>VYZM01015728.1:2108-65557 GCA_013398915.1 Dromas ardeola | reverse complement strand
GTGGGGGGGTTGTTCCGGAGAGGTCGCTTCCCGCCGGGGTGATCGGCGCCGGGGTGCGAGGGGTGGGATGCTGCGGGGCAGTGGAAAGGGTTCCCCTCGCCCGCTGCCTGACGGCGCCGCCGCCTCGCCCTGCCCCGCAGTACGGCTTCGTCAATCACGCCCTGGAGCTGCTCGTCATCCGCAACTACGGCCCCGCCGTCTGGGAGGACATCAAGTAAGTGTGTGCGTGCGTGTGCGGGACCCCACGCGTGTGCGTGTCCCTCCGCCACGCCGCGGGGACGGGCTGGGCCGGGGGGGGAGCGGGCAGGGCGGCCGCGGCCCCACTCGCCGCCCCGCCGGGCTCTCCGGTACCGGCAGCGGCCCCTTGGAGGTGGCCCTCAGGCCGTTGACAAGACCAGCGAGGTTCTTGCCGCCTTTTGTCTTGCTCGGGGCTTGTCTTAACGCCGCAAAGACCCTCCTTGTTCCTTCTTTACTGGTCTCCAGGAGCCGCGGCGGAGATGGCGTTGGTCCCTGCCTTTGCCTCGATTATACAAAGTATATGGCAGAAGTGATGTGCAGGGAAAACGTCCCAGAAACCACGGGAGCCTTTCCTTGAGTCAGACCACCAGATGAACCATGCAAGAGTGTCATCCCTTTGCATTCCCGAAGGAACTGAAATACAGTTTTTAGCTAGTAAACTCTATCTGAAACTAGTGTGAGATTGAAATTAAAAAAAGTCACTGCTATAAAGAAATACGTATAAGAATGTACATATAAGAATGTACGTATAGAAATGCTTTTTGGCTTTCTTCTCTAGAACCCGATTTCTTGTGTCCAACCCTTCCTTGTCTGGCAGTATAGCATTTTTCCAAGGAGATGACTGTCTTCACTTTAAACTTGTGATGAATTCTGGGATTGCAAAAAAAAGTTTGAAATGGGTAGTGCAAACAAAATTCTATTTACCATAAATATGGTAAAGTTGATACTTGGGCAAAACTACAAGAAATATTTTTAAAAAGATTTAAATGCTTACAGAGTTGTAAACTTGCTTTGTAAGTCTTCAGGTAACTATGTAGTTAGAAGAAAGGGTTTAATATGATCTCTTGATAGCGTGTGTTTTAAGGGAGAAATAGATTATCCAGCTTGGAGAAAGTGGCCTGCTTTCAACTGGACACCTTCATCTATACTCCTCTCCCCCATTTATTTTGGGCCAGTTTTGATACGTCAATGTAGCTGTCTTGCCATTGTCCTAATACTATTTTTGGAGTTAAAGGAGTGCTCTTGACTGTGAGATTTTTGTGACCATGGCACTTTTTTTAATTAATCCATTCATTACGAATGTGGTAATCTTACACAGTACCATGAAATCAGAGAATAATAGAAATATTGGTTAGGAGGGATCTCTGGACATCATCTAGTCCAGTCTCTGTTCCAACCAGGACTGTTACCAGCACTAGATCAGGACTCAGCTATGACTTTTGTCTTGCTGAGTCTTTAAAATCATCAAAGATGGAGAGTCCACAGTTCTGGTTCCAGTGATCCCTGACAGTTAGTCTATAAATTACTTTCTGCAAATGCAGTTCTCTGGATTGCATAGATGAGTCTTCAGTGAATGCTACCCACTTTTGTGCTGTAAGTTAAATGAGCTATGTAAGTTTATTTTTCTTACATACCTCATCTAAACACACTGATCTCTTTTGAATTCATATGGTTTGCTACTGGTTTTATATGACACATGCAAGGTAAGAGACTTCATTAAAAAATAGTGATAAACACATCATTTTCCATTAAAATTATAATAAAATATGTATAAAATATAATAACGAATGTTCACTTTCTCCTGGCATGCCATCCCTTACAAAGATACCTTTAAATATTATGGTCCACTTTTGACCAGATTACCCGCTGAACAGAATTTGTCTTTAAGATTAATCCATCTGAGAAGATACAAAGTTTCATCTTCTAGTACAAGATTGTGCTGCAGACTGTCAGAACCCAGTCATAGTTCCTGATGCATCCTTTCTCTAAGGTTTTACACACAGCTAATAGAATACTGAAGATAACTAGAGCCTATGAGGAGTATTAATCATTTAATGTTTTGGAGAAATTTAATAGAAAGGTATGAAATATTTTGCTAAGGTCAGCTATGAAAGTTCAGGAAGCTAGAACATCCTGTTTCTGTTTCTCAGCTGAGAAACATTCCTGTCTTGTGGCAGCCCAACAGCTAGGCTCTGCTCTTAACTCACAGAAAAGATGGCTTTCTGGAAACTGTACCACACCACCACCCAAACCGAAGAACGGAACATGGTCTGCAAGAAGGAGCCAATGTATATGCAACAGCTGCCATAGCTACTTATGTAAAAGGTGTTCGCAATAGGGTGTTTATTCAGTAGGATTTATTTTACAAAGTAGTGTATCCTAGAGTTTAGAAACCAGCAAACAAACCCTTACATATCTCACTGGAACAGATTATGGTGGTGCAGGTTTAGGGGGTGGTACATGGTCAACTGATAGCCACTAAATGCTTGTTGTTTTAGGTACTTTAAGTTCCTGTGGTGCACTTAGAGAGATTTGTGGAAGAGGTTAGATGTTTTGCCTTATGTAAGCAAATACAGACTTCTTGGAAAGGCTTTGTTAGAACTGTTAATCATTTAGGAAACAATGGGAAGATACAGACCAGTGTTTTGACATTCTGAGTTGAATCAGTTGAATCACTGATGATTGAATTGGAGGAGTAATTGTTGAAGTCAACAGTCTTTGGCTGTTTAAAAAAATGAGAGGAACTTTGCACTGTTGGTGTGGTTGAATTTGCAACAACTTAAGCATTTCTGTGAAGAAGAAAGACCTCTGGGTAGTTCAGTAAAAAATTTGGCATCAAAGCTTTTTTTTTTTTTTTTGAATGTTGAGCTGATCACATATTGCTATTTTGTTCTCCCTTAAGTCACTGCAGAAGCTGTGAATCAGCATTGCAGAGTGGTGGGTTGGGATTGCTGAGTGATTCTCAATGCCAGTGGGTCAATTTGTACTTAGTATTGATAGAAGTGAAAAGAACACATAGAACTAAATAAACTGAAGTAATGAAAACAGGTCATTCTTCAAAAAAGTACATTCAGAAAAGTTAAGTACTGAATTGAAAGGATGTACTCCATCTGAAGCATGAAAACTCTTCTGTAGCCTCTTCAGTCAAAAGTGACATTGAATGAAGTTCTTAAATACAGAATTTGGGAGACGAAATAGTCAAATTTGATGCTCTTATGAGAGTGGTGTTTTCGTTGCTGTAATTTACTGTTAATTGAGTCAGAATGATGATTTCAAGTCTCTGTTTCTGCTGTTTCATTCATTTTTCAACATTCTGATGAAACCATGATCTATCTGAAAAAGATACATACTGATTTTGATTTTAAATGTCCCAGAGTGGAATTCTTGGTGAAGTTAGACTCCATGTTTTTTTCCTCCACTTTTAAAACAGAGCATAACTAAAAAACAGACTTCTTTTTTTGCATGGCAGGCAGCCTTTACAATGAGGCACTAAGCTCAGGGAAAAATATCAGTATATACTCTGAAATTTTACTGAACATCAGTTTTGTTTGCTCAGTGGAAATATGGCTTGGTTTTGCTAAAGAACTAAAATTAAAATGCCTAAACCCCAAAACAATTCAAAGCCATCTATTTCTGAACCAACATCGTTTAATTCAAAATAAAGTATGGCATATGAGCGATGAAAGGTGATCTTGATTTATGGAGCCTTTATTCATTTTCTCAACTGCAAACTCTCAAAAATTTCTTTCTCCTTAGTCTTTCTCTGGCTGCTACTCACGGAATTGAGAATTTGGGCTTGTGGGCAGTTTTGTCATGATGAAGCCCTAGAAGCAGAAGAGGGATTTAGCGAAGCTGGATGAGAGAGGGGGAGTGAGAGCCAACTGGGAGAGTCCTTCTGCAGTTGCTGAATTCTGCAGTAGCAGATTTTTCTTAGTGGAAAGTGAAGATGATTCGGCATAATAATTCATTTTGCCTACTGGCAGTTGTAAGCTGCATATACACTTCTCATTGTAGTTCACTCCTCCAGTTCTTGGAAGGGGAGACTTAGTACACAGAGACATGCTTCTTTGATCAGCGCTCCACTAGCTCTGCAAAGAGTTATTAGTAAATAAACTGTTACTTAGAGCTGGTAACCACATTTTTGCTGAGAAGACACTTTTGATTTGTCCTTTCCCTGCTTAAGAGAAAACCTCTCTCAAACCCTTATTTTGTTATTGCCACATCCAGAGGGGTATTTCAGATTGTGTGGCCACAATTGCAATGGCTTGAAAAGATGGTTCTCAGGATTCCTTTGGCATTAGATGTCTTCAATTCCTCTGCAGCCAACATAAACGCTAGCTAACATAAACTAAAAATTGTCAGGCCTGACCGTTCTCACATACACACGGTTGTATGTGCGCATGTCTGATCATGGCCAAATTTGTGCTGATGGGTGATAGGATAGTGTGTGAATGTTATGGTAAGTAGCGTTTGTGAGTTTACTGTTTATGTACCTGTCCAAAACAAAACAGAGAGATTACCCACATTAAAAATAAATAAATAATAAAATCCAAGGTTTATGAAGTTCTGTCTTCTCTGGTATGTTTTTGTGGTGGACATATTTAAACAGGTCTGTGGTTACATAGTTTTAAAAGGGGCTTTTATCATGATAAATCTGAACTCTTCTGCACAGGTGTTACATCTGGCCGAGCTGAAGAGGCAATATATATGAAATGCTGAGCACTCCATTTAGCAGCTCTAAAGGTTTAATTCTGTAACAACCATTAACAGGGATGTCTTCTTGAAACAGCTCCAGGACAATATGTGGGAGCTAGAGCAATGTTGTCAGCAGGGAATATGTACATAGTCATTTGTCTTGTGTTTCCTAACAGTACCCCTCTGTGTTTGATTAAATGAATACAGGGTTTTCCCACAGGCTCCTAAATCTGAATTTAGGCCAGGTTAGATGTTCAAAGTGTGACACTTTCAAATATATTGCCAAGAAAAGGAATGAGAACTCAAATATCTTGTTAAGAAATGCATTAAAATGCTTCATCACAAGACTGTAAAATAAATTAGCATTTTTCCCACAGAGGTACATGAAAGATCTGGTTTTGGGAAATGAAATGGCACAATCAGTCAACTGCAGCCTTTGTCTTCCTTCTGTTTCTATGGTAGGAGTCCCCACAAAAATATGCGTAGCCTGATGAGCGTGGAAAAACCAGAACAGAAGTTGAAAACTCTAGACCTAGACGTCAAACTACTTTTAAGTTGATTCTAGAAAATAATGTCTGTTTGAAACTTGCATGGTAGCAAAATAGGAACTTGGTGCACCAAATTTTGCTGATGCTCAATGCTTCATCCTTAATTCTACAAAAGGCACCTGCCTTTTGTCCTCCTTTTGTGGGTTAGGCTGGCATGTGCTGGCCACACTTGCTCTTAAATGCCAAGACTCCAGGTCCGGGGAGCCTGTTGGGTAGCACAAACATTACAATGGTCTGGAAGTACACACAAAGGAAGAGCAAAAGTCAATCGCCTGTCCTATGAGGAAGCAACTTTTTGTTGTTCTCCCCCAGACTTCACACATGATCACTTACCAAGGTTGCAGGCTAGTTGGCTCTATAGAATTTTTTTTCTGTAACTGTCCTGTTATAGTTAAAATGGTGAAACACTGAGGGCTGAAAAATTACCCTGGTGCAATGTAAGTGGAAAGCTTCTCTCCTCAGTTTCAAATTGGGTTCACCTGAAGTGGTAGAAAACCCTGTACAGTTTGCAGGAGTAAAATAAACTGCAGGGCTATCATTTGCCTTTAGAAAACTAAACAGGCACAGAAACTTCTGCATCATATCAGTAAAGGTTAATATAGGTCAGACTTTAGTTACTCAGTGTGGCTTTTGCAGTGAAGTGTAGGTGATTTAAGAATACATGTTTATTTTGTAAATTTTCAAAGGCATTCCTGGAAGTTAGGTGCATCAGTGTTGTTGCAGGTTGGCTAGTTAAGTCAGGAGGGGTAGATGCTTTTATTCATTTATGCATTTAAAAATGTCCTCCACTACTTTCACTAGAATTTAGATACTTATGAACTCAATGACAGGATGTGATATCCTGATTAATTTTATTTGCAGTTATATTCCAAAATAGTAAATAATATAAAATCAAATCATACAATAAAAAAATCTACTCAACTCTGCCTTTAAGAATATATAGTACAATATTTTTTCAGGGGACAGACTTCGATTTTTTTTTAAACTTGCATTGTTTCCTTTGAACTTCTCACATAGCAAAGCCTGTCCATTTTTATGCTTCTTAAACAAAGCAAATAATAAAAAACCTTTTGTAGCTGCAGAATAAAGGCACTAGGTCGACTTACTGTGTCCATACACTGAGTTCAGAATGTCACCTTGTCAAAGATGTTTTTTTCTGCTTACTGATAGGGCAAAACGCAATTTACATTTGCTGATAAATCCTGTGAAAATCAAAGTTTTGGCCTATTACTGTTGCTTACCACAATGTTTAGGTGTAACAATAATTCATACTATGGTATAGTTTGCTTTTTCAGAAACCTAGAAAAATACGCACAAAAGCTGTAATGAAAGACTGTTGTTACAAGTTGCAACAACAAGCTCTTAAGAGGTATTGGAATTCTGATAACTTGTAGGTCTGGTGCTGGTGGCACGTAAATCTGTGAAAGCTGTGTTTTGAGCATAAAAAGCACTGAGTACCTTGAAAAAACTTACCTGTCTCAAACTGGGCATCCAAAATTAGTGAAACTTTTTTGATCCGTGGTAGTCTTGCCCATTTAAAATGGAAGTGGTATTATTGGCTTCATGAGCTTGTTGTACAGTTAATTAATGCTTATGCATGCAAATAGTATAAGGATCAGTTCCACAGGAAGGCTTGTTAGAAAGGCATAATTCTGTCTCCAGAGGTGGATTTGAAAACTATGCTGTAAATCAAGCCTGAGGTTATATATCAATGAATGGGATAAAATAAAATACAGAATAGCTGTGCATTAACTGGCTAGGGTCTGGCCTCAGCACTGAAAGAACCGGTAGCCGGGAGGAAAAGGAACAGGTTCTGTGGGCTCATGGGTGTGACTGGTAGGTTATGTCCTGCAGGCTCAGGGACAGGCAGGGAAATGTGGCTTGGAGCAAACTTCACTGATGTTGCTACAAGAGGTATCAGAGTCCGTCTTTCCTGCTTTCAGAAAACAACAAAAAAACCCTCATCAAATGCTTACGGCTCTTTATGAGACAATAGTTTTATTTCTTCATAATCATTCTGGAAAATGTCATGTTTTCTAAGTTTTCATTTCTGTATATAGGGCAATCCTATAAAATGCAAAACAGTACCATAGTGTACCAATCTACAGTGTTAACTGTGTCATTTCTGCTAGGAGAGAAGATGTTTAATCATCAGCTTAGAATGTAAAGTTTTTGGAGAAACTATATTTGTATAGGTAGATACATATACATGTAAATATTTCTGTATATGTGTGTGCACATATTATGTCTACTTAACTACAATGTGACGTGGGCAATAAAAATGCATACTAAACAGAAGATAAGAATTAAAGATCTGTACAAAATGTGAGGTGTGGCATTTCAATTAGGTATTGTGTATAGTTGAAGCGAGTGAAAGGCCTCCCAGTTATCTTGGTATGTCTCAACAAGGACTGATTTTCAAGAGAACCTTGTTAACAAACTCCATTTAAACATCTAAGCGTAGGTTTGGATGTGCCTAGGACTTAATTTCTTTTTGATCCTATTAATGCCTTTGGGGTTTCTCCCATCAAATTGATGGCTTTCCTGATCCTTTCTTATGTATTTCTCTTCCCAGGATCTGTAGAAAAAGTCCAGGTAGCTAACAAGTGGGTTATGGATTTTACCACATAGGCACATATAGCTGTATATTGCAGTGGTGACAATCAATCCTATGTGAATCATCCTTCCTGCTTTGTTGAACTGCTGTGAGCTTGCTTGGTATTTCCCTTTCCCAGACCACAACTTATTTATTATAAATAATGCTTTCTTTACAGTTTACCTCAAGTTACTGATTTTTTCATGCTCAAGAACTTTGCAGACATACTGTGTTAATTACCTTAATTGTCTTCTCACCGTGAACACTGATGAAAAAATAGATTCTTCACTAGAGTTTTAGATTGGAAGTCCATACTTATTTTGAGTCATGTAGGACTCGGTTGTAATTAATTGCAGTGGTCTGTGAAAAAACATGAAAATTGATTTTTCACTGCCTCCTTAACACCATGTGCCTTTACCCAGGGCTGAAGGTGGAGTGTTTTGTTCAATCAATCTCATAACAATTTTGAAAAAAATACAGATTACTTATAAATCAATGTCAGAAAGAGACTTTGGAAAGCCATTAGTGGTGAAAGGACAATACATAATTTTTTTAATCCATACACCTCTTAACATTAATGCGTGTTTATCCAGAAAGTGGCGTTAAGTAGGAACATTTATTGTTGTTTATGTTTCTAAGTCCTTATTTCATATTATTCCGAAGTTCTAAGCAGTATTTTTTAAGTTTGCTTAAAACTTAATATGCTGAAGGGATGGTTCTTCATGGGTCTGGAGGTTAATATTCACAAGATTTATAGGGTCAGGACACTACACTTCCTGCTCCTTCAGTTCCTCACAGCGGAAGGACCTGCTTAGAGGTCAGGAGTTTAAACCATGTGGATGCCAAATTCTTTAATTCGTCTGGGAAAGACTTGGCTAAAAGAAAATAATGACATGTTGTGAAACATGGTGTGAGTGTTCTTGCAGTATCTCTCAGGTACTTTGCAGTTTTCCCAGGTTTGGGAAGTGCTTTTAGACCTGTCAGGATACCTGGTGTTAGAAACATATCACTCACTCTTAAAAAGCTTAAAAGAGTATTTTGTAAATACCATTCCTTTTAGTCCACTTATGTAAAAGGAAGCAAAATAATGCTAGTGTTATATTTTTAATAATATTTTTAGTATTTGGAGTAGTAGCAAAGAACTTGTATGTTTGTTAACGGTATCTTCTAGGATTATCTTGTTTTGAAAACCTACATTAAACACTCTCATATCCAGCCTGTAAAACTGGGAAATAGCTCAGAGTTCTGAAGTCTATAAATACACCTATTTACTTTACCCAGAACGTCATTTTCCTGGACAGATTCCCATTTTTATTTAATCTTGTAACTTAATATAATTTATGTTTTTCCCAGCTGGGTGTTTTAAAATATCTCTGGACCATCCACAATATGTACAAGTCTATTTTCTTTTTTTTCCTTTTGGGAGGAGTGAGACGAGTAGTTCAATATTTTTAATAATTTTTAGCAAAGCATCTTTGTGAAATACGTGAAAAAAAGATGAGAAGCATTTTGAAAACACAAACCATCTGCGAAGTAATATAATGAGCAGTGAGTTTGCCTTTTTAATGTGAAAGAGTTGCAAAGACGACAATTCTGGTTTCAGTGCTACCATCTTTAGTTCTGACACATGTAATTCTGTTTAATAGTGTTATTCTTGGAACAGAATTAAACCTGACATGCTCCTATCAGTAAGATCAGAACCATGCGGGGTTTCTAAGTGCAGTAGTGTTATTTTGTCATTAAGATTGTTTTGACTGGTCTCTTCAATTTAATGAGCACTTTTTCCATCCTTGGTACACCAAGAGTAGTTAAGCACAATGGTGGCAAAAGTCCCAACAGAAACAATACCTTGTCATGGAAGAAGTCCTAGAGGTGGTCTTGGAACTAGCTGTTGTTGTGGTGTGTTCAAGGTGACACACCCAGGGCCTGCACTTAGGAGTGGAGTTTTGATAGGAAGAGATCCAGTTGTGCTTTTGGGACACTAGATGATCCGCTAAAGGGATACCAGAAGCTTCTAAAAAATCATGTTGCTGTATTGCAGAGAAGCCTGTGTATCATCAGGGTACAAAGTAATTCTTCCTTGCAGTCTTGTTTCATCTTTTTTTCCTGTTTGTATCTGTTATATTTTCACAATATTTACTGCATGCAAAGTTCTCTAATGGGAAGGGTTCTTTTTCTCTAAGAATTTTATTTTCATTTGAGCTTATGACTGACCACAGAGAAAGGATAGCAAGTGCCACTTCCCACGTTCTGACAGCAGCAACCTTCTTCTTGATTATGGTTTACTCAAATTCTCTTTAAACGCTAAATCTGACTGTAAAACTACATTAAAATCCACTTTGTGCAGAATGGGCTATATAAGTAAGACCAACCTTACATGGCATCTGGTCCAACTGTGTTGTCTGTAAAGTCTCTAAAGGTGGCAAAAGAAATCCTTACTGCATCAAAATAGAGAAAATATTTCCTCTATGTGAAATAAAAATGTGTGCAATTTGTGGCTTAAAAATCTGCAGTGCAAGATCTGTTCTGATTTTAAGAATGTCTTCTTGTCAGAAAGTTTGTCCGCACTTAACATTTCATCCATCTCTGTGAATTATTAACATTACCTTTGAACATTCGTAGTGCGTTTTCAAATACTAAACTAGTTTCACAATGGGAAAGATTTTCAAAGGGCCCATTGTACACACGTAGTATCACCTGTAACGCTGTTCTGTGCTGCTAGACCAACAGCAGTTTGGGGGGCTGTTAGCATGACTGATGGAGAAAAGTCTGCTTTAAGATTTGATCCTGCTTTGATCTACTCAACAGGAGTTTTTCCATTGATTTCAAGGTCAAACCTGTGCGTGAAAAATGGCCTCTATATAGCTGTGTTATTTTCCATGGTGCAATGGTTAAGGTTCTTTTTTTCCCAAGTAAACTTCCTCACATTAACCTTGATAATATAAACATTCTGGAGGAAAACAAAGGCATTTAAGAAAAGTTTGGTCTGGAATCTTTGTTTCCCACAATTCGAGTAGTTCTGTGATTACATTCAAAATTAGTCTAGGGTAAATAAAAAGGGCTGCCAGACTGTAGCAGTTAGGACAGGCATAACAGAGGATATAAATTTTGAACCATGACATATCACATCCCATGTGCTGACAACAGGAGGCAGCTTGGGCAAGAGCTTTTTTAGTGCTTTGAACATGAACTTACTGGTGAGCAAAGCACACTCTTCTTTTGTCTCTAAAAATGTGAGACATTAACTGTAAATTCTGTTCTATTTGACTTAGAAGTTATTTTGAAAGAAAGGCCATATAAAAGTTAAAATTTTGCTACTGTAGTGCTGCTACCTCACCAAAGAATTAACCAGGGCTTGGGAATTTGCCAGAGCTTGTTGCTTTTGGCTCATTTCCAGTCAAGCCCTTAAGAAAGCCATCAACATGTTATTGCTGTTAATGCTTTTGTGATCAAACACTACAGTCTGCAGAAAACGTTAGGGCCATGCTAATTTACTCCCATAACTTTATCTGGTCAAAAACTGAGAATAAAGATTGCAGCAAAACATTTCAAGGGAAGTGCTACAGTTTTTCATAAAGCTATGGATTATGAAGTTTTCTGTGAAATATGGTCAGCCAAATGTAAATTCATTGCATCTGAGGATGTCATGTTATATTGTAGTTCTAATCCCAGCTCATATGTTGGCCAGGGGAGGGAAACTGTTGCAGCCCTCCTCTGGTCTTTTTAAGTTCACATACTCAGGTTTGTAGCCATAGCTTGTTGTTCCACACAGGCAGGTTTGTTTTCATATGTGGTACTCAAGGTTTATGGATTTAAAAACAGCTATGTCACAGTGGAGGAATTACGGTTGATGGACCGCCAACAACAGCAACTCCACAAAGCTAACAAAGCAGCTTCACTTTTAGTATTAGTTACAAGAGTTTTCACAACGCTATCGTGTATTTCTTCATTTCACCCTTCTTGTAGAACCAGTTCTACAGTGTAAATGCAGGCAGGTTTGATAGATCAGGTAAGGGTCAGGTAATTAGGTGAGAAAATTGCAGCCATGAGGAAACAATTTAGGGATTGCCCATTCACCTGAATGTACATTTCAGTTACTTCGTTCTGTTTCCTTTACTGCTGGTGGTCACATTATGGTCAGCCTCTCTGGTGCTGATAGCTGTGATGCTATGCTCTCTGATACAAGTTTATTAGACGACCTGCAATTTTGTAGACTTGCTTAAGGACAAGGGCCTCTGTAAAAACAGGAGTGTTTTCACATTGCATCGACCATATTGGATAAGCTTGCAGCACTATTTCCCCATCACATGTAGTCTTAAGGCAAATCAAATATTTCAGAGAGAAAGACTTTTTGAAGTTCTCACTGCTGTCAGATTACTGAGGGAGGCAGAAAGGCTTCAGAAGCCGCAGACCCATCTTAGGGGGCAGGGGAAAGGCTTCAGATTACTGAACCTCCTGTCCTGTCCTCAGCCACTCTTTCTGGCTGCACATTGTTCTGTACCCACAGAAACTGCCGTGACCAGGTGATGACGCAGACAGGGGAATCCATCCAGCAGAACAATAACCCACAAAACCAAATATCTAACGGAACTGTATTTCAGCTCAACATCTAGCTAAATGATTGGGATGTACCAGCACAACAGGGCATAGAGGTATGGAGAAGGAATTGTCCTGGAAAGGAAAAGAAAAGTTCTGGAATATAGTAATTTTCAAGTACAGGCTTTAAAAAAGGCAGTTTTTCTTTTGACACAGGTTTAGATCAGAGATTGTTATGGGATTTGCCACGTTTATAGGACAAGCAAAGAGATTTTTGCCCACATGGTTTTGAATTAATCCCTTGCAGGAGTAAATATTTAATTTGACAAATTTTCTAGAAAAAAAATCCCAAAATGAGATTGGCTTTTGTTGAATCACATTTTTTTTAATATATTTTTCTCTGTCTTTTAAAAATAAAAACAACTAAAAGGTAGGACATCTTTTTGTTTGTTTTGGAGTATTAGCCTGCAGTACAAGCACTGGGTCTTTTTCCTGTGCTGCTGGAATGCCCAGCAGGACAGGACTGCTAATACTGAGGGAGAGTGAAGCCTTAGAGCAGTGGATTTCACTCCAGAAAATTATATCCAAGGGATGCAGATGTGATCGCCAGTTGAGCTATTTTTTGTTTAACTTTGTCAATAAAGTTATTTAACGGTAAATACATTATTAAGGCTACAGAGAAGGTGGCTGCTGTGTGATCCAAAGCATTTAGAGAAAAATGGAGAAAAACAAAATAGCTAAAATAAACTAAATTGAATAGGCATTGAAATAACCAATGGTGATTTTAAAAAGTGGTGGCTCGGAGAAACTGCAGGCATTGAAGAAAAACTTTGACAAAGTAAAGTAAAGACAATTAAAATAAGAAAAAAGGAAGCATGGATTGGCACAGAGAGGGAAACAGGAAAAGTTCCAATCAATGTAACTAGAAAGAAATGGAAGAAGTTTTGAAAGAGACACCAGCATCATCAAACTGGGTAAATTTTTAATAGGGAAAATTCTCACATGCAGAAACTATGTCTACTGGATTGTGCAAGTATGCAGTATTTTTGAGGATGTTCATTGCTTTTCCAGATGTGTGTGTTATCCACTGTGGTTTGGCTGAGATCAGAGAGACTTAAAGAAATCACAGTGTCTTTCAGAGATGTGGGAAAGTTTGTTCACCCTTTGCAAACTTCCCTCCAAACTGTATCTGAGTTCCAGTTACATATCATGTTATGAGAATCAAAGAATCAAGATGGTTTTCTTTTCTCATATTAATTTCAGTTCAATTCTTAGGAAATATAAACTCTGCCTTCTTGTCCCTGACTGACGTCATATACTTCAAGACAGCTACTCCAGCTCTCCTCCTACTTAGGAACAGAAGGAATATGTGGCATGGGAGCTGTTTTCAGTAATCAGTGAGACTTGATGTCCTGCAGGCTCATCTGAAGTTTTAGAGAATGGCTGGGGAAGAGTATACTATTTTGGAGTATGAAAATGAGTGTTTTAGGGAACTGCATGTACACATACCATTTCTGCTTGCTTCCTTACATTGTTTCTTCAAATAATGAATAAATTATTGTAATTGATTATTTGAAAAAGATAATACTGTACTTTATCTTTTTGTGTCTCTGAGAACACTCTTGCAGACAGTTTTCTTCTGCTTGCTAGTGTCCATTCTTTCGTTCCTTTTCGGAAGTTCCCAAAGACTTTAAGAAAAAAAACCCCAACCATTAAGTTTATTAACATTTTTCATGCCACTGAGTAGAGAATTATGTTCTTTTTAATGTAGAATTAGATAGGATGTTTAGTCTTGACTCCCTTGTAGCCTTGTTGTATTTCTTTGGGAAAATTGCTTAGCTTGTTTTTAGCTCATTATGCCTATTCATAGAGTGAGTATAAAAATGTCTATGTCAAGTAGCAGTTACAAGACTTCATTAACTAATAAAAAAAGTAGATATATTTTTGAAATATAAACCCAGTGCAGAGGAGGGCAATGAAGCTGGTGAAGGGCCTGGAGAATAAATCTTATGAAGAGCAATTGAAGGAGCTGGGATTGTTTAGTCTGAGGAAGAGGAGGCTGAGGGGAGACCTCATCACTCTCTACAACTACTTGAAAGGACATTGTAGAGAGGTTGGTGCTGGTCTCTTCTCACAGGTAATTAGGGATAGAACAAGAGGGAATGGCTTCAAGCTGCAACAGGGTAGGTTTCGACTGGACATTAGGAAAACATTCTTCACGGAAAGAGTCGTCGGACACTGGAATAGGCTGCCCAGGGAGGTGGTTGAGTCACCATCCCTGAATGTGATTAAGAGTCGTTTAGATGTGGTGTTGGGGATATGGCGTAGGGGAGAACTTTGTAGAGTGCAGTTGATGGTTGGACTCGATGATCCCAAGGGTCTTTTTCAACCTGAACGATTCTATGATTCTATGATTATATAATTTTAGATCAACAGTAAGAATGTGATGAGCAAGATTAATGGAAGATGAAGAGGAAAAACAAAATAATGCGTTCCAGACTTCCATTGATAAGTGAACAGTTTATCAAAGACTGATGATTACTAATTGGAGGATTAAATGACAAGTAATTTCATTTAGGTCAATAGTCTACTACCATATGAGATTGGAATCAGGTTTTATCAGCAGTACCATGTGCCATCTAGCAGTTTTAAGATGAACAAGAGTACTTAATTGTCAGACCTCTCTCCCCTTTGAGTAACAAAGAAAATGTTTCTGTTTATATGGCTGGATAATTCCACTACAACTGTAAATGCTTGAATTGTTGTGCAGGCTTTATTATTTTGTATTATTTCATTCTTAAAATGAATTATGCCAGCTCTAGAAAATCAGAATCTAACCTTCAGTCGGAAGACTTTTGTTTTGATTGATGGTTGATCATGTTATTGATGATGGAGACAAAGATTTTGATGTAAAAGAGGATGTATGATTTTACATAGTAGATTTAGAATCTACTTTTTATAGGTTTATAATTCCTCTGATGACCATTAGAGATTTAGAGCAGTTAGAAGTATTGGCTCTTAAAGTGTATATTTCAGCCTTATCTCAAGGACCATTTCTGTCCTAGTCTTGTAACAGCCCTTCATTACCATGGTACTAGTAAATAAATTTTTACTCACGATTCTACTTCGTTTGTACATTAGAAAAATAATTATTCCAGTCCTGAGTTGATGAATGTCTTGATTTGCATGACATATGCTTAGTTTTTTATAAAAAACTACCTCATTGTCTGCCTTTTTGATATTTTTTCTAATTTCTAAGGCTTTTTCTGAAGAACAACACCCTGTACTAATTTTTATTTTGGTGTGACACAAGAAGGTGTGATTCAGTCATTCTCTTCTAGACGTTTCTACCTCTTTGCCTTTCTTTTGTCTTTCTGAAGTGTTCTGCAGCGTAAATCTGCGTTTAGATGAAAGGGGACTGCAGCATCTCTCTTATGAAGAAAGGCTGAGGGATTTGGGTCTTTTTAGTCTGGAAAAAAGAGGAGTGAGGGAGGATCTTATCAATGCTTATAAATACTTAAAGGGTGGGTGTCAGGAGGATGGGGCCAGGCTCTTTTCAGTGGTGCCCAGTGACAGGATAAAAGGTAACAGGCACAAACGTGAACATAGGAAGTTCCACCGAAACATGAGGAGGAACTTCTTTACTTTGAGGGTGGCAGAGCACTAGAACAGGCGTCCCACAGAGGTTGTGGGGTCTCCTTCTCTAGAGACATTCAAAACCCGCCTGGACACATTCCTGTGCAACTTGCTCTAGGTGAACCTGCTTTGGCAGGGGGGTTGGACTAGGTGATCTCCAGAGGTCCCTTCCAGTCCCTACCATTCTGTGATTCTGTGTATCTTTTCTTTTTAATGAGGTAGCAGTGACCCTCCACCTGCAAAGATACTATCCGTGCCGTGATCATATTAGTTTTGCTGAGCCAAAATACATTCTAAGCACATAAATTGGAGCATGAGTACCTACAAATGCCTCCTCTTTTGTCACTATTTCTGTCAAGCACATTGTCTCTATAGACAGCCATTGTAGGCGAGATCACAGAAGGTGAACAGCTATTATAAAAAATATACTGAGAAAGGAGGCTGTGCCTCTTTGCCAGATGAGGACTTCAATAAACAGAGCATGGCTTCATCAGAGACCAGTGTTCCCCTGCATGTCCGCATCTCTCTGCTGAAGGAGAATGTGCCAGGGAATGAGGAGCAAATACACAACATGACTTGCACTTGCGACAGGGCAGAGTTGTGGCCACGTCCATTGGCATGCTCTACGCACAGCAGGACCAGCTACGCAGGGCAGCTGACCCTTCAGGGCCCTGGGATCTGCCTGGCCGTGAAGGTGCTCCTGGTCGTCCTCCAGAGAGCTGGGACTCAGACACCACTATAGCACCAGTGGCCTGGCTCCTGTGTTAAGGACGTGGGGTAACATAGGAAGAAAGACACTTGTGGGCTTCCCCTAGTAACTCGTGTCAAATTCAAGGGTTGGAAGGCACAACAGGGATATCAACTTGTTTTCCTCAGGGAAAAAAAACACCCTACAGAGTTGTGCTGCCTTTTGGACAAGCTGCTGACTCAGTGTTCAAGCTGAAGAGAATAATACATTATTCTGAAAAACAAAGGAGTCATCTTGTTTCGGTTTTTCACTTAGCAGCAGTAGTAAATGTGCATGTGACGTGCGTGAGCCTTTTCTCAAACCTGGGGTTGAGGATTGTTTTCCTTAGTGAAGAAATGTATATTTTTATTGTGCTTTAGCTAAGTGGTGACACTTCACTCATGGAGAACTGACCTGCAATGCGAAAACAAGGCCTTGCTAAATCCTAGCATCCCTTTTTGCATTTCTATCTACTGGGCATGTGCAAAATTCTGAAAAAAAGTATTTGATTAGGTACCTACATCTGGATTTTAGATTCCTCTTTGACGATATGTGCAAATGGTTGCTAAAAACATCCTGTGCCTTTTGTAAGTAAAGTGTAATTAAAATTGGAAGGAATGAAAACACTTGCTTCAGAAGTGTTAAAAGCGTTTAAAGAGCCCATCTTGGGCTGGATTATTTGATATTCCCATTTTAGAATGCAAATTCTGTCTTTATTAGTTCAGCAACTTCTTTGAGGCTCTGTACTGAAAAATCGTGTTTATTTTCTTACAGCTAATTATTATTTTCAGAACAGATGTGGTCTGAAATATTTGCATTGTACCTTAATGACTCTGAGATATGCTACAGATTTATTTCTAATTTTCTATTTTAAGTAACTTCTTAAAGGTAGAACCTACAAACTTACTTTATTTAAAAGACTAATACCAAAAAACATATAATTTCTTTATTGATATGGTGCTTCTCCCTCAACCAAAAATAGTTTGTTCTGCTTTCATTTTAGGAAGGAGGCACAGCTGGATGAAGAAGGACAGTTTCTTGTCAGAATAATTTATGATGATTCCAAAACCTATGATCTGGTTGCAGCTGCAAGCAAGGTCCTTAGTAAGTAATATGGATATCTTTGCTCATTCACCACATAAGAGGTAACCCCCCCCCAAAAAAAATACCCATAGCAGAGAGAAACAGGATTTAGTACAGACCAAGTGAAAACAAGGTATTGGTCAAAGAATTTTTTAAAAATGTCAGAAGAAAGGATTTATTTTATTATTTATCTAAGAAATTTTTATTCCTTTTATTCTTTCAAGTGATTTTTATTGCTTCCAAAGTATTCCAAGTCATAGTAATATATCTTATCCACAGAGCATGGTCTGTATTACAAGAAGCCATGAAGTAACAATATACCACTGTACCTACCTTGCCAATACACCCGTTCCAACCACTGCTGCAAGAGCAGTGGCTGCTGAATCCTTGATCTCTCTGCTGAAAAAGCGTGCTGAGTTACAGAAATGTTTGTGGCATGGGCATATCTCACTTCATATCTGCCATTGATTTGGATCACATTCAATTTCAATCATTGCAGCTCTGGTCTAGGATTTAAAAGGTAGAATTGTGCCCATCAGCCTTATTTTATCTGCAGACCCAAGTGCAGTCTGAATTTGTTCTGAATCAGCAATTAGCCAAGAACTCATAAGACTACAATGACTGTAGTAGTTACATTGAATTGGAGCAGCTGATGCGGTTTCATGCTATTGTAAACCAGAATTAAATCCCCTGAGGCAAGCACTACTAACAACCAAGTTCCTTTGTTTTTAAGTAGTGATTTCTTATCTGTATCAAAATCTAAACCACTGTACATGCGTGAAATGAACAATGCGGCAAGGTCATAATAGTAATTGGTAAACCCTAATGAAATTCCTGAATACTCGTTATTTGTGATGGGGACCCTGAATCTTTTTTTTCTCATATTCTTGACCTAGTGGATCTGGTTAGAGTTTAGGTACTGTCTTTCTTATTTAGGAATATGACACTAAAGTAGTAAGCAAAGTGTGTGAAATGCAGTGTTTGGACTGAATTGTATTTTCCTGTTTTAACTAGATCTAAATGCTGGGGAAATTCTTCAAATGTTTGGAAAGATGTTTTTTGTGTTTTGTCAAGAATCTGGTTATGATACAATTCTACGTGTCTTGGGCTCAAATGTCAGAGAGTTTTTGCAGGTAAGAATTTTGTGCCAAATTATGTCATATACCAGACAGAAGTATGGTCAACAGATAATCGATTGGGGTTTGGAGATATAGGTTGTACTGTATAATCTTCCAGTTATTTGTGGAGAAGTGTCTGAAAACTTTCTTCCTTGGTATTTGTAATCTACAGAGCTCTCTACTGCTCAGCAGTTTTGGCATTGTCATTCACTTCCCCTCTCAGTTAATACATTATTCAGTTACTTGATAAAGTAATAATTTTCTCATAGCATCTTTGACTGTTCAGTTTCATAAAAAAGGAGAAGGCAGGTAAGGTGGGGTTGCAGAGGCATTCATAAATCTGAAATTTCATTTGAAATTGCAAAGAAAAGTTTTTAACAGGAGTTTTAAGTATGGACTACAAGAGACATTGAAAAACCCACCAATTCAAGTTGTCTGTGTATACTAAGTAAAAAGACTTATGTTGTTTATACTAACAGAAAATGTGGTTTTCAGATGTGTACAATATTTCTTCTCCTAAGTTCTGTTTGACTAGATACTGGTTATTTCTAATTGTACATTATGTACAGAGCTAGGGCTCATGCACAGCTTATCTCCAAGACGTTATCCTTTATCCATGAACTAAGGGTTGGATAGAGCAGCAGTGTTTAAGTCAGTTTTTGTGCTTTCCTAACTGCAGAACAGTGTGATACAAAACAAAATGAAAAAAAATATTCAATAGTATGGAAGAAATGTAGTGAGTTCTTTAAAGTGTGATTTCTAGAAAAAATGGGCTTCCCTTTTTTCTCACCTGAAAATCGTTCACTTGAAAAAAACACTTTGGATTTAAAATTTGTGATATATATCACTCTTGGAGGGAACTGTGTGCTGTAATGAGTTTAAAAACACTGAACAGATTAAGATTTCACATGAGATTGACCAAAAGCTGAGTGTCAAATTTGTATTGATTTTCACTGGAAATTTAGCAGCCTCTTGTCATCTGTTCCCTTAAAATCTCTCCAGCAATAATAAGAGAAAAGAGCAAAGTGCATGGTTTGCTGGATTACTAGGATATTTACTTCCGCGTCTCACTATCTGTCCCAAAACCTGGATTATTCTGGAGTATCCTAGATATATTCAACCCAGATTTCTTGTACAAATCCTGCGGACTGTAATTGCTGGGCAGACAGGCAGGGTATGTGTATGCTCCAACATGTGCATACCACATGTGATCTGTATACTATTGTCTGTCTATGGGATGTGACATCCTTTATATTTTATAGCTTCGTTCACAGGCTGCCCTCAAAGCAAGCCTTCAGATAAATGGAATTTTTAAAGATGACTCGTAGTGAAGTTGTGGTTAGGGTTGAGCAAGAACAGGGGAGGAGGAAAAAAAAGGTGTAGCTGGCCCATTGCTCCATCACTTCGGGTAGACATGGATGGGCCAGTCCTTCCCTATTCCTTTTCTCATCCCCTTTCCATATAGTATACTTCTCTTTCCATTCCTTACCATATGTGATGATGAAAAGACTGGACACATTTGTACTGCACAGGAAACCTCTATAAAAGCGTGAAGAGCTTACATTTATGTTCTTCTAATGACAGTATTTTAAGCTGCTTTGTTTAATTTCAGAGTTAACAGATGACATTGGCTATTATATACTTCTGTAAATTTTAACAGTACTAATGTATTAGTAGCTGTGCCAGAAGTGTACTTTTTAGCTTTTTTATTATGATGGAAAATCAACGTTCTCCGTGATTATTATTGCAATGTCCAGCAGTCAGATTAGGTCAGGAAACTAATTCATATACCTGTTACAAAAATAGGTGCAGATCGGTTTTAATGTGCTGAACTTTTGTCAAATTCTTAAAATACATAATAGAGTTCCAAAAGGTGCTTCTTGAAGTCTGTGCCGAGTTCAGGATATACGAAATAATTGAGGGCTGCAGCTTTTTAAAGCATGTGAAAATAAATCTCATATTTATTTTCTGTTTCCCTTGACATCTCAGAGAAAATTTAGTTTAGTCATAGATGAAACACAGGTACTTCAAGCTTCATGAAAGAGGAAAAAGATAGTGCAACTAAATCTAATATTTATACTTCCTATGAAAAACACAGGCCTGGAAAAATTGCAAATCATATTGAAAGACAGTGTGCCAAATAGAAGCAATGTGAAAAGAGGTAACTCCTACGAAACCTTTTATGTTATGTTCAGTAGCTTTCTACTGAATGAAAATCAAACACTGGAGTAGTAGTTAGTTCTCTCATTTAGGGAATCATTTACGTGGCTATTTAATTATAGAATCATAGAATCATATAATGGTTTGGGTTGGAAGGGACCTTAAAGATCATCTAGTTCCAACCCCCCTGCCATGGGCAGGGACACCTCCCACTAGACCAGGCTGCTCAAAGCCTCAGCCAGCCTGGCCTTGGACACTTCCAGGGATGGGTTCATAACTGCAGTGCAGTAAACTTCAGGGGACTAATTCCTCTTTTAGAGAAGTTTCCAGATGCTCTGTACCACACGGAGCTGAACGGCATATCTTTGTATTTCAGGTACCAACCACAACTCTTTACCTTTTAGACAGGCCAGGATCTGCCTGATTTAGTATCACTGCTTGTTCTTGCTTGGAGATCCCTTTGTGTTTCACCATGGAGCTGATCACGGCTGCCCAAAGCTCTAGAATTAGTGTTTCTGGTCCCAGCACAAGCTCTGGGATACCTTTGAGCAGCCTAGGAGCCAACAATTCAGGGAGAGAACTTAACCTATTATCTGTACCTGACTGCACCTCTGGCCCACAGCAGGTGAACAAACTATAGAAAGACATATTTGTTCATCCAGAAGCTGCCATGTCAATTTAGAATGGATTAAACACAACAAAAAACAGGAGTGTGAGTGACAGTGACAATGTCTAAATGACAGAATCTGGGAGTGATTTCAGCTCCTTGGTCTGGAGGCACATCTCTGCTGCTTCTTGACTATGTGTTGTGGCAAGGTTCTGAATACAATAAGCTCTTTGCTCACCCCATAATCTGTATGCAGGCAGAAAAGACACATTGGGGACTGGAAAGCAGCTGCAATACATCCTGGGCAAGTCCTCTGGTCTGGATGATTAGAAAGACTGAAGGGCATATCACATGGGCTTGCCTGTGACACTGCTTGGACAAAGTCAGTAATGGGGTAGTAGGGTGGCAAAGTGGTCTTGTAGAGTGAGGCTACTGCCATTTGTTAGCAACACTTATGCCAGAATTAAATGTTAATAATCAGACAACCATCTTATAAAAATTCTGTCCTTGATATGGGCCATTTCCCATAACAAACTCCTTTTGAAATTCTTCAGGTGTTGATGACTGTGTAACTGGAAGATTATCCTCTTTTCCCATTTACCTCCTTAAGAGTTTTCTTCCCAAAGTTCAATATATCGCAGCTGGTTCTGGGTCATGTCTACTGAAAGAGCCATTCTGCACCCAATTAAGGAGATTGTGGGGCACTCCCTCAGAACAGTCAGCTCTCTCGCTCTTTTCTTACCCACACGTTTTCAAAGCAGTCTCTTCCAATTTCATTGTCTTGAACGCTGCAAGATTCTTACAGAATTTGCCTTCAGGCATTATGCTTTTTGCAACTGAATGCCTGCTAACAGCTGGAATGAATTGACTCCCAGATTGTTGCCTCTTCAAGTTTTAATTTGAAGGTGTTGATATAGCAACAAAAATATGAATTTGAAACAAACTAAAAAAATTAAGGAGGAAGTTTCAGGCTGAGTGCATCCTACAGAATTAATTTCTAAGAGTCATTTCCTTTGGAGGCCTCCCAGGACAAGAGGCAGCTGTTTGAGCACTCCACAGCTCATATGAAATAAAGTTCAGTACGCTTCCACAAATTTGATGATCGGCATATGCTCATGAAAAGTGGAGAATGGCTCGGACAGCACACTGAAAATATTTTCACCTCATTTCTCCTTGTGCTGGCAGAAAACAATATGCAAAGCCTGGTGCTAGCCATTACCTGGGGGCATGAGAAAAAAACACTTAAAAGATGCAGTCATTTTCTGGACTTAAGATGTAAAGAAGTTATATGAATTTTACAGCATATGTAAATATGTGGATTGCAACACCAACCATCAAGATTGCTCTAGGTTGCTCTTTCTGTGTTAAATATATAGTAAATAGCAAACTGGAGCTTGATAATTGCTTCATAATCAAAGTTGGAGTGTGATTTTTATCTCATTGTTCTTTTTAATTTCCTTATTAGATATGCCTAGCAATTTATCATTTAGCTTTCCTCTCCAGAGAGCAAGTTATCTAGTCAAAACGTAAAGTTAATTACATAAGATGTCCAGGACATCAGCTGGGAAAAATAGAAGACCTCTTTCCTTTCTTGAATAACCTTTGCTGAAACATTATTGCAGCAGCTGTGTAATGTTCTATATATTCTGTGGATTTTTTTCAGTTATTCTCAAAGAAAGTATGTATTTGAGGTTGGTCTTTTAATAATTTAAATCTTTACTTTAAAATTTGAGAATTTGTCATACTTTGTAAACTTGGGTTGACTGTTATGATGTCAGAACTAGCCTGTTCTGACAATAAGGAAAAAGATTCATGTTTATTCAGACATGCTTATTTGTATCTGACACCTAAAGGAGGAGATTATAGGGGCTAGAATTTGGAAGGGATGAAAATGGACGAGGTACAGGATTGAGAAACACACACACACAAGGCCTTTACATCACAGTGTACAGCATAGTCAAGCATGAATTCTTACTATCTGGAGTAATTTTCAATAGTGCTAATTTCGATGCCATTCGTTGTCCAAATATTGCTACAGTAGATGGAAGCTACCTGAAAAGCCTGCTTTGATGACAGTTCTACAAATAATAAGGGAAATGCACCAGGAGTGTGAGCAATAGGAGAAAGAGGATGTTCAGATTAGATTTATATGCCTTATATTATTATATGCCTTATAATCATGGTTTTAATTTCCTCTTCCAGAATCTGGATGCTTTGCATGACCACCTTGCTACTATTTACCCGGGTATGCGAGCCCCTTCTTTCAGATGCACTGATGCGGAGAAGGGGAAGGGACTCATTCTGCATTACTATTCGGAAAGAGAAGGTCTCCAGGATATTGTCATTGGAATAATCAAAACAGTAGCTCAACAGATCCACGGTACAGAAATAGATATGAAGGTAATGTCTAAAAGGATGTACACATTGGAGGTTTATGTCATTATGACAAAATCAAGAAAATAGAAAGTGAAGTGATGGCAAACAATCATTTTCATTGCTGCTGTCCTCTGTGAAGCAGTGGCATCAGTACTGACTCAGGAAGATCCATTGTCATTTGTGTTACCTTAAGGACAGGTCAGCCATGTGCTGGGAAGGCCAGTACTAATTTGCAAACACACCCAATCGGGAACAGTTCAGAACTATATCCCCTTATTCAAGGAAGGAGGTGACACCTACAGAAATTAGGTACTTGGTTGGTTGGGTTGCTTTTTTCCACTTTATTTTATATTTGGCATATATTTCTTACTATCTACTGTGTTCTGTGAGAGCACAGACATTTTGTCTCTGTGTCCTAGATTCTTCACCTATGTGCAAACGATGAGGCTGATGTGCATTGATGAGGCCTAGCTGGCGTGCAGTGTTTTCCTCCCAGCCTGCATGCCAGGTCCTTCCCAGAACCAAGATGCGTTTGGGGGTCTCATACTATCTTTGCATGACGGTCTGGCTGGATATACACCTACTGCCCCAAAAGTGGAAAAACATTCCTCAGTCAGAGAGTTTACATAATGTCATGTGTGCTAAGTCACTTGTGAAACGGGAAAGAGGCTTCTGTTCCATACAGAGCAACAGAAAGATTTAATTGATCAGGCCTTGCATATATAATGGTATAAAATCAGAGCTTGATCCAAGGTGCAGATATATCTGGAGAAAAACAACAAATGAGAGCTTTATGGTGTTAGAAATATTGCAACTGATATAAAATACTTGTCATCAACTAGGAAAGAGTCTAAGCGGGTACAGCAAGCAGTCTTTTTTTTTTTAACTATTCCCTAGTCACATTACATTTATACCACAGTTCATTGTAGAGAGGTTGGTGCTGGTCTCTTGTTGTCATTTATAGCACAGTTCAGAAAATCAGTTCCAGTTTCATGAGTGTATCACACAAACATGATCTTGCTCAGATAAGAGATTTACAAGCAACCCAATGACAAAGGTATTTGTACTTCTATATTGGAGTATTTGCCTTTTAGATTTATGGTTATAATCTAGTTCAGGTTTATAGTGAATGGCTAGTTCTGTATAGTGATGGTGATATACCTGTTGTCCTTGTTTAGATTCTGCTTCATAGGAATCCATAGTTCAAACTTTTACAGCAGGTGTTAGTAATCAGGTGTGGAAGGATGCAACAGAATCAAAACAATCCTCTTCTTAGGTCCCTGTTTATTCAAAGTGTTAAGAGAGACAAGAAAGACCATGTTGGAAAGTTGGCTGCAAGAGCGCTGAAGCTGTTGCTTGACAAACATTTCTTTTGGTAGTACAAGCAGTTTATGCAGTCCCCCTTTTCTTACTGCTCAAGCTTGTCCTACGACAGCTTCTTCAGCTGTGTCTCTCCAGCTGTTGTCAAGCTATAAAATAAACTAGACTGAGGAAATGAACTGGGTTCAAAATAATAGGGTGGTTTTTTCTGGATTATTTTTACCCACATCTGTTCCTTTATGTGGTTTGGTGTTCTTGTCTGTTAGAGGGAATTCTGCCAGCATAGTCGAGGGGTCACACACAGACAAAAGTGATCAGTGGCGCAGAGGAGAAATCTGGGTTGTGCAAAGCAGCTACCAGAATAAACTTTCGACAAACTGTGTCCTCAGTCTGAACAATACTTGTTAAGAAGATTGTATTGGACAGTACTGATATCCACCTAGGACTTCTCACAAATAATATATATTCCAAAGAGGTTAAAATATTGATTCTAAATTTACTTCTCATTTTCATTTGACTTTGTTAGGCTTTTCTGAAAATTTTATTGTTGTGCTGTAATTAAATAGAAATTTAATAGTATTGGTCAAACCTATTATAAGTGAGGACAAAGTTTACTTTAAATTCTTCCAGACTCTCTGAGGCAAAACCTCTACACTGAAGAAAGTGTTTATCGTCTGTATTTTATTTTCTCTGTTACCCTGTTTTTTCCTTGACCCCTTTAGAAAGTCATATGCCCTCAGCCCCAAACTTTTTCTTGTCTCTGCTGGTTAATAATGCCTAGCTTTTGACACCTTTAATGACATTATATAGTGTTTTACGCCACAGGTACTTACGAACTTCAGTGGTAGATAAGCAGAGAAAAATCAGCTACTTGTTTCTGTAAGGTGAGTGTGACAAAATTTGCAGCTTATCCACAAAGACAGTGAAAGTCTCCCTCCGTTACTCCACAGGTCAACTATTAATCATTAATGGTACAGAGTGAGGGTTTTAAAGCAGAATAAGTCTGCCATTGTGGTACATGGCTAGTTTTACACTATTCAAAAAAATGAGAACAGGAGAAAAAAATTGACCAACTTCTTTCATCTTGATCCCTTGCCTCACAGTTTAGTAAATTAATGCTTTCGTGTTTCAGGCGGTTAGTAATGGATTGTTTGAAATAGCACAGCACAGAAAAACAATAGAGTTGCTTTTCATCCCCTCAGTTTTTGTGGACCAATCAACACCGCTTCTGCAAAATTTTTGGTTTGGACTTTAGTTAGAATTTTGCCTAAGGAAGAATACTTTTTCTTTTAACTGGTAAGAGCTTCAGTGCCTAGCCCTAAGTTTCTGATGTTATTATGGCAGTTGACGTCCGACTTGAAAGAACAGAGCTGAGATTATAGAATCATAGAATCACAGAATTATAGAATGCACTGGGTTGGAAGGGACCTTTAAAGGTCATCTAGTCCAACCCCCTGCAGTGAGCAGGAGTTGTCCTTCCAAATTTCTTTATCCAAAGCATTTTCATAACAATCCCAGCACAGGACTGGTTTAGTAATGTCTGCAGTTTTCTTTATATAAGTGTAAAGTTGATATCTGCAATTTGATGTTTAATACTTTATTATCCACTTTTCTTCTCTGGCTGTTTAGAAGAAATGCTTACATAAATCCGCTTGAGGGAATACATGCTTCTAAGTCTGTATTTTCATGAAATTTTGCTTGAATTTGTCTTACATGTTACCAGTTGCTGTGAAGGTGGTAGCAGATCTTAATCATTTACAATAATACTGTTATTCTAAGTGGTTAGATTTTGTTTCGTAGGTCACACAGAGTCATAGAATGGCAGAGGTAGGAAGGGACCTCTGGAGGGCATTTTGTCCAAACGCTCCCCACTCAAGCAGGGCCACCTGGAGCCAGTTGCTCTGCTCCATGTTCAGACACCTTTCAGCTATCTCTAGGAATGGAGACTCTGCAAGCTCTTCGGACAGCGGGTGCCAGCGCTCAGTCCCCCTCACAGTAGAAAAGTGTTGCTGATGTTCAGACAGAACCTTTTGTGTTTCAGTTTGTGCCCATTGCTTCTTGTCCTGGCACTGGACACCATTGAAAAGAGTCTGTCTCCATCCTCTATGCACCCTCCCTTCAGGTGTTTGTACACATGGATGAGATCCTCCTGAGCCTTCTCTTCTCCAGGCTGAATAGTGCCAGCTGTCTCAGCCTTTCCTCTTATGACAGATGCTCCAGTGCCTTAATCCTCGTAGTGGCCCTTCACCGGACTCTCTCCAGTAGCTCCATATCTCTCTTGTAATGAGAAGCCCACAACTGGGCACAGCACTCCAGGTGTGGCCTCTCCAGTGCTGAGTAGAGGGGAAGGATCACCTCCCTCAACCTGCAGAGCAAACCTAAGGAATCTCATGATCACAAGAGGAAAAATAAATATTGAGAAAAACATATTGTTCTTAGTTTGGGTGGAGAAATAGCTAAATTAAAAAAAAAGTTTCATTTTACCACCTTTCTGTAGTTTCAGACAGAACTACTTTATATATGGAGAGAGATATATATATACACACACACATACATGTTATTCTGAAATACAGTAGAGCTTCTGTTTTTCAGGATGGTGTCCTGCAGAAAATGTGCCTTTTCTTTTAACACCTAGGGTACATATGTGCTGAAGGCAAGAAAAGAAAAAAAAAAGGTCTCAGTTTGTCTCTATTAAACTCTGTTAGCACCGAAAGGAAATCAATTTTTTCTGAACTTGGATTCACAATTCCAGTTGAATAGTTCAGGAAAGCCTAGTTTGACATTAATTGATTAATTACTTCAGATCCAATTTGTTTTATCTTCCCTGGTATGGTAATCCATTTTTAGCTAAATACAGCTAAGACTATATAATTTTTGCAGCAGGTATTCTCCCAAGAATTGTTGCTGACTTTGAGAACACACTAAGAATATTTAAGTTCTGCCAGTTTCAGTATAAGAACTAAAAATCTTCATGGTGCTGGTGACCAGCTTTGGCATGAGATCTCTGTTAGCAGCCTCCTGGCTATGCCTTCTCTTGCTTCACTTGTCAGAGGTTGTTTGTGTATAAATGAGAGTGACCTGTGAAGGTGGCATCAGGAGAGGGATTCCCTCAAGGCTACAAATGGCATGGGTCAATGAAGAATGTTGTACAATCCTACAAAGGCTAAAAATCTTTTGGGAAAACAGACTTCTGCAGTTCTGGTATCTGAGAGCAGACTATCAAAATGTTTCTTTTACACAGGGAAGATGGTTTACAATATAAAATGAGAAAAGACCAGAAGACATCCTTGACAAGATGGTAAATTCAGACTGTCTCATTACTAATGGCAATATAAAAAACAAAGCCAGAATGTGACCAGCTGGGGAGCTGGCCTAAAAACTACTTAGGTACTTGTCATGGAGGACAAGCAGTACTGATCCACGCATTAAAATGCTAGCTGTGTATGAAGATAAGTCAACCGTGGAGCATGATCAGCCTCTAATTCTGACACAAGGGCAGGCGGAAACTTCACTAGCTCCAGGCTCGGAGGTTCGGTGCAGTGAGACAGTCTGCCTTGAAACCAGCTGCCAGGTGGAGACATCCCCACAGTTTTAACTTTGGGTGTGCAAAGCCATGAATGATACCATTTCCACAGTGAACTGCTTTGCTTCAGGATCATCCTGAAACAGCTGCATTGAAATTTGTCAAGTAGGATTGCACAGTCGGTTTTGATCAGAAGAGATCAAGGGTTTCACCTGTATTGCCCTTTAAATGGCAAAAACGTGACTTTGTATTAATCTTCACAATCTGATGGAAAAAGGTCCCTGTCCAAGGACATTCTGTCCCTCCTCCATGCTGAGGTACAACTGTATCTTGGGGACATGGTCATATCTATAGAATTGTGTCTTGTCTTGTAGATACATCGGTGAAAGTTTAACAGATAGCATGTGTTCATTATACATGCTGTATCACAGTGATACTGCTTGATTTAATATCTCATGTGAAGCTCACCAAATATATTAAACCACAAATTCATTTTAAAATAACTGTTCCCTGAATTGTCCTTCCCTGAAATATTGGTGTGATTTTTCACTTGGCTAAGCAAGGACAAACACTGGAGATACATCTTCTGGAAAGCACAGGCAAGTTAACAGTTAGATGTTATATATTCTCTTTGAAACCAGGAGAGTGATTTTTTTTTCCCTTCAATTTTTAACTGCAGTTACTATGGTGATTGAGCTCTTAGACATGGTGAACTGATATCATTTCACCAGCGAAGACTGCAGGGGGAGGAAGAATTAGACTTGATTCCTGGCTTTGTTGCTTCTGTCACTGAGCTTTCATTTGTCAAACATTTAACAGAGGCTTCTTCAAAAATATTTAAATGATACTGAGATTCTGTGACTTGTAAACTTCGCTTGCAGAATGAAACAATAGATAAATTCTGTTCTGGTTAAGCTTACTGCAGAGTATCTAGGGGAGGTCTTTATGCCAGGTAAGTATCTGGCCAATTAGGTTGGATCTGTAGGTGCAAGGGTGAAGGGACAGAATTTAACGTATTATGTTAATGGCCAGAAGTGCTCATTTTAAACTTGCTGACAAGGTGGATGAAATCATGAGACAGGAAGATTAGATAGTGCATAAATGATGTGAGCAGACATCATGGAATTAAGTATACAATGGGAAGTTATTTAAGGATGAATCACTAGCTTTCTTAGCCTGGAGAGGGGTATGATTGTAGCTTCTGTTAATAAGGGTTTGTGCATGGATGACCAGAATCTTATTCAGTAAACCAGCCATGTCCACAGCATATCAGGTTTAGCAGGAGCGTGCAGCTGGCGCTGTGGCTATCTTGCAGATCCGATACATTTCTATGTGTTTGGCCTGTTGTTCATTCACTGCACTGATGTGATGCATTAGTACAGTAAGCATTGCTTGATGCCCTGGAGTCTGCTCAAAAATAGCATTGCAAATGAACTTGAAGATGCCTGGGAAATCTGCAGCTTTGCGCTGTTACTGACACAGTTCTAATCTATAAAGCTTAGGAAAATAGCACATTGTGTGAGATGACTGACTTCTTCATTGTGTAAGCTTGTAGGATCTGTGGAGGGTTGTGTCTCAAACTTAGCTAGATGTCTCAATGCTGTAGCAGTTCTTTTTTTATAGGTTTGGTTTTTTTAACCATCACTTGAGTTTTGTTTATTGATGCATCATTCTTATTTAATAAATTGAAAAAAATGGTGAGTTATGAAAAATTCGTTAGATGCTGCATGGTACCAGGAAAAAACCTACAGGTACAGGTGCAGGTTGGTAAGAGAATGCTAGTATGCACTGACTAAGATGGTCATTAGGTGATAATATTAATATCTCTGGAAGGTGATGTGCTGTTAATGTGAACATTTCCTTAAAAATTACTAGATCTTTAAAAATTAATTTTAGGAGGGCTTTGCCGAATGAAGAAGCTTTTCATCCAAAGTATGCATTTTTTTTCCATTTGTGGCAAGAGCAACTCTTTGAAGTAAGATCTAAGACTGGAAATTGTCTGGAAGCATAGATAAATTCTAGTGATAATTCTACACAGTTTGAAAAAGTTACTGTATAACTGAAAAAGTGTATAATCTCAGCTGTCTTTGGACACAATAATAGTAATAATAAAATAAAACCTGTGGGAGTGTGTATGAGTGATAGAAAGTAAAATCTAAGACTATAGCTGTGTTCTGTCAATCCTCAGTCTGGCCACAATTTCAGGGATAATGATTTAAAAGAAGAGGAGGACATGGAGAACATTTAAACCCTGAATTCAGAGGAAAACTAGGTCTCCATCTAGTGTGTTCCGTTTTCCTACATAACTTGTTTTCCTCAAACGACCACCACATATTCTTTCCAAGGTTTGTCTCTTATTAACTAGTAATTTCCCACTTCTCTTTGCCACACACTGCCATATGGGTTACCAATGCAGTTTTTTGAGGAAATCAGGTTTTATCATCGTTAACATTTGAATTTGTTCATACATCCAGCTCTAGGTACCTACATTAGCTGGTAAAATTAGTAGGCAGATCTTTCTCTAAGTTACTTACGTATGCAATAGAAAGAGAACACTAATGCAGCACATGGTATAGAACACTTAAATCAGACTCTTGCTCTGAACTGTCCTCCAGAAAAGCCTCTCTTACCTTTAAATGAATAGTCAAATAGGAGATGAAGGAACACTACCTTCTTACATTAAGCATCATTTAGCAGTAAAATATTGTTTTGTTATTTTACACTCTTCCATTTGTAAAGGAACAAATAAAGGAATCAGCACTCCTCAACCTATCAGCTGGCATGGCTGACAGTTGTGGATGAGAAATATTTAATGAACTAAACATCTTAGCGATCAAGTGCAGTGTTTGTGCATATCCGTTGTGTTTTCATATTGTAACTGTTAATCTCTGTGGTTAGACTATGTGTAAAGGGCAGAATCAGGATACATTAGAGATTTTAAGAAGTCTTTTTTTGCTTCAGTGGCTTTAGGATCAGACTCTACATGAAAGTAGAATCAGGTGCAACATGTTCCAGAAAGTTGCCGCTAAACAATACTGTGTAAATAGAATTGTTCTGTTCCAGTCATTAAATCTAATTAGGCTTGAGAAGAGGTGAATTTGGCCTCTCAAGGTAAATTATGTTGCTCTATTAGTCATTAGCTTTAATTATCCTGCAATACATGACTCTCACTGCAAACAAAATAATCCCTATTAATTTCATATTTTTTACTAACTTTGAGTAAAATTATGAAAGTGTGAAATGCTATATTCAAGACACTTATTTGAGATTCAACTGATGTAGGTGACTCTGGTTTTGCTGTGATTTCATTTAATAAGGAATGCAGCTTGGAGAAGATTGTCATTGCTGTTAGTTTTATCTGTTGGTCCTGATCTTGCAGTCATCACTGCTTGAATGTGTAAGGATTGTATATTCAATCCACCTTTCTTCTGGATGACTGTGACATCCCCATCCTCTGGTCAGCTCTATTTGCTGTTGTGTTATAGACCTTCCAAACAGCTTTCATCAAAATAAAGATTCAAGTGCTCTGTGTAATTCAAGACTGGCCGTATGCTCATTCAAGATTAGGGGAAAGTCCTGATTTCTGGCATGTGCCAGTAAAAGCAAACATAACCTGAGCCTTGACCCCTGATTTCAGGATGTGCATTTCACTCTGGCTTTATAAATTGTATTTGAGTGATCTTCAATATGTTGTTCACGCAAAGAGCAACTGTGGCTAAGCAAAGCCATATTTAGTCACCTGGAATTATAAAGACTTTCTTTCTCGCTGATTTCTCTCTAAAATCAGAAATACTTATTAGAATATAATATTTTTCAAGATGCAAATATCATTCTTGAATTCATCTTTCTGCTCTAAATGTATTCCTGTCTTCATCGTAGCATTCCAGCTATTAATGAGTAGCAGAGTTTTCAGTTTTTCATTTTTCCCTTCATTTTTCTAGGTTATTCAACAGAGAAATGAGGAATGTGACCACATTCAGTTTTTGATTGAAGAGAAAGAGTCTAAAGAAGAGGACTACTATGAAGACCTTGACAGATTTGAAGAAAACGGTACCCAAGAGTCTCGCATCAGTCCCTATACTTTCTGCAAGGCCTTTCCTTTCCACATAATATTTGACAGAGATCTGGTGGTCACGCAGTGTGGCAATGCTATATACAGAGTTCTTCCACAGGTTAGATGATTCTCATACATGAATAATCATAGAGATTCCTAATGCTAGATGCGTCACAGGTTTATTTTAAAGATGAATAAAAGAGATTTAGGTTTCTGTGTCTAAACAGCATTCTTGTGTAACTGTGTAATATTTACTGCGTTGTGCTCATCTTATTTGAAAAAGGACTGTGAAAATAGCCCTAATTCTACAACAGCTCTGTTCCTTATGATCAAGTCTATGTGCAGTAAGAGAATAAGCTTGAGCAGAGAAAACCTGATCAGTGGTTTGATCAGGTTTTAGCTTGGTGTTAGTTTGATACCTGATTCTTTCTCATAGCTCACTCCAAGATACCTTTGCTGTAGAAGTTGCAGATAACTCTTTAAAATGGATGTGAGACAGTCGGAGCAACTTGGCCTGGGATTCAGGAAATGGTCTTGCCCATACTACTATGTAGTGTAGCAGCACGTACATAGTCTATATATATTACTTGGCAGTAATGCCTTCAAATACTTAAGCTGTCAGATGCACAATAACCGAAGAGCAGAATAACAGAAGTTGACGTATACTTTCTTGGCTTGTGCATCAAAAGAGTCAGTATTAACTAAGATGAGCCAAGCTATTTTTGTGATACAGATGTATGTGTTCTGAACTTGACGCTGCTGCTGGAATTTCCTCTGGTTATTTGCAGTAAAAGAGCACTCAGAGGTCCATTTAAAATTATGTATTCTGTATATGAATAGGATACCTCAGTTCTTGCCTGAAAGAGCTGACAGTGTTTCTAAAAATAAGCAACAGGTAAAAGCAGCAATATGAGAGAAGCAAAAGGTAAGATGATTAAAACATCAAATGAACTTTACAATTTTTACAATAGGCTTACAAACTTTACAATAGGCCAATGTTGCACATACCATGTTGTTTCTGAGTCATTGACATACTTTTAAAATGCGATTTTATGTTATTTGCCTTTTCCTGTTTGTTTTTTTTTTTTGCGGTTTCTCTCTGAATTTTGCAGAAAGATTTGAAGGAAAAGCTTTATAAGTAGATCTGCCAGATTTTTCCCAAGGGCATTCACTGAACAGCTATAACTACTCAGCCTACTGAGGATGGCTATCAGAATCCTTATTATCAGAGTTGATGCTTTAGAGAACATGGTTTATTGAAAAGGGAGTTTGAAGAAGGTCACTTAGGAGGAAATCACTGGAAAGCTTTTTTTACTGTAGAGTGGGAACAGTTTGACAGATAACGAATGTGGTATAACAAGAGTTTTACAAAGTCATCTTGCAGACTAGAATTGCACTTTGAAGTCAGTATACTTCCGATGTAAAATCCTTAATTTAAAAACCTTGTGTTTTAATGGAGAAATGCATAAAGTATATATTCTCTTCCATTCGGTATTGTCATCTAAGCAAATTGAATATAATTGCTTCATGTATGTGTTTAGTATAAAAGATAACAATTTTTTTTCTTTTTTTTCCCTTTTTTATTTCTAGCTGCAGCCAGGAAATTGCAGTCTGTTGTCAGTTTTCTCCTTGGTCCGGCCCCATATTGATATTAGTTTCCATGGGATCCTCTCACATATCAATACAGTTTTTGTACTGCGGACCAAGGTAACTAGAGAATATTCACCTGGCTATTTTCTAAGTAAGTATGCTTTGGAGGGATAAGAAGTGCTGAAAGCTCAGAAGTCTTCAGAGAAATTTCTTTGCACAGTAGTAAGCTCAGTCCCTTTTGAGTCTTGAGCCAAGAAAAAGTCACCGGCATGAATTCATGTGTATCTGTTAAGTAGAATGCTTTATAGGAATGGTGAAGTACATATACTTCATGTCCGATGCTTTCTTTGCAAGGGACCAACCCATTATGTGACATTGTGCCAAAGTGAATGTAGAAGGCCAATTACATTTACTTTTGCTTCATAACAGTATGGAAGACAAATATTAAATGTATTCTCGCATGGGCACATACAAACATATACATTTCTGTGTCCTTTTCTCGAGACCGGGCAGGAGAGGAGGCAGGTGATATGAATGAATGCAGCATGTAGAGTAGCATCTACTATGTCAAGGAGCCTGGTTATGTATAGAAAACTGCACCTGAGAGAAACCAACAAGATTTCTTAGGAATGCTGCCAGGCACAAATAGAACTTCACAGAATAGGCAATACTTTTGTCAAACTCTTGTTAAGAAATCACGCAGAAGAAAACAAGAACTTATGAACATGAAGGTAAAGAAAGATACCATGCTTTGTATATTTAAGGTAGCTAATCACAGTATTAAAATAAAGGTAGTGTAGGGTGTTCAAATGAGAAATTAACTGGGTTTTAATGTAGTCTGTAAATCTATTCCAAACATTCTGACTGCCTTCATAGTGAAGGCATAGTGGCGGCCTGGTGCGTAACACATGTGCCATTGCCCTTATATAATTGTGATTTTTCATCACCAGGAGGGGCTTTTGGATGTGGAAAAGCTGGAGTGTGAAGATGAACTGACTGGCACAGAAATCAGCTGCTTACGCCTGAAAGGGCAAATGATCTACTTGCCTGAAGCAGACAGCATTCTCTTTCTTTGTTCACCAAGGTACTTTAAACCTTAAGAATTCTATAATGATGATTTTCATTTTACAATTACTATTTTTAAGAACACTTATGAGAGTACTACTACAGAGATTAATTGGCTCAAGTATTGATTTTGTTGATTTTGATGTCTTTATACTAAAAGAGAGAGAAACCTTTAAACATTGGAACTTGACTGATTATTAAGTAATTCAATACAAACGTTGGGATGCTCTGGCCCCGTTTGTACAAATGAGAATTCCTCATGATTATATGATTTTTGGCAAGTCTTGTCCTTTGTTTCTTATTCTGAGAATTATAAAGAAGTGGTTGGGATGGGGGACTGAATGGAGGGCATCTTTAGCTAAGAGCACGTTGAGCTAACACATCAGATTACACAGTTACGATATGTTATTCTCCTATGTAAAAGGGAGAGAGTGGATGAACACGACAAGGCAAGAGGCTACCTTAACGTAATCTCATTTTTATTTTTATACTGAAGAATGTACATTTGATATATTCATGGAACTCATCAGTGATAATTCTGTATTTAGATGCAAAAATCAAGAACCATGTGTTAATATGAATGAACATAAATAAGGTATTTTGTAGAAGGGACGTGTTATACAACTCCTCAGAAGTTCAGGAGCATAATCTTTCTTCTGTTATTCCTCAACCTTTGTTGTTCATTTGAGTTTAAAATCTTCCTTTGGCAAGTTTAATTTTACCCATATTATTAGATATTTCTCCACATTGCAGTGTGATGAACTTGGATGATTTAACCAGAAGAGGTTTATATCTGAGTGATATTCCATTACATGATGCTACCCGTGATCTGGTTCTTTTGGGAGAGCAGTTCAGAGAGGAATATAAACTGACTCAAGAGCTTGAGATCCTGACTGACAGACTGCAGCACACACTGCGTGCACTGGAAGATGAAAAGAAAAAGACAGACACGTAAGAACCAAATCCTGATTTTGAGCTGAAACAGTCACAGCAATATATTATTTATAGCTACCTTCTTCAAAAATTAACAGAATCTTGGAAGAAATATATGATATTCAGCGATGATAATTTTGGAATCAAGAAAGAACATTTTACTTTAATGCCTCATAGAGTACTTTATTTAGATTGTCAAATGTCATCTGCAGACTAGGCTGTTACATGCACAGGTATTTTGATGGTTCCTTCCCTGATAAGGAAAGTTACGAGAAGTGAACCGACAATCCTTTTTGCTTTGTGAATGACCTAAACCAGTAGTTTTGCAAACTCTCTGACATGCAATCCTTGTAGCCAAGATGAATATGATGAATGCCCAAATGCTGGTATTTGATAGAGTTCCGTAAAGCATCTGTAGACCACTTTGTTTTTCTGGACCACCATGCTCACATGTTAATAGAACAGAAAAACATACCTTATAAGCCTCAAAACTAGTCTATGTAAAGGTGAAGTTTTGCAACAGGCTAATGCTATGAATTTGTTGTTATAGTTACCTGTAGAAATGGATTTTAAATGAGATGGCAGAAATGCTTAAGCAATAAGCAAAAATGATCCAAGACACTATTAACAGATCATAGAATCGTAGAATTATAGAATTGTCAGGGTTGGAATGGACCTTAAAGATCACCTAGTTCCAACCCCCCTGCCATGGGCAGGGACATTTCCCACTAGATCAGGTTACTCAGAGCCCCATCCATCCTGGCCTTGAGCACTTCCAGGGGTGGGGCTTCCACCACCTCTCTGGGCAACTTGTTCCAGTGTCTCACCCCCCTCATGGTGAAGAACTTCTTCCTAATGTCCATTCTCAATCGACCCATCTCTAGTTTTAATCCATTCCCTCTAGTCCTACCATTACCTGACATCCTAAAAAGTCTCTCACCAGCTTTCTTGTAAGGCCCCCTTAAGATACTGGTAGGCCACAATAAGGTCTCCTCGGGGCCTTCTTTTCTCCAGACTGAACAACCCCAACTCTCTCAGTCTGTCTTCATAGGAGAGGTGCTCCAGCCCTCGGATCATCCTCGTGACCCTTCTCTGGACACCTTCCAGCACGTCCATATCTTTCCTGTAGTAGGGGCTCCAGAACTGGACGCAGTACTCCAGGTGGGGTCTCACAAGAGTGGAGCAGAGGGGGAGAATCACCTCCCTCGACCTGCTGGCCACGCTTCTCTTGATGCAGCCCAGGATACAATTGGCTTTCTGGGCTGCAAGTGCACACTGATGGCTCATATCAGAAGAATTAATAATATATGTCTCATTTTGGTAGTAATTTAGAAGTATTAATGTGTGTTTGAAATGGCATGGCTTCAGGTGTGCTGATGTAGATCAGTTCATGTTTCCCAAGTAACATATTCTTTAGTAAATGTCTTTTATATCGGTCTTTGATGATGCAAGTATGCTATAAACCCTATGGGAGGTAATAAGTAAATATTTGAAGAGTGCTGATGTAAAGACCTTTCTCCAAATTCTTTCTGTTTTGCTTGTGCCTTTCTTTTCTTACGCTTTTAGATTACTGTACTCTGTTCTACCACCATCAGTGGCAAATGAGCTGAGACACAAGCGTCCTGTTCCAGCTAAGCGGTATGACAATGTGACCATTCTTTTCAGTGGCATTGTTGGATTCAATGCCTTTTGTAGTAAACATGCCTCTGGAGAGGGAGCGATGAAGATTGTTAATCTTTTAAATGATCTTTACACGAGATTTGATATTCTGACTGATTCACGGAGGAATCCATTTGTTTATAAGGTAAGCATAAGATTTTCAAAGTATTTAATTTGTGACTTTTCAATAGTTTACTATCATGTCACTCTTTTCCATCCTTTGGATTTTAGGCTTTTTTAAAAAAATAGTTATGTCCTCAGTCTTTGAACTGTGTTACCTGATATTACATAGCTGAAGAAGAGTATGTTGTTTATCTCTAAATATGTGAAGGAACATAAAGGGTTTAGTTCTCAGCAGGATTTCTGTACAGTCACCCAGTAGGTGGATACATAAATCTACTTCCGTGTTTAGCAGGTGTGAACACTTACACAAGCAGTTTGTGGTTCTGCTGACCCTGTGCTTTAAGTTTTTTAGTCATATATCTGAGTATCCGGGTTGTAAATTAAAACTTATTATTCAGTTATTCAATGTGAATTCAATGTCTTCATTAGGGATGAGGTGTAGTTGCAGATGCAGCTGGTAGCAGGTAGATAGGTAGAGAGATATATATCCCATTGTCATGGGATATATACCCGTATATACATGTACATGTGTATGCTTCTGTGTTTATATGTATGAGATTCATGCCTAGCTTTTACTAGAAAACAACTTTATGTGCAAGTGAATCAAGGGTGTGAGTAAAAACATAGTGCTCAGTTTTTACAGAAATCCAGAAGACCCCAAAGGAGCCTCCAGTTCACATAATCACAGTGTCATTTTAATTTGTTACATTGTTAGCATACAATAAATTCTCTTCAATAACAAGCAGAGATGACGGGAATTAGGGTGATTTGAATGATAATAAAGTAATTGAGATGATTGAGAGATACGTGTCTTGATAGGTGGAAACAGTTGGGGACAAGTATATGACAGTGAGTGGTCTACCAGAGCCTTGCATTCATCATGCACGATCTATCTGCCACCTGGCATTGGATATGATGGAAATAGCAGGCCAAGTTCAAGTAGATGGTGAGCCCGTACAGGTTAGTAAATGTGTGGGCTTGAATGAAGAGCCCATTCTTTGATATGATGATAATGCTTTGAAATATGATAATGCACAAATCCCAGTCCATGCAAGCTTTGTTGTTAGATTTTGAGACTGATATCTACAAATAATATGAAGAGTCACATGTAGATGTGATGTGCAGTTCCCAGACCTTAAAAACTAATTATTGTGCTTAACCTTTTAAAAGACTAAATTAGGCCTGCATCATTTATATTTGTTTTCTGCTCATTTCAATCTAATCAACAAACTCCCATTCTGCATCAAGCACAATTCATTGCATCTTCTTCATCTCAATGAACAGAACAATAGTATTCCATCACTGATATTTTTGATCATGCCTCAGACCTTCAGGTCAGCATGAGAAAATATTGCATTAAAAAGAAAAGGACGGTTCCATAGGCAGTTACGGCAATGATTACTGGCAACTATGTATATTAGTGGAAGTTCGCTCATTGTGGGATTTTATGAAGATGTTGTGGCATTAATACAGAACTGGGGAGGCTGCACTGATCTGTCCTCATCAGAAGGCTGTGAGAGCGAAATAAGTAATGAATGTGATGCATATTTCTATTTATATGAATATTACTGGTCTAACACCTAGCTTAGATCCGTGTACTTTACTTTGTCACTGGGCAAAGAAGTGAGAAGGTTTGATTTGAGGCTTTACAATAACTGTAATGCGCTGTACGAGTGAGCTTCTCCAAACCCCTGTCCTATGTCTTGAGCTTTTAAATGCAAAATATCATGATGTTTCCTCTGAGAAACATCTTGTTTTCTTTACCTACATCATCCATTTCTGCATCTTCTGAGCACTCATTAAACACAGACCTGCAGAGTATGCCTCTCTCTACGCTTTTTTAAATTTCACAGTATTCTATAATCATAGAATCATAGAACGATTAGAATTGCAAGGGACCTTGAAGATCATCTAGTTCCAACCCCCCTGCCATGGGCAGGGACACCTCCCACTAGACCAGGCCTCTCAAAGCCCCATCCAGCCCGGCCTTGAACACCTCCAGGAAAGGGGCATCCACAGCTTCTCTGGGCAACCTGTTCCAGTGTCTCACCACGCTCACAGTAAAGAATTCCTTCCTAATGTCTAATCTAAATCTCCCCTCTTTCAGTTTAAAACCATTACCCCTCATCCTGTCTCTATGCTCCCTGATAGAGCCCCTCCCTATCTTTTCCTGTAGGCCCCCTTTAGGTATTGGAAGGCTACTATGAGGTCTCCCTGGAGCCTTCTCTTCTCCAGGCTGAATAACCCCAACTTCTTCAGCATGAATTCATTGGAGAGGTGCTCCAGCCCTCTAATAGCAGCATGGCATGGTGCATGCTGGAAAAATATGGAGTTTGTTCTTTCATGTGAGAGGCAGAGCCATGACCCTGCACTACAATAAAAAAAAGTGATAAAAACACAAAATGCAAGGCTTTGAAGAAGCAGGAGGGGCAGATAGAAAGAATAAACTCTAGTAGAGAGAAATGTCACAATACCTATATTTACTCAGAAGCATCAGATTAGTTACGTTGATTTTGAATATACTAACTTTATATTTTCTCTCTAAAGATAACAATAGGAATCCATACTGGTGAGGTAGTCACAGGTGTCATAGGCCAAAGGATGCCACGTTACTGTCTTTTTGGAAATACTGTCAATCTAACAAGCAGAACAGAAACTACTGGAGAAAAGGGAAAGATCAATGTCTCTGAATATACCTACAGGTGAGTGATGCAGTATTTTTGTTGACATTTTTGTTGACATCTTAAAAGAAATCACTTTGTCAGCATAACATCAAAGTGTCTTTGGAGTTGAAAGTGACAGGACTCCCACAACACATTATTTAAGTACATGAGTTCTCATGAAACTGTGTGGCAGACTGCATTATGATATACGGTTATTGGTATGCAAATATAATAATGATCTAGAGACAGATTTGACTCTTTTGTTAATTTGCTCACATATCTGTAGCATTTTTAATGTTTTGTGTAGTGCCTGGTGTGCATGCATAGTACATATATTTACATGTTTTCTCTTTCAATTTCAGGTGTCTTATGACACCAGAAAATTCAGATCCTCAGTTCCACCTGGAGTACAGGGGTCCAGTTTCTATGAAGGGTAAAAAAGAACCAATGCAGGTTTGGTTTTTGTCCAGAAAGAGTACAGAGACAGAGGTATGACTAACCAGAGTGTAATTTTATTTTTTTTAAACAAGGCATAAACATGACAAATTTAATCTAAACCACTGAGATCCATTTGCATTTGCAAAACTAAATATTCCCTAGAAAAAAATGAAGAGTTTTGTACACTATTTCATTAATGCATTTACTATCTTGACAGCACATTAAAATCCTTGATTATTTGTCTTTGCAGTTTGTGCAGTCCCTGAAAGACTACTTTTGCTTTTTAAAAAGTCCTTGAGGGAATGCCAAGTGTTTAAATATTTATAACTCCCTCTTCTTACGTATTTCGCCACTGTACTAGATTTTGCAATATAATGTCCGTTTCTGTTTAGCTGACATGTCTAGTTATCAGCACTTCAAAATTCACCATTTGCTTTCTTACAGTGAGTGAATAAATGTGCCTTCAAATCTTTAGGCAACAGTCCAGTGACTACTTGCAGGCAGGTTCACACCTGATGTGTATGGTGGTCTGTTAACCCCAGATGGATCTGCTTGTTCAGAGACTGTTGCGTGATAGAGGTCTTGCTTTAGAAATATACAGGCTGAAAACTTTTTCTTCTAAATTATATATGAACCTAAATCCTCTTCTCAAAATGATGTAGGGTAAAGGTCTTCAAGCACTGAGTGGTCTTTCAGTTTATGCCTCAATTTCAGAAGTCTGGGCACGTATTAACCAAAATCTCATTAAAAGCCAATGAGATCAAGACTCATAAGTGTGCTACAAACTCAGTCACTTAATAAGGTTACAGTATGCCAGCTGATTTGCCATAGCTGAGCAGGTGCCTACATTCCACCCATTGCCGAACGGAGAAAAAAAGGATAAAAGTAATTTACATAGCTTGAATTTTGTCCCAAAGTAATACAAAAAGAAAGATTTTTGAGTTAATGTATTTAATCTTAAAAATACTCTTGACTAAAATAATAAAAGTCGTAAGTTACCTTGGCTGAAATAATTCGTGTAAGTCACAGGAAATTAATTACACGTCTGAATACTCATGTGCTTCTGAAAATGAAATTTAGGCTGTTAAACTGTTTGGACGCTTTAGGAGATCTAATCCAGAATTGTTACCACTGGTACCCAAGTATATGAATACTGACTTTTTAATGGTAACTCCCAGTATTAACCCCCAGTGTTGAACTTCAGGGGAGAGCCTGTACTTTAACTCTGCTGAAGTCTGTATTTTGGTGCATATTACTTACAATAATATTATGGGTGCCACTTTCGATAATACTTTTCTATTTTTATTCTATATCAAGATTAAATATAATTTCACATGGCTACCATTCTTTCCAATCCATAGTTGTATTTAAAATATATTTTAATTAAACACTTTTCACTTTTTTCTGCATTATAAATTATGTCCTATCATTTGTAGCAGGGCACATTGTAATTTTAAATGTAAAATTTCAGAGCAGTACTGAGTCAGGTGGGTATTTTCCTTGTTTCAGCCTCACACATGTTTAATATGAATATAGGGTTCAGATAGTTTAGAATTTTAAATATTGCAATTTCCTTTTAGAGATCTTGTACAACAGGTGGTTTCACAGCAGTCCCGAGAGGTACTTGCTGATACTATTATCTGGTAATCAAGCTTTGTAGAGGGGGAGATGGGAGCAGGAATAAACCTGACAGAAAAATACTGCCAGTCTGGTTTTCAGGAGCACTTAAGACTCACAGTTTAAGCACACCCAAAAAATCTCACTAATTTTTGTTAGTTTTTCTTAATTCTGAAATTCAGGTATACAGGTAATTCTTACAGATAGAAGGATTTCTCGCATCACAGGTGTCTCTTCTAAATTGTAGCAAGTTTGGCATAATAGGAGACTAGAAAGATACGTTCATGTGGTGATTGGAACTGATAATCATTTTGTCAGAGGTGATTTTGAAAAGTGGAAGAATACAATCCTGTAATATTTTAATTCTTTTTCACTCCCTGCACAATTTCATCTGTCCATCCGCAAAAAGATGCACTGAGTTTTACTCCTTTAAGATTTTCTGAACTGTTTGCAGTTTCTTTTTGTCTTGTGAAGGTACTCTTCATGTTATTTCTGGCACTTTATAGGCTGAAAATAATAGTTGTAATCCAAAAGCAGAACTCAGATAGCCAACTTTTTATGTTTGTTTACCTTAGAGTTATCGCTTTGTTATAGACAAGGGTGTAGTCTTGGTTTTCTTTTCAGACTCTTATTCTCTCTGACCTTTCAAACACGCACACATACTAATGTATTATCATGTGCAGTGCTGTTAATTTCAGGGGGACGGTTCACAACAATAAATATGGCATGTTAATATATATTTGGAAACTATGCAGTAAATTTCCTGAAAGGTCACTCCAGAATATTGCAAGAAGTGGCTTATAGAATTAAACGTGAAAATATTTCTTAAATCATCCTGAAGATATTTCTGCTGATTATGCTTTTACTGTGAAGTTTTCTACCTCCAGTATCTTTAAATCTAGGATAGATTCACATTAGTGATATATTCTCCTTTTCATTCTTTCCCTTAGAGAGTGATTAGCTCTGCATTTGCAAATCTATCAGCATAGTATTTTATCCTGAAGCACAGTAATTAATATATGGTGAGGAAAGAGGACAAAATACTTACAGCTGGCATAGAGATGTGAAACCAATGCTTAACATATGCTGTCTCTGCTAGGCCTGTAGAAAATTATAGGGTTGGGGCAGCTCAGCATACCTCAGACTTGGTTCCTAAGTTGGCATCTCTAATATAGGTCACCATGAGCAGTAGTTACTTCTGAGAAAGACCTGATTTGCGAGAATCAGTGTTTGTTTGGAATGCTGCTCCTTTACTTGTTTCCACTTAAGGTATCTCTTCCATGTTACCATTACAGCAAAAAATAGAATTGCACCAGAAATAGACATAGAACAAAAGTAGCTGTGATGGATTATTCATTTTGCATATGCTTGTTTGCATGTTATTAGTTATCACTATCATTATTATTTTAACAGAGGTTCAGCTGCAGCTTCTCTCTTGAGAAATAGATTTGTTGTAAATAATCAAGCTTGCAGAGAACCTCAGATGTCTGACTGCAATTTCCATCATTCCCCCCTTTCAAATATCTTTCTCTTCTGCCCTGTCCCCACATTACTGATGGGAACAAGTCAGAGTATCTCAGTCAGAGCTGGTAGCTCATCAGGGAATGTAAGAACTGTTACATTCCTATATATGAAAGTAATATGTGCGTTACCTGTGCTGTGTTTTATTGCTTTTATTATTTACTGATATTGGTTGCAAGTTGTAAAATGTATTTTGTCACTGCATTGACCCACCATGTTGTTGCTTCAAAGAAAATCCCTTACTTCTCAAATTCTACTTGCATGCACTCAAGGAAACAAAGCAAGATGCTTTCTGAGCTGAGGGAAGAGGAAGAGGACGCTGGATAGGGTGCAGTACTGTCTCCAACTAGGGTGCCAGGCAGTAAGGTTGAGTTATGGATGTTATTTCACGTCATATCTCCCATTTCTATGTGCAGTACCATTGTCTTTTTCCCTACTCCTGAAGTCATACTCACCATTTTTCTCCAGGCTCACTTGCTTTTTTTTTTTCCCCCCTTGATGTTTGGTATTGTTTTATCTCTGCTATGAGCATGTATTTCAACCTTTCCTTTTTTTGATATGCATTTTTGCACGTCAGTCATGTGGCCCTTCCTACCACCAGATAATATTGACTAAAATTTTGTAGTATGCACGCCACAACTAACCACTTCAATCGGATGCTTCACATCTTCATCTTCATCTCTGAAGTATAGTGGTTACGTGAATCAGTGACATTTCTGGAAAGACAGGTATTCCAGTTGTTGGGCAGAACAATGAACCTAAAGAACTATTTTTAAAAATAATACCTAAAGCATCATTATGAAAATTATCGTATAAATGTTGTTTATCAGATTTAGTTCTGCTGTTACCATGCTTCCCATTCATTTTGTGACTAACACTTGATGCACTGTAAATTCCTGGTTAGAAAAAGGTTCCTCTTTTGATACCATCCTGCATTTTCCCTTGGTAGACACTATGTAAACATTTTCTATGTTAAAGGGGGGCAGTTGTTTGTCTGATATTGCTATTTGAAGCATGTGCCAATGTACTTCTACTGAAATGCTGTTCACTTGCAATGTATTTCTCATTGATTTATATTAGCTAAATTAAGTTGTCATGTTAATAATAGATTGCTGGACAATTTTAGAGCACCTGTAGTGCTTTGACTCTTTTCTGATGGAGCCCCCAGAATTGAAAGGCATGCTGCCAGGACATGGTTGTCATGGTTGCCATGGTTGCCTTTTGATTTGGTCTCTCTAATTTTCAGAAATGATCTTATTTTATTCCTTGGGAGGACCTGATAATATTCTAGGCATCATGGCATAATTAATGGATGTAAAGCTTGTAAGGGACATAGTGTCTTTTATCAGCTGATACAGTTAGTAAAAGTGGACAAGGTTTCAGATGCATAGACCTTCCATAACTTCAACATACAGTGCATTTTTATGTGAATAATATCCGTTCTTATCTGACTGATAATTTCTGAATATTTGCATTATAAAATAGGATAGTGCAATTACTTTGTGTATAAAAATTGTCTATATCTAGTATACCCTATCAGCACAGAATATATATGTATAAATGTTTCATGTTAATGTGCAAAAGAAATTGCAATAAATTATTTTTTCCACTGACTTTGAGAAATTTTGGGATTTTCTTTTCGGTGAAAGCTGTATTTCATTATTTGATACAAAACAAGCGTATTCTCCATTCCATAATTTGAAGTCCAAGTTTAAGTAATTTATGGAGTCATTATTCCAATGCTTGCAAATGTCCAAGGGTCTCCCACATTGAGGCTAACGGATCACATTCTCAGATGGAAGTGGTGTCAAAAACGCGTAGATTAATGCTCCAAAAGTACTAGACAAGGTCACAAAAATGCACACATTCCTTTGAAACACTTGGACAATATTTATCCACTCTGAGCAGGATGTACATTACCAACCAAAGCTTCAGGAACGGGAAATGAAGAGAGGAAGCCACATTCATTCCTTCCCATCATCTCACTGTCGGACAGCAACGCCTCCCAGCACTCCGTGAGAGATTGCCCTCGCTCTAATAGGTAGACAACGGCAATTTGCACTTAAAGTTGATCAAGCTTACCAAAACTTTAATGGTGGCTCCTAAAGAAATGGGATTTGTGACAGCTGTGGTTGTGCATTGACATAATTCATGCAAAGGGATGTGAAGTAACTGAAGTTTCTGTATTACGCTTCAAGTTGATAGAAGATGGCATGCCAGAAAACTCGAATAGTGCCCTGAGTTTATATTTTACCCTCCTAATCGTTTCAAAGTATCAAAGCTCCTGTTAAGATACTCTGTGACATAAACAATTTCTTAAAGCACTAGAATAATATCTCATATATTGTGTTCATGTATGTGCTCTTTATCTCAAGGAAACCAACATGATTTAGGCACTCAACCACTTTTATTACTAAAACTGGTCTTCACTTAAATGCTGCATTGAGCTACTAAAATTATACTTTGGTTAAATATTACTCTCAGATAACAGTCAAAAACTTCTGCAGGTATTTAGTTCTTCTTTTATGTGTGCTCTACTGCCTCTTTTATTTAACTGTAGTGATTTACTTTTTCAATAGACGCTCTCTAGCTGAAACATGAGGCAAAGTAATTACCAGTGTCTATTTCAAAGGCATTTACAAATGCATCTGTTTTACTGTAGTATTTTTTGTAAAAAAGTTGAAACAAGGAGAAGAAAGGGGAAAGCAGCAATGAAACTGCAAAATAAGGAATGCTTAGTTGTTCGTAATCATCTGAAGCATTTGCTTTCCTTTGAATTCAGATATGCAAAAGAATTTGAGTTTCTGTGGTGGTATTAACTAAGGCTGTGGCTTAGCAGAGGGGACTCCGCTACTCTGCTGCTATATTAAAGTTGGCACTGCAGTTACCTTCCATAATGCAAGGTTGAGTAGTCTGATTGTTGCTAGTGTTTCTTGGATAATATACTCCCTTTTTTCCCTAATACAGGGCTTGAGAAACAGCAGGACTTTCCCTGGCTTCAGTAAATTTTGAAGCAAGCTTATTAAGCACATACTGTCAATAAAGACTTCCACAACCAATGAGGCCATTTGATAATATGGCCTATATTTTTAGGTTATGATCTTTTCGTTGACCTTTCCTATGTGGAATTCTATCAAAACTTGATTTTTTTAAGTTTATGTGGGTAGACAGATATGTGTCTTTACTTTTTACCAAAATACTATCAAATATAGCATTGTAAGAGGGAAGTATTATTATATTTATTTTTTAATCAACAATATATTTCTCACAGGCTCTGTTGAGGTGTTACAAGTTATGAGCCTTATGCAGTCAATTTTTTTTTAATGTTCGTATTCCCTAAGGTAAAAACTATAAATCCAGTCCTCAGTGGGAACAAACTCTGGGAACATAGTTTCATGTTTCATAATTTTGCGGGAAAAACAGAATGATAAACAATGAATGAGACACTATTTGGATATCTATTTACAGTATTACCACAACAGTTATTCTTGTATTTTTTACTTACAAAAAGAAATTCAAATGTTGTTCTACTGTGGTTAGGGAAGTAGAAGGGCTTTATAAATAAGAATAGCTTGAAAACTATCTTGAAACTTCAATAAATGGGAAGGGCGTGGGTGGAATACTGCTGATTTTAACTCTATATAATGTTTCTGAAAAGTTACACATGGGGACAGACCAAACAATAACAAGCTACACAAGCAGAACTCCATTTTCTTTTAGGAGAGTGTGGGCTGGCAAACTTTGCCATTCTGGCAAACACATCTACACTTGTCATAATTGGGATGTAGCTGGAAAGTGCGAACAAGTCAGCAGCTACAGCAAAAGACTGAATGTCTGATCTCTTTGATTGATATCACAAGCTATTGCACAGCTCATAGTTCGATTTTTTTTTTCCCTTCTGTATCCAGCACCAGCTTAGCTGTAATGATCTGAGAGGTACAGTGTCTCTCCCTTCCCCCTAAATTTGATGATGTAAGAGTGATGCATTTATCCTTCTTGCTGTGATTTCTGTTGGGACTATCCACTGAGTCCAGCTGAATGCATGCTAAAATTTTGCAGGATCTGGGGATTTGTTCACCTTCGCTACAGGTTTGTAGGAGCAGGAGACAGCAGTATGTGTGTTAGACCTGGGTACAGTAATAAAAACTATTGCCCAGAAGACTGTTAATTCACCTTGCTGCTGTTGGGCTATATTTTGTTTGTTTGGTTTTTTGTTTGTTTTTGGAGGAACTTCATGGTTTTATTCTTACCTCACAAAGGCATCATTGGCAGCAATGGTTTATTAGCATCCAGAAAAGACAATTTAGCTCTTATATACAAATATAAAATATATTTATTTTATATATATATACACACACATATAAAGGACATACTCCAGGAACAATTCATGAAGACAAAAGTGCAAAAACCAATTAGGTTATGTGAATTTTTTTTCATTACTTGGTTCCAGTGTTTAATGTAGGTGGTAGTACAAAGCATATCTGACTAGTTACAAGCCCACACTTGAAAGACAATCACATGCACAAGAAGGAACTGGGAAGCGATATGCTAGCTTCTGATATGAATAAGAGCTGGGTGGAGCTTGAGGCCCCAGAACCTTTTCTTTGAACAAAACACTAGTAAAAACTAAAGCTAATAAACATTTGAGTGTGGTGCAGCCAGGCTGTGCACTGCCATACATACTCTTGTACTCTGAAATTTTGATAGCCTTGTCAATAACGCCTATTTCCATGGATCCAGAGCAAGGCCTGAGGCACCCATATCCTAACGTGTCTTTCATTCACCATGTAGACAGGTCAACACTATACATATATTGTCATGAACTGTAAAATAGTTATTCAATGCATTTCCAGAGCCAACGTATATTAAAAAAGAAAAAAACCCAACATGTTGGATCATCACGTTCTAGCAGTATGAGAACTTGAAGAGAATTTGGTACTGCGGTTCTCCAGAGAGTCATCAGGCAGTCAGCACAGCGGTACAAATGGGAGCTTATGCGCTATTGTAAATTCATTCTGTCAGTCACTGTGTTGGCTTATCATCTCCAAGAAAAGGGATGTTACTGGACTTTTAGTCCTGTTTTATTTGAGTGCCAGGGACACACAGAGGATCCGTGTTATTATTTTTCAATTAGCAAGATTCTTTCTTTCCTGGGGGAGAGTCTGAAACTGTTGTCATTTCATGCACGTACCTGACAATGAGCGGGGAGCAAGTAATAAGCCAGTAAACAGAGCCGCTAAGAAAAAAGAAGAGGCTCTATTGCCCAATCCATAGCTGCACATACAAGGCACTATTTTTTTTCTCTATTGTTCTTCAGACTTTTGGATGGCTTTGGGTGACAGTTGTGGAAAAACTGCAACAATACGTGCCGTCTCCACCAATTCATTCTTTGTTTGTTATTAGCAGGAAAAGGCTAATGTTAATTTTCATCATAATGGTCGATGGGTCTTTCAGCCAATGTGACTCTTTTGGAGATAACGACAACCAGGGAATGTAAGAACAATTTTGTGACTATTATTCTGGGATGAAGATGTGTGTTCTGTGTTATAAACGTTTTGTTCCAGAGTATTCCACATATCCAGCAGTCAGATTGACATTGCCTTTGTTATTGTTTATTGCAGAGATGATTATGGGGATTTCAATACATATAAAGCACCTAGTACAAATTTTATGCTACAGTACAATTGTACTTTCAAGGGAAGCAATTTTGTGAGATGAGAGTTTATGAACTCGCAGCAGTCCGCCAATGTTAGCACACATTTGTTTTTATCTGTTCATACGCTGGACACCTCTGGCATGAGGCCTGTGTGATTTTTTATGTTGCAGGTTCTCAGGGTCATTCTAGCCTTCCAAAATTGATCTTACACTTTGATAAGTGTGGTATCCTGTCTAGTGCTCAAACAACTGACTTGTGATTAAAATGACAGAATTTACCTGAGTGCAGCCAAAAGACTGAAAGTGTTCATAGTTCCTGGCTGGTGTTAATCATAATCCTGAACTGGAGACCAATTAAGTCCTTGAGCCTTTGTTTAAAAACAAAAACCAAACAAGAAAACCCACACAAAAACTACATAGCCATAGTTTTCAGATGAGAAATAAAACTCTGAGTTCAGTATTGCTGACTTCAGGCCCTGTGTCAATATGAGCGTAGCGTTGTAACGAACTGTGTGAAAAATCAAACCACCTACATAAATCTCACTGAAATATGCACTGTACTAAGTGGGAAGAAATGCACATCTATTTCTCACAAGTCCTAAACATTGTGTGTAAGGTTCCTGGAAAAAAAAAAAAGTGGGTTTTGTCCTGTTATTTTCAGGTATTTTGTGCAAGTCAAGTTAATAAATGGCAATTTTCATATGCAAAGTGTTCAGAAACAATCTGATTTTCAAAAAACCTGTATTAGGAGGTTGAAAAGTAAGTATCCTTTTTCTACAGAGGGCACAGTGAATCATTTAGAGATTTGACAGCCTGTACAAGAAACCAAAGCCTTGCCTTCTGTCACATTATAGCTGTGTTAGTGGGCAATTGTGTAATGATCTAGAGGATAAGAAACTTGTCCACAAAGTGAGGATACATGCCGTTTCACAAAGGCTTCCTTTCCCAGATCATCCTACCTCTCAGGTTTTACATATATATGTGTGTGTATATATATATATATAAAAAAAATAGAATCTCATATCATAGAATGGTTTGGGTTGGAAGTGACTTTGAAGATCATCTAGTTCCAACCCCCCTGCCATGGGCAGGGACACCTCCCACTAGACCAGGTTGCTCAAAGCCCCATCCAGCCTGGTCTTGAACACCTCCAGAGATGGAGCATCCACAATTTCTCTAGGCAACCTGTTCCAGTGTCTCATCACCCTCACAGTAAAGAATTTCTTCCTGATATCTAATCTAAATTTCCCCTTTTTCAGTTTAAAACCGTTACCCCTCGTCCTATCACTATACTCCCCAATAAAGAGGCCTTCCCTATCTCTCCTGTAGCCCCCCTTTAGGTACTGGAAGGCCGCTATAAGGTCTCCCTGGAGCCTTTTCTTCTCCAGGCTGAACAACCCCAATCCTCTCAGCCTGTCTTCACATACCTCTATACCTATGTCTATCTCTACATCTCTATATATCACACTTCAACTTCTGTGTTGGCCACCTTCCTTCTTTCCATGCTGCTTGGGCCTATGTCCAGAGGTAAAGACGATACTCACGAGGCCTATAAAACAAGTACAATAATACTAAGTAGTCCTGATGAAGGCACTGTGCGGGGTCTGGGCAATTACTCTCTAGTCCCTGTCCCTGCAGTCCTTCTTTTCTGTTTAACATAAAATGTACGAGCAATCTTAGGAACACAATTATTGGCAGGGAAGGGTACAGCTAGGGACAGGAGAGGAACACCTGAGGTCCAACTAGAATGATCAAAAATGTCTCAGATTGCAAACAGTTTTCTCATCTGTGGCTCATACTGTGTAAATTCAAGATCTGGTGTACATACACTGTTAAACTGGAGATGTCAGTATTTTTTTAAGCTATAATTAATTGTTGTTCTATCACAGAGATGCCAAGAAAAAGTCATCATTTATTTATTTATTAAATACTTGTCCTAGGACAGTTTTTTTGCTTATTCTTGTTATTGGGGATGATTCATTTTCCCGCTGTGGTATCTGTGCGTAAATGTTGACTTGTATTTTCAGTTATGTTGACTTGTATTATCAGAAAATACAGCACTACAGAGGGAGACAATCTCCATTGTCTCTTGCATTCCCAGGTATGTCTCATTTTAACTACGATACTTCCTTGTCTTTGGACCATGTTTTTCCCAGCACCGCGGCACTGCAGCAGTAGGAGACATTACTCCCTGAGTGCCACAAGCCTATCGAAAAGAGCCAAAGTGAACCTAGCACTTTTTGAAAAGCCACTGATTCTCATTACACTTTCTTAATTTCTGGCCTCAACAGGCTAAAAGCTCTCCAATACATTGTTCAGAAAGAACCTGCAAAATGAAGAGCTGCTGCACCATGGGAGATCACGCAGGAGCCAAGCAATAAATCTGACTGGGTAGCTTTTCACTGGCACAGCTGCCGGTCCTTGGTTTTTATGTTTCTTCTTGTCTAATGGAAGAGCCTGTTCTGTGTCAGATAAAGTCATGTTTTCTAATTAAATGCTGCAGGGTGCTAATATTTTCTCCCCCTGTTGCTACAATACTACCAGCCAATCTATGTAGAACGTTATGATAGTCGTGAAGAAAATAAAAAGCATATCTTATTGGACTGTTGTGTCAGGTTTTGAAAGCTCTGCAAGGCTGACAGATAAAGCCATCGTGGTTGCTTTGCCTATGGTCCTGCCTATAGCTCTTAGACTCAGACCTGACTTTGAGTGCCATACTGAGGTAATGGCAGTGACGTTGGCAGAGGTGCTCTGTCGACTGCTGGCATGAGTTTGGGCTCCCCTCGTTTGTGTCGTCCAGTGTGAGAGAAAAGACTTACTTCTCCGCCTTCCATAACTAATAAGAATACTTTTTCTACAAGTAACAAGATGGAAAAAAACAAAACCAGGAGAGAGGTACCTACATGTCCCGCCATAATACCACCTGGGTAAAACACTCTCCACCCGAAAAACTATTTCAATTCACTTTGTACAATCGTAACAAAACAGGATGGAGGAACACACTTTACGAGAGGAAATCCTACCTTTTCTCAGTTGAAACTTAAACTGAGAACTGAGAAACTGAGAAACTGAGGGTCGCTGAGCTTGTGTTAGTCCTGCAAAAGGTGTGATGAGGTTTTTGTTCCCAAAGCCAGGAGCTGCGGCTGCTCCGGGCCTGCGCAGGCGCTCAGCCGGGCAGCGGACGCCATCTACTGCAGCACCACAGCGTTGTCAGAAATATTTTGATAAGGCGTTTGCCCAACTAGTACAGGCTTCTCTTTTGTTGTGCGTTAATTTTTACGGGGAAGAGTCATTTTTTTCTTGGGCAGCAACTCAAAGCTGGTTAAAGGGAAAGCATCACGTGCTATAAAACATCGGAAGAAAGTAACGTAGGGCCCTGCTTTGCCCTGACCCCAGCAAAAATGACATTAACAGTCTCCAGCAGGTCACCCAAAGGTGGAACAGGAGCTGCCTGAAGAAGAAATTTTGTTTGTTTTTTTTTTCCAACTGAAGTCTGTAGAAGAAGGTAATGTGAACTGGATAGTTTTACCCCAACATGTTTTAATGTTTGTTACCTGTTTATACACGATTAGAAGATACACCTTTCCCTGGAAAAGAGCAGCTAATTGACTGGGCCTGTGTGTTTGGTGCTGAGTGATTTTATGTTTGCTAGGCCGCGACACGAACACAAACACATTGCACAGTGTTCCTGTCGGGTGAAGGCTGTTTTTCTGCGTCCTTCTGGCCGATTGCTGTTGTCTTGGGCTGTCACCTCTACCGAGAGCGGGCACTGCCGTCCCGCTAGCCGTGTTACGGGATGTAAGAGTTTGCAATTAATACCCAGGCAAAACTCTCATTGAAGGCAGACAGTAAATTCTGGATTAAACAAACATACAAACGGTAGGGATAATTCACTTCCACAGATAGATCGCGGCTGGAGATAATGCATAAGACTGCAGATGTTTTGCAGGAACGAGGAGGAATAAAAGGCAAAATTAATCAAAGAAAACCTGCACAGAGTGTAGCTCTGGCTGCGAATGCTCAGTTCCCCTCCATCCCCCACTCTCCAGCTGGCCTAACCTGGATAAACTCTCGCTTGGAAAAGGCAGGAGATTGTACCTACCTACCAAGTGTGCAGCTTCAATATGTTGAGGTGTGGATTTGCGAGCAGGTGGTAAGGCCCCTGGGAGGTGACCTGATGCTGTGAGTGTTTCTGTCCCAGTGCTGTGTAGACACCCAGAAGGGACACCCAGAAGTCTGATCTGCAAACATGGGGCAGAGTCTGCTGCCAGACAGGGAAGGGGCAAAGAGCTCGCTGTGGCTGTGAGACTCAGCACCCCCGGGGTCTTGTCAACCTGCCCTGCCACCACCATCCTGTCAAAAGGGTATAGAAGAGCAGCTGGCCATCAGCCTGCAAGCAAGGGGCTTACTTGGGGGCTGGAGGCTCACTTTTGGTTGGAGGATCTTGCAGGTATTTTTTAGGGAAGAACAGGGTCACCTTGCTAGTTGTTGTTGGCTTTCTTCTGACTTGCCAGCAGTTAGCTCTCTACTGTGCCTGTAGTACTCCTGTTTAAAAGGTGAGGAATTAAGCACTGACCAAACAGGCGCCTTTGACTGTGCGCCCATTTGTGTACTCGTACACTCTCGCATAGAGTGGCTGGAGTGGCATGCAAGCTGCAAAATCTAAAGTCAGCAGCTTTTGGAAGAACTTGCTTTCCTGAGGTATTCAATTCTTCTCCTAAAGAAGACCATGGAAATACCTGCCGCTTCACTTTGGTCACTGGAAGAAAAGAAAGGTCAGTTTTGTTATACAGGAAAATACTTATTTTTGAAAGCAATTCCTTCCTTCAACAGATAATGATTTGTCAAAGTACAGAATTAGATATATTAATATCCATTGCTTGTTTTATAAGGCTGAAGATAGAGGCTATCTGGACAAAACAATCAGATAGCTCCCTCTATGAGAGTCTTGACCTCAATTTTCTCTTGAACTGTATTTCCTGGGGGAACGGTCCCCAGACCATGCTGCATGCATGTTGAGGGACACTGTCCATCCTTTTGGTTCATTGGCTTTGTTTTTACTAAGTTTACTCATTTTACCCCTGCCTGCCCCCTCTACCCCCAAGAAAATCATAAGCCTTTCCCTTCTTGACTTCTTCTAACCCTGCTTTGGACTTCAGACATCAGTTTAATGTTCGTGGTTGGTTTGTCTAATACTGACAGTATTAACGTTGTTTAAAAAACATACATCATGTGGTTCATTACATTTTACTTTTACAAACCAGATGTTTTGCCTCTGGTGGATGTGTCAACACTTTGCATTGTAACAGCTGTTGTGTGTAAAAGGATGTAACATGACATACCACTTTAAATGAACATAAAATATTCCAGTATCTACATAAGAAATGGTTCAAATGCCATTGATCTTTGGTAACTTTTTTTGGTAAGGATTATGTAACAACAGTGCTACATAACAACCTCAATTTAAGATAAATGAGTTAAACTTTTCCCGAGCAGCACACAGTAATTCTATTAACTACCTTTACAGGAAGCTCCTACAAGAAAAGTGTCCTAGAAGCAATTAAAACTTGTTACAAAGCAGGTCCTATTTTAAGAGATAATGTTTGTTTAATTAATTTAAGACTTACAAGCCAAAGATAGTATATTACCACATCTTTCTAACCATTTCTTTTCATATTTTATTGACAGTTTCTCACAGAAGAACTTTTGTGTCATTTCTGCTTGCATAGCGTCTGATTTTATTGCCCCCATGAACCTGGACACTTGTGGCAACTGCAACATTGCTGCAAGACAATGTTATATTAAGGCATTACCATGATGCCTTTTACCTGGTGTGTTAATGGAATTAGTTGTTTGAAAGATGTCGTCAGCACTTCAGGAATGGCTTCTGTTGTAGAGTGCTCACTTCTCTGCTAAGCAGTTTCCAGTTTCTGCTGACCCACAGCATCACTCCCAATGCAGGGTAGTCGATTTTACACATCTCTCTCTTTGCCTTATGTTCATTTTGACCGCAGCTCTCTGGTGAACTTACAGAAAAAGTTATATTAAGACAAGTGTTACTGAAGGCATCTCTGAATCAGAGACAGGATTGAAAATAGTTGCAAAAAAAGAAAAATTAATATAATAACATATTATTTCCAGACTGATGCTAATACCTGGAATGTGCCAAAAGCCCCTAAGTCTGATGCTTCTGTTCTGTTCTACAGTTCTACCATCTTCAACCTACTGCACAATCCTTAATTATAAGGATGTAGATAAACTGGATGGACTGATGTTAAAGAGTCTTTGCTTCTTTCCCTCATCTGTTTCTGGAGCAATTCCCTTTCCCTTCTATTTGTCTCAGTAACACAGATATGAACTTTGGGTGGCATTTATCAGAATTGTTTCATCTGCTCACTGTACTTAAAAACATCCACAAGTCATCAGTGCTACTGACTGCAGTGGCTAGGTCAGGTTGGAACGTCTCCTGCTCCTAAACAACAAACGCATGCTGGAAAACTCCCTGCCCATGGAAAAACAAAAAGCAGCTTCCTTCCAGTCAATGTGCAAGTGGGTGAATTCTATTAGTGCCAGGCTTGGTGCAAAAAAAATTTAGTAGCAATCAGGGAATAGGGACCTGAGCAGGAAATTGGGTGATGAAAGGAACAGCCCCCTCCCACCAGCACACAGCTCAGTCAGGGAATAGCTTTAAGCACTGCTGTAGCTTATTTTATTGATGCCTGGTTGCACCCTACAGGGGCAGGTGGAACAGATCATCGGGAGGTTGCAGGATGAAAGAAACTTGGTGGTTTCTAAGCATTAGGCCTCATTTGAATCCTTCTTGTTGTCTGGGCACTTGCATGAGCAGCAGCATGTGGGATCTGCCTCCCTTGCAGAGAGGGTTTGCTTCCATGGACATAGGGGACCTGGATGAGGGAAACTGGTGTGGAAGTGCTGGAGGCTCTGGTCTCTGCTGAGGACTTTCTTTTCATCAGCACTCAAAGAAACAGTACAAAGCAATGCTGGTGATTTTTGACTTTTACAAGGAAAAGAGGGACAGAAGTTGGGTACTAACTGATTCTGTAAGTACAGTTGAAGGAATTGTTGTCTTGTTTTATGAGTTTGAGAGCTGCTTGGCATCTGTTGTCTGTTCTGCTGTCCTTCACGCTCCTTAGGGCAGATAATCATCTGTTGATGTATGTGAACTATGCATTCATTTTAATTAACAAGTCCTGTATATGCTTTATTTCAGTAATCTATTGTCAATAATACATAGCCAAATGCATGCAGTCAGAATATATGATATAAATCCATTCCTCTTGTAGCTTTCTCAGCAGGACAGCTGTTCTGTCCTGATGGCTGATCTTTGAACGATCTCAAAAACTAACCTTTTTCAGCTGATTATTTGAAGGTAGAGAGCCTTTGGGTAATCTAATGTTTTTAAAACCAGACAGTGAGACTGGAAAAAAGAAATAGTCAAATTCTATCCTTGATGTAACCCTCCAGAATGTGGCTAGCTTTAACCACTGGTGCATAGAGTTTTGTTGTTAATGAAACCCATATTGAGAATTGAGCACCCTGGGGCTGGTCTTGAAATCATGTAATGACTGATCAGTTTGTGGATGTGTTTATATTCTTTGCTCTATTATTTGCTCAGAATTATGCAGTTGAATTCTGAAATGTAATTGTTGACTTTAAACTGTAAGAGTGTGGTGAAAGCTCCTGTAAGGGTTAATTAACAGAGCCTACTTCCATTGCTGAGGGCAAACTAAGTAACAGGTTCTGCGTTTAGAAAGGTATATTTCCTGTTTGGTGTTACAAAAGACACAGAGGTTAAGAAAGAAGGCAAATGTCTAGGGTTTTCCTTAGCACAGGAGCTGTTTGGATCCTCAGCCCTTCTGATTTTCCTCAGAGGTATGAACCATACCTCTCACTGGAGGTGTCACAAAAAATACTCTGTTCTTCTGTTCGAAACTAACCCTTTCTCTTACCCAAAGAGATCATTTCCCCTATTGGATGTATCGTTGGGATTGAATACAATTATTAATTTGCATATAGTATTCTTGATTTCCAGACAGAATTTTCTGCCAAAAGTTTCTTATCAGCTTATTGTACTGAAAATTTCTCATGGGATATGCAGAAACTGGCGATGACAACTAGAGAGAATTCAGTCACGTATCATCAATAAAGAATTAGTAGATTGTCTCCAAACTTAGATATAAACCTCATAATCCAGTATTTGCTAGTGTCCGCAGCAGAGGTTACGTGGGTGAATATTTGCTGGAGCAAACTCAAAGATGTTGTCAAAATGACTGGGTGGCAGCTCAACACGAGGTGGCAGTTCTAAACCTTTCCTGCCCACCCCATCCTTCTTCATACTCCAGGTGCATAACTCCTCTCCGTTTGCAAGGGAGGCTCAGGAAGAGTCATGCCTATCGCTATGGCAGTGCTGGTGCTGTTGTCTGCTCGCTACTGTTTAGGCAACTTGTTTCATGTTAAGACATCTAAGCTTTCTGTGTGAGCAGTAGGAATGAGGGAACAGGTAATAGCCATTACTTAACTCCCCCACTTTCCTGTATGATCACTTAAATTGTCATCCCAAAACACTTTGGTGCTTTGAATTGAGGGATGAGACAGATGTTATATGGTTTTCTAAGGCTGAAGGACCTTTGGAGCCCGGCCTACGTTTTGTGAAGTACTCCACGTAGTGGAATCATCATCTGAACTGGGATACTGGAAAATAAAGAGCAACTTACTCTTCAGGAAAAATGAAGTCTCTAAAATACAGTGCTGTACTGCACAATGTGACTATTTCTTTGTTTCCCTCAGGCTGGTTTTTGCTTTGTTTTGGTTTTTTAGAATTATGTAGGTCTCATAGTGACAGTTTTGCCTTTGTATTTATTTTTCTTTTTTTCCTACTTGTTACTGTTTGCTAGATTTCCATGTTTCAACAGTGAACAGCTTCTTACAATTAGTCTTAAAACAGACATTTTGTGATGTTTCTCCAGTTAAATAGTTGCTTTTTTCTCTCATCTGGTTTGTTTCATGTGGGGCATTGTTTGCCATTTTCTTTCATACATTGCTCAGAAGCTTGAACTAAAACAACCCCAAAAAAATTCCATTTATTCAGACTGCAGGAAAAGATCAAGGTGGGATGTAACACTTCCAGACTAGCGCACGCGCAATCTATAAGTGAACTATAAGTTCACATGGGCATGATCTGAAATTGTTTGGCATTTTTAGGTTGGAAAATTTCCACTGAACTCTAGATCAAGTCTGTAACAAATAGTATTAGTCCTACATACGGTGGCTAGAATTGTTAAGGATTCATTCAGGGTTGCAAATGTAGCAGGCCAGGTGACCAAAGGGAAAATATTCCAGGGCACCAGGGCTAGTCCTATTAGCCAGGAGTCATAGCAGGCTTTCTAAATATGTTTTCTTTGGCAGCTACTGCACACAAAGACCTGTTTGTTACTCCAGGAAAAGAGGTTATATTTAAATTCTTAGCTAAAGTTATTGGGAATATCAGTTATGGAAAGTGCATTAAGAATTGAGTCATTGTTGTGGGAGGCATATGGTCTGAGTTGAACAACACCAGAACACTTTGACTTTTAATGAACAGTTTTTGCATGTTCTATGGTGTTTGTGCAGCCCTGAGAGGCCCACGTTTTTCACAGCTTGTACAAAAGTCTTCCTTCTTGTAACTGTTCCTATTTCTTATCTTCAGTTGATTTGCAAATTAAAATGAGGCCTTTAAGTACATGGTGGATACATCTGCAATGATCAAATATATAATCATCAATACTGCCTTGAAAGCCTATTTTCTGAGTCTTAAATAGGTAGAACTAGGTAAGGGAACCCAAAAGAAATCACGTTGAGCATCTCTGTCCTGAGATAGGAGATGGGTAGGGAGCCCCTCTTTGGACAACAGTTGTATGTGTAGTGGGAAGGGCCATTTGGGAGTCTTTCTCTTCTAAGGAAGCTTCCCTTCTTCTTGTGGTAGCTTTGCTTCTAGTGAGGAGTTAGCAGAGGTGAGCTGCTTCTGGTGAATAAAAGGGACTTGCAGTGCCAAAGGGTCAACAGGACCAGGATGGTCATAAGGAGCATGAAGAAGATGTGGTGCTTGCCCTGGATCTAACAGCAGTATCCCATTCATACAGAGCTTATAGTTTATAACCCAGTCGTGTTTCAATGTTGCAGTAATTAGTACAATATGAGGTTGGAGATATTTCCTGTATCCTGAGTTTAATAACCACAACTGTCAGCCTGAGAATGTGTTTAACTCGGGATACAGTTACAATATCTAGATGTACTAATGTTTGTAGCATAATAAGGGATATATGCTTCTAAAACACTGTGTACTTTGACAGGCAATATGAGTGAACCATCATGGTTTATCTTGGTCTGGAATTTTTTAGAATCATATGCTGGTCCTTGGACTTCCAAAATTTGTAGCAACCCCAGAGCAGTGCTAAACTGGAAAGGAGCCATAAGAAACCCAGGGGCTGTGTCATGCTGCCCTGGGGTACTACTCGGGTGAGGAAGACTGCTTTCCTGAAGCGTTGCCAGCACCAGATTCACACACGGTGCAAACACTTGTATTAGGGCTAGAAGGTAGACACAGGTAACTACCTTCAAACTTGAGTGATTGTATAGGGAAATTCCTTTTTTCCTGTATAGCTTCAGCTTAAAGAATTGGTGAGGCTTAAAAGGAAAGTCGTCTTTTACCTTAACCAGCACTTTTTTAAGCAACAATAGATCACCTGGCTTGTATAAGCTCCTTAAAAGAGATACTTTGAGTTTATTTTGATGCCGAATGGGGATGGCTGTATATTTTTGTTTGCTTTCCTCAGAAATGAATCTAAACATTGTGTGGCAAAGACGCTGTCACTTAGTTCAGGTTGAGCAACGTCAGGTTTGCCAGCAACTCCTTTGAAATATTTCCCCAGCTCATACATCATTAATCAGAGGCAAGTAATCTGATTTAAGTTATACTGAGTAATTCTATAATAGGTGCTGAGAAATCAACTCCACCCACGAGAAGGCTTGTGAACAGAAGCCTAAGGTAAGTGGGGCATCTACTGGCGAGACACTGCAATGAATTAGTCTGCTGTGTAAAAGTCTGATCCAACTCCATCTCCTGTACAGGACATTCTGTGTTCGTTTTGCTTTGCCGAATAAGAAAGTGCCAGGCCTGTGTCCTGAGCTCTTTAGCCAAAATTACATTTTCTCCTTGAATAAATCCTTACTTTCTGGCACTCCTTTAGAGGTGTCTGACACGTACATTGCAATAGTAGTCCTGTGAAATATCTTAGAGTAAGAAAGGAAATGAGCTAAAGAAACTTGTCAAAAGATTTGGTGCAAGTCTTTAACAACCTCCAACCGTTCCTCACCCCAGTCTATCATGGCAGGTTCTCTGTCTGATAGATTGTAAAGCTGTCTTCCTTGTACCGGGAGCTACTTTGATACTCTGATCCACTGCCCGAGGGTGTGAAAATGAATACAATGCACAAGACAACGCAACAATACTCTACAGGCATAAAATTCACAGCAACAAAATGCAGGTCTTCATACGCACTACCCAATTGCCTTCTTTGTTCTTCAGAAAATGTATGCAACAGCATGATATCCTCTACAGTGTTAAATAAAGTTTAATGAATCCTGAGGAATGCATTTAAAAATATTTCCCATTTTTATTTTATTTTTTGCGCAACACTTACTACTTTGGGCCAGTTGGAGGGTGTCATCTTCAGGTTGATGTGTTTCTAGCTACAAAATTCTGTGTTGGATCTCTTTGTGCATACCAGACAAGGATTTGGAAGTAGCCCAAGGGGTCACTAATTTCATTGTTACAATTAACATTTTAAAATCAAACAATTAGCATGGGAAAAGCTTGCTGATATCTGTACTTGGAGCATCGATGTGCATTTGTGAAAAGGAAAAGTGAACAAATTAGCAGCAAAGTAGTGCTACATTAGGAGACAATATGATCAAACTGTTAAAGTACATTCTTTCTGCTGCCCTTATAGATAGATACCTACCCAGTAAAGCCAAATATTTCCCAAAAACTTCTAAAAATTCTGTTGCCTTAATAGAAGAGTAGTCATACATCAAAATACAAAAGCACTCTTACTTCTGCTCTGCTGCACAGCACACTTGCTATATTTAGCTGTGCTGGGGAATCAATTGCTTTATGTAATCTCATCACAAGCCATTGCTGAAAAAAAATAAAATGTCTGAGTCTGTCACTTGACCTTGGGCAAAACAGCAGTCTTTGTGCTTTCTTCAGAACTCCTTCTGCCATGTATGTTAGAAGAATCTGTAACCAAGCAGTGATTTCAGCTGTCCTTGTCCAAAGTCAGTGGAATAATCAAAAGTCATTTTAGTCTTGTTAAACTAAGCAAAGATGCAAGAACCTTCCCTTTCTGAGAATTGGCTTTTTTTTTTTTTTGCTGATTCTTTAGCACGTTCTGTGTGTCATTTCACTTGAACTGTCGGCACAGCAGAAAGAATACCAGTTTTCTTTTGTTTAGTTCTTACAATGCTAATTTTCTTTTATTTAACCCTTATTAGTAGAAGCAAACAAAAATAATCATTGTGATTGATAGCTACAAAACACTTCAATCTCTGAAATACAAGGTGTGCTAGATCACTGTGTTTAATCCTTCTCCTGCTTTTCTTTTTATCCAGAAGCCAAATACCTGATTCCTACCTCCAAAACCATGATTTCTTCTGGCTCAAGACTTCCACGGCTATAAGCTGTTTGAGGCTGGGAAAAATCTTTAGAGAAATGTTGCAGTATGTTTGCTCTGTTCTTTCCATTCTTCCTCTGTGTTGGCCAATACGCACCTTGGAAAGTGGGTTTTGTATGGCTGTGGTTCCAAATGTGCTTGGTAATAGTAAGGGAGGGGAAGTCCCAGCAGAAATGACCAATAAAAAAGAACAGAGCAAGAATCTTAAACTTAACCTTAAGGTCTCTCATGCCTGCAGTTACTGAGGAGTAAAATCAAAGTATCTCTTTCTAGAAAGCAAAACCACTTCCTGTATTTCCCAAATTGCTTATCCTGGGGCTTATGTTGAAGGGAAGCTGTTGCCGATAATGGTCAAATGACAGGATTTTCGTTACTTTATATCTAGCCTTAAGGACTTGGCAGCTTAGTAACTACACTTACTACTTTCCTTGTAGAAACTAATTTATTATTGGTTCCT
>VYZM01015727.1:1498644-1541168 GCA_013398915.1 Dromas ardeola | reverse complement strand
AAAAAAAAAAGAAAAGGGGGGGACAGGACGGAGGGACTATCTTTATAAAATGAATTTGTGTTCCCCCCAGGAAAATTCCATTTTTGACCATTTTCAAAATAGATGAAAATAGCATTATGAAACGTCACAAATCATGCCTTCCTAATAGAAATCCTGGTCTGTTGTGGGCTCCAATATGGCCCACGTGAAATGGCTTACAATTATGGTTCCCATTTATCTCTACTTTGTTGTTCAGCTCAGTTGCAAAGGAAAATTCTCCTGCAGTTATAGATCCTGGGCCAGACCCTCAGGAGGTGCAAGCCAGCATGGCTCCATTAGCCAGCTCTTTCTCTCCCACAGCATTTCCCTGGGCAACATTAAGGACACTGTATTATGAGTGAGTTCCCACACGACAGTCGCTGCCCGAGGACACACGAGAACCCTACAGCGTCAGGCTCAGGTCACTCAGGCTCTCCCATTGACAACAGCACGTCAGCATCTAACAGGGGAACCCACGGGGTCAGGGATCCCAGAAAAAAATAACAACAATAATAACGTTCCCTGCCATGCAAATGTTGCATTATACACCTTAAAATGCTATGACTCGCCCCTCTGCCCCCCATTTCCCAGGCAATGTTTAAGAATGGTCCCTGCCTCAAGCTAACGCACAGGAAACAGTTTGAGTGCAGCTCCCTATTTTGGTGGGTGTGAGAGTTTAGTAACATGGACACAGGCCACTACAGACCAGATGGCTGCAGGGCTGGGAATAGTCCTGTGCACGTTCAAATATACATATAGGTTCTCTACCCTGACAGTTAATCACTGTATTTTTCAGTTTTTCCACTTGCAAGAAAAGGAGGTAGAATTTTTTTTCTACTTCATTAAAATGGTTTGAGACCCTTAAGTGAAAATTGCTGTACAACTGTAAAGTACTATTAATAAAGAAAACTGTAACATTGTTTCAGTACATCACCAACAAATTTTGGTTTCTAAAGTGGCAGCTGACTATTGAATTATTGATTCAGATTCACCAGCTGATAAGCTAGCATAAATCTCCTACAAACTCAATGAGAATGCATGCACCACTGGTTCTTCTCAAAGAAAATGAAGTCTAATTTTACTCTCAGATTTATTTAAAAATGCAGCAAAAATAAAAGAGCTTTAACTCGTACTAAATGGTGTTTCAAAACTAAGCACAAAGGAAAGCACAAATTTCAGTAGTCAGTCTGTCTTGGCACAATAAAAGGTGGTGGTTGTTTCCTTTATAGAAAAATAAACAAAAATTACTTGCAACGATCGTATTTTTAAATAAGAAATTTACTCTACAGTGTCTATGAATTGTTCACGATAATGCAGCACACGCAATATTATAAGAAAATGCAGCCATCCTGAAAAACTTTATTTCTTGGCCTTAAAAATGCACTCTCTGCAAGCATATTAATTTTATAAACAAAACTTTCCATAAATAAAAGTCCTTTACATTACCTGGCAAGAAGGGCAGAAGGAGATTAAGGGCCAAGACTATATAAAAGAATAATTATGGTTAAGAACAGACTAAAGACTTTCCATATGGCAACGGATACCAAAAGCTACCCCCATTAAAAGGGAAGTCAGCAACACCAAGTACACAATATTTCTTTAATGCAGCATTTTTTTAAAGGAAATGCAAACTTCTTAAAGCAGGCTGTGACACACATTCACCTACTGAACAGCTGTGGTGGCTTAAAGCACTGCCAGCTTCCCTCTGCCAGCTGCCCGCCAGCGCTTCCCAGCCCGCAGCAGGGTCCAGGAGGGACACACCAATGCACCCTACCCACCAAGGGCAAAGCCAGTGCTCAGCTGCCACCCCTCAGGGGATGAGTTTAAGCCAACACACTCCAGTTTCCCCAGGAGAAAGGAGCAGGCACTTGCTTTTTTTCCTCACCCCATCGAAGGTAGCTTGGGTGCATCTGGCAAAGAAGTGGCATAGAAAGTCCATAGAAGCACGAGTTGGACTAACACATTAAGACATCACAGCAAAATTGATAAGGATGTGTCTAAACTTTCACTTTTTAGCTATGCCATCTTAACTGTGGTAATCTCCAACTTCCTCTCCAACACCTGGTTCTACCTACAAAGTCAAGTCCAATGGCTGCTGCCTTTATCAGAATATCTCAACACACTGATGATCTGGAGGAACAGGTTTGAAGTGAAAAGAAGAGAGGCAACTCTACTCCTACTTTTGGAAGCTTTTAGATTTTTCTGCACACATCCTGAAACCTTACTTAGCAGTATTTGTAAGAGTGGAGTTAAAATAAACATTTACTTAGTTACATGATTCCCAGGAAAAGATCTCCTGCAGTGAGTACCTCTAGGAATTAAGACCCAAAAAAATAAAAGCTGTCATCAGGATAACTAGGGCCAAACTAAAAACCCTTTCCTCCCAGCTACTCTGGGGCTATTCAGGGAAGCCCCTCCCTTTGGCATCAGCAGAAGAAAGTATGAGTGCCAGCTCAGTTCTGCACGAGGCCATTGGTATTCAAGTTAATGGAGATGTACGCAGTGGCAGAATACTTTCACTTTCTCAGGTTATTACAATTCTCCCATTTTTAATCAATATTTTCTCATAATATAATTTTTAAATACAAAAATAGGTAGGTGTGATCACAGACCATTCACACAGGCTGCAAATCGATCACTGGCAGGGTCTTTGTGCCACCTTTGCTTTTCCCTTCCCAGCACAGCAGCTGACCCAGCCATGCACTTCACTACCTTCTGCTGGCAGAGCTCCACAAAAGTCAGTGGAGCGATGATGAGTTAAGTCAGCTGAGGATCTGGTCACCTTTTTTTACTGAAATTTGTAAGAAAAAAAAAAAAAAAAGAAGGTCTTTAAAAAAGAAAATAAGACAAAGTCAACACAGCAGAGTGCCCCCATTCATCAATCTATTTAAATACAGGCACAAAGCTTATTTCAACTTGGGGCACAGGAAGAAAAAGGAGCCTGACTTACTAGCAAAGCCCAGGATGGCGAGTAGAGGAAGCTGCTGTGCTGATACCGTACAGCTGCAGGTCTGCTGCAGCCTTGCTGTCAGCATTGCAGCTCCACAGGCAAACACTGCATCACTTTCCTTTCTCCGAGATTTTTAAGCTGTGGTGCAAAACAGGCGCTTATCAAATCATCCATTAACTCAGAATTTGCCTCCAAAAGAAGATATCTCGAAAGCCAAGGTTAAGGCTAATGGCCCTGACGGCACAGATGACGGCAACAATGAGCAATGCTACAAAAGATGCTGTGGTGCAAAAGGGTCTTTTCAAACATGCTGGGAGTATGTCACCTGCTGTCTGACTTTATTTTCACTTTAACATTATCATATTCACCTACAACATTGGTAATGCTGTATCCTAATTGCCCCCAAGTCCTGAATTCTAGAGAACAGACACCTTGCTAGTGCTTAAGCTAGAAGTAAACTAGCTTGCGGTTGTATGTCCTATTACAAGGGATATTTCTTACTGGTGTGCTGAGATTATGTATTTGAAATGGGTTTCACTGAGTGCGTATTGCTAAGCCCTAGTGATATTTCTAACCACGGGATTTGCACATGTTGGCTTGAGTACAAAATCAGCATGGGATTTTTTGTTTTGTTATGGTCAGAGATGGGGGAAGGCAGTCAGCCCTGCTTTCCCATGCTCCAGTAAAGGTAAAGTAGACAAGGGGGGAGACGTTAGAAGTAGATCCACTTTGTCCCCGATTTTGTCTCTACTAAACAAATAATAAGAAATGCCCAAAGATGCATGCAACCATGACTGTAGGTCTTCAATCAAAGAGCCTATATTTAAATGAACTGAAAACCCTATCGCCACTGCAGTTTCTGTTTTCTGACCTAGGCTTTTCAGACAGCAGAGGCCCCATGGATGTTATCTGCGTTATTTTTATTTGCACAGAATAAATCTTAAATTCTAAATGCCTTACACAACCTATGCTTAAAGTGATTCACCTTCACTATAGTTTTCCTGGCTTCCTTTGCTTTCAAAAGCAGTTATTTTGCTGACATGATGTTAAATTTTCTCTTAGCTGAAGAAATAATCTTGTCTACTGTAGTGTCTAATTCCACCAATAAAAGTACAAAATGACTGAGGTGGGAAGATCTGTAAAGCTAGTTATTTTGTGATTTCTATTTAATTTAATCCTATGAAAGCAGGTTAGGTCAGAGTACCTCAAATGCCTAGTTAATGATCCATGTATGAGCAGTACCATCCCCAAGAACATTTCTGGACAAACTGTACTACAGAGTAAGAAACAAGCAATTTCTATTACAGAACGGTGGTTTGCATTCCAGACTGGCCAGTTATGACAAAATACAGAGACGTATTAAAAATCTTCTTTTGATAACAAAAAAAAGTAGTACTGCTCTCTCAAAAGAAAGTATTATGTTATTGTGGAAGTGCCAAATTAAGAATCCAATTCAGGTGCAATCAATGACTTGGCCAATGTGCCACAGCTTCCCTATTTGTAAAACAGTTTTCCCTAGTTCCTTTTTATTGTTCATGTTTCCCTTGCCTTTTTAATTTTGACTGAGTGCAGCTACACCAGAAAAGCACTGATCTGTGCTGCACGTCCAAGCACTATTCTATCACATATAAGATCATTCTGAAACAGCTCTCCTGTAATTAAAGCATCTCTCTGAAGCACCTGTAAACCTTACAACCAGGCAGGCATTTTAATTCGCTGATGCTACAGTTGTGTTTACAGGTATTATCTACATTCTACTTTACTTAAGGTCACAAGACTGATACAAGCTTCCAATGGGAAAGATCGGTCTTATTCCACATAACATAATACTACAGTTGATATACAAATCTTGAAAGATCATTTTATACACTAGGAAAATACATTCTGGCACAGTAAGCAATGCTGAAGTACCACGTAACTAACATCGGCTTGCAAAGATCAGTGATAAGAAACATATAATAAAGTGATGTAACAGGTAAATCACTGTATCTCTGGAGATTTTCTACTGAACAGAATTACAGTCACACTACTAGTGATAACTGCATACTAAAAAGAATTTTTTCCATATTTAAAGTTGATTGAAAGATACTTTTTTTTTTAGTACACCACATTGTCATGTAATCCAGACCATTTCTAAGCTACTCTAAAGGAACTGAGCCCTACAAGTAAATTGGTTATATGTCTGCAAAGACTATATTAAATAAGGCCAAACTTCCTTGTGACTGGCAATGTATCTTTCATGAGGCTCTATTCTGCTGAAATGCACTGCTTTCTAGGCAACGAGCCGAGGAAGGTCAGAGCCCATAAGAGGGTCTACTCCAGAAGAATGTAACCCCAATTATTTACCCAGCAGCCCTGCCACCACACATATTGGAGTCACCCGATAAATGAAGAGCTCATACAAATAATCTTTGCTTTTCTACTGAACAACATGCATTTCCAGTTTCTCCTTCAGTATCCACAGCTGTGCAGCGAATGCAGGGCACTTCATTTATCAGAAGACAGTGCTGACAGAGGTAGTACAATCGGGCAGCCTCTTCCATCTGTTAAATATATGCGTCTCTGTTCCCCCTTAACTTTCTTCTTCCTTCTGCAGGGAGGAGGAGCACAAGTAGTTTTATGCTAAATATTTTGGCCATGTACACAATTTTTGCCTTATTCTTCTCTAACTGACAAGTCAAATTCCCCATGTCAGACCAGCACAGTCATTTATGCCACTCACTGTTTGCTCACAAAAGTATCCACTGAGAATATACTACAGTATTGTCAGATCAGAATGACAGTTAATGATAATGCGAGTTCCTCTGTATTCTGGTTGCCAATATTATAGTCTAACACTTATTGAGGTTTAATGCTCAAGGGAAAAAGAGAGCAAGGCTTTTCAGACTGCAGCTAGATCCAGTTTAGGAAGAGCAAAGCTCAATGACAATACAATAAATAAATTAAAAAACGTCAAAGTTTGGAAGAAATTCTGAAACAAAGATATGTATGATACATCCTGAAAATGTATCTGACAAAGTCTCAATACGCACAAGCATCTTTCAAACAATCTCTTTTACGACTTTACTGATATTGGTTCACATGGAGAAAAACAAATTGGCTCTCGGTGCCATTTCAGAACCCTAATTCAGCTTACAAATGTAGCTCAAATTTGTTGCTGGTGCCACCATAAGGTAATAAAGAGTGAGATTTATCATTCAATGTACAATGGATTCGGATCAGATTATGATCTCTTCTCAGAATGGTAGGAATTTTTTGCATGGGACTAGAACCTTTGTTAGCTCTTGAATTTACTGTCAGTTGTTTTGTAGGAAAAAAAGAAAAGTATAGTAAGCGAAACCAAACCAAGACAGTCAGCCTCTGCAGTGGCCCAGCCGTCCCACAAGCTCTGCTCAAAGTCTCTCCCTTTCTGTTCTTCGCTGCCTGCACTTACTCCTCTGGCAACCACAACATAACCCAGTTCTCTTACAAACTGAAAACGTTTAAAGGGAACAAAGTTGGGAAGAGAGTAACAAGCATACGGCCAGACTACATACAGTTTTAAAAACAAACAAGAAGTTTTAACAGTTTCTCTTCCTATTTTCCTTTCCACTCTCTGTTCTTGCCTTTCCTTTTGGCTATCAACGCCCAAATGATGGATGAGGTCAGATTTTGGAAGGACGAACCTCAGAAAACCAAACCCATAAGAACTTCTTCCTGGACACTAATTCTGTTCAATCCTTTAATAGCAGACAGAAGCAATGTGTTTGAGAGAGATTACCGACTCCAGATTAAGAGATTTCAGGAATCCTTACAATGAACCACAGAGGAAGAAATGTTGGGATCCAGAACAACACTCAAAAAATGTGATATTAGGAATTAAGAATAATTAAGATATTAAGAGCATTTCATCATGTTATTTTGGTATGCTCTAAAACTGGGGTATTTAGAAGGGGATCCATCTGCTGGTAGCAAAACAAACAAACAAACAAAATAATCAAATTAAATTTCCTTCGCGACATTCAGTATTGTGTTCACTTTTTCCATTTTCTTCCATGACATTTCCGTCTTTATCTCCTTATTGACATGACAAAGAGCAAGAATTATGAAATGTAAGTCAAAGGTGAAGTTTAAAGCATACAAAATTTTATCTCTTTCTTCTGAAGAACCTACTCAGGCAAGGCAGTCCCTGACACAAAGCTATTAACTCAGGTGAAGAGCATGGTTATAATGGAAATTTTCTAGTTGTTTTGCACAGTAGAGGGAAAAAAGCTTACTCCTAGGAAAATTCTTCAGAGGCTGTCCTGCTTTACTGCAATTTTATGCTTGCATTTCTCACTATCAGAAGAGATTCAACATCTATGAGATTAGTTCTCCTTCTCCATTAGCCCATCTTTAAAGATTTGGACAATAAATAAGCAATAAACTCAGCATACGATAAACAAGCCTCTCCGCCTCCTCAGTTCATTTTGGTCTCCATTTCAGCTTCTGACAATGCAGTTCTTTTCTGGCAGCAGGCCCTCTCTGCTGGGAAAGCAGCGGCACCAAAAGCTAGCAACAACATCTGGGCTGCAGCTTAAGTGATCGTGTGGTTTCCCAGTGCTCCTTCAGTATATTGCATGCCACAGGTATGACCACAAAGGGAAAATATCGAGACACAGTTTAGTGGAGGGTATTATAAAAAGGTTGACTTTTGTAAGAAGCTATAAATCAGGAGATACCTTCTGAATACAAATTTATAGGCTCTCTCTGATTGCCACAATGTGGTTAATTTTTCTCCTGTAGGAAAAAAAAATAAGCACACAAGACAAATCTTAGCTCTAACCCAGAACAATCATTTATGTTCATCAGCACATTTTAACCACCAGGAATACAAGACCGCAGTCATCCCTCCCTCAAGTTAGAGCCAACAGAGCAGTACAATGCTTATGGGCATCCATGTAAGTTGGGTGTTCATCTTTAAATAAAGAAGTATAGACTAATAAATCTTATAATGTACAATACTCTTAAATATGCACAATTTGCTTTTTGAAAATGAAATCATCCTAATTAAATGTATGGTTTCACAGGTTACCCCAGAAGTCTGGTAACAGCCAGCCTAGCACAGGCTTCATGCAGTGATTTAGTGCTTTCCAATTGCCTCAGTAACAGTCACAGACCATCACCAGGATACGATGCTCCCAGTTACATTTGTTTAGATGTCTCAACTCATGTTTTCTTCCTAATCAAATGACAGGACTTCTTGGACATGGCACACAATTACTTTTAACTGACAAAGCCAGTGAGTCTATCAGCATCGTATGGCTTCGGCACTCTGTAATCCAAACACCTGTTTGGAAACATACTTGATATTTACTACAGAGCCACTGCAACTTCTTCAATGTCATTAGGGGAACTAATCCAAGTAAAGAAAGTACTGCAAGCTTGTCTTTCAATTTAACTATAGACACACCCTAAGCATCTGATTTAGGCACAGATTAGAACAGGTGGCCTACATGGAAGATGCAAATCATAATTTATAACAGTGAGTTCATTATTTATACTTGCAAAATGAGGTTTAGCTGGTACCAATCAACCTGTCAGAAATGCACATATAATAATGAACATAGAGAACAGAACATACTACAGCAATGCCAAATTTTCATGGGAGCTCAGGGGAGAGCTTTTAGAATGAAAATATATGCGCACCTCCTGCTTAAAACTTCATGAAATCTACATGCAAATAAATGGTCCTTTAAGCATATATTCCTGGTAAGATTGAAGAAAGAGGTGTGCCATTTTCCAAGCATATTTTCTAGAGCAAGGCTGGACATGTTTCTGCTCTGGAAATGACTGTACTAATAACCTAATAATGTTCTCTAATATTACTATGAGCATGACTAACACCAGGTTTTTAAAAGCTCCAAAGCACACACGTTACAAAATAGCTGTCTGCAGAAACTCAAGCCAGGAATGACTGGTGGTTAATGGAAAACTGATGTGTCTCAGTGAACCTTTAGCGAGAATCTAAATATGAGGAAACCAACAATATGTTGCAAAGAGTCTATAATCAATACTTTTTTTTAGCACAAATATTACTTTGCCTTACTACATGATATTATTAGCTTCCAACCGCAGGTAATTTTTATGCCCTAGGCATTCAGCTTTAAGCAGTTCTTTCTGTGAATGGCTCAGCTTGACCAATTATAAAATAGGGGAAATCTGTACATGCAGATTTCAGAAACTGCTTTTCTTTGTTTGTTAAAGAATTACAAACCTGTGGGACAAAGCTAGTGATATCCTCATCCATGAACTCCTTCTCATCCACAGTCCTGCCAAGTTTAATGACAGCTTTTATGTACACAAATATTGGCAGGAGATAAAGCTGCAAGTAGTTTTCTTCACTACTAGATATATTCACACTCTCCCACTTCTCATCACTGCCCCACCATTTATGTCCCAGTCCATATTTTATGCCTCTTTGTGGCACGTCCAGTGACAGTCACCAGGATGCATCCAGTTACTGTCGGTGGCTGCAAGGACACCTTCCCACAGGCTTTCCAGAAGCACAGGGGGAAGAGGAGCACAGGACTGATAACCTCCAATCTCTCAGCGCCAGCCAGGCAAAACCTAGGCTGGGCTGAGCATCCTGACCATCACGGCCCATTGCATTCATACATCATTTACCAGCATATAAACTGTTTCCAGTTAATCACAGTTCTGACATTTTTCATCTACCACCTCACTGTCTGAAAAGCTCCACATGATAAAAATTCCCCCAAGTAGTTTTTCAGAAAATGGAAGTATTTATTGCTAACATGAATAAAAATGGCCAAATGCATACGGTTTTTTTGTTAAATAGCTTTGATTGATAAAGCTTGACATGTCTTAGCATGTTCATTTACTTCAGTTTAGGGTAATCACTTGATTCTTCTCTGTCATACCCAGAAAGCTATTTTAAAGCTTAAGATTTCTAGTGCGCTCTGAACCTCACACAAAATTGATTTCAGCACCTACAGTACTACTGGTGTCTGATGCTGATGAATTACCCTGCTGGTGAAACACAATTTCTGCTAAATCAACAAATAGTTTGCTATAAAGGCCATAAGATTCACTCAGTTCCTACAACAAAAGCTCCCATTTCCTCTTCATTAATCCTTGTAAGCGAGATTCAATAGATAAGAGAGAATTCCTGTTAGCTAGCCTTATGGTGTTCTTAACCATTTTGAAGAAAAGATAAAAAACCAACAACCAAACCAACAGAAGTTAATTTAAGCTGAGAGACCCAGAGGAGTCTGAGGCCACTATTCAAAACTCTTGTCTCTCATGATTATGGAAAATTATGCATTCACCTACTAATCTCCCAACACAGATAACTGAAGAGTAATCTTTCAAGCAGTGAGAACACTGCAGATAGAGTCCCCAAAAATCTGCTCCAGAACAAAAGACAAGTACCCAATTTGAGGATAAAAACCACTTTTAACTGAATTTTTAATCATTTTTATATTCTATAGTATTTTCTTATATTTTAAAACCTACAACAGTCCAGTTTTTAAACATTATTATTCTGCTTTCACTACCAAAAAAAAAAAAGACAAGTTGAAATGCCTGAAGTTAAGAAGTTAATAGAAAATAAATATAAAACCATTCAGATTCAGGATGGGGAAACTCTTTTTGATGCAGCCATTTTGCTTCTGAGTGAAATGCAGCAGGGAAAATCACTCCTGTGGCATTTCAGCCAACAAGGAGAAGCAATTCGGTATTCTCTCACTGTCACTGCTAAGAAACTATTCCTTCCCCTGAAACAACACGTGAAATAGTATTGCAAATCTTAATTTATGGCTGTAATATGAAGCACAGAGAGATACTGCACACGACTTCTCAAGTTGCGGACCGTCACAGTTTGGGATATTCTGCCAACTTACTCCTCCCATCAGTCAGCTTAAATTCTTTATCCAGTGTCATATTATACAAGCCCAAATTTAGTGTAGTAGCAGGATGCCTAACTAGCATATTCTGTCTGAGTTTTATTCAGCTTCTTTCCACCTCCACACTCATCCTCCTGCCACCAGTACACAGGAATTACTTGCCCAAAATGGGCAGGTGTAGCGTAAGGGTGAGCACAACATGCGCATGTGCATCACACCAGGCTGGGCAAGTCCCCTGAGGCTTCAGCCTCCATACCTCACTGCACACAGGAGCTAGAAATCCCATTTCCATAGACTGGAGCCCAGCTAATTTATCCTAAAATCCCAACCCTCGCTGCATTTGTAGAGAATGTACTTACTGAGAGCGCAAGCCAGAATTCAGACACTGCTTTTTACCCAGCTTAGAGAATACCATCTCACAATCAAACGAATCTCAGATTCTTAGTAAGAGTATTCTTGCATTTGCTGTATTTTCATTCATTACAGATAGCTTAATTCTCAACAGAACATTACTCCGGACAGAGTTTATTTAGGCTGTGTCATCCAGAACCTTGCATCCATTTGCTTAGGAGCTTTCTGTTATTTTTAGTGACATACATAGCAGGATCAAGTCATCTGGAAAACTGCTTTCTCCTTTCAGTTTTTCATAGTCTGCTCAGTGAAACATTTCTTCCTCTAAATCCACAAACTGTCAAATTGGTAAGAATCGGCATTTAAGTCAATACGAATACAGCAGTACAAATAGTATTAGAAACATATTCTGTTATCTGTGAAAAAGTCAGAAGTCCAGATGTACTCAGAATGCTGATTAGTAGAAGCCAGTGAACTTCATGTTCACATTTGTAAATGCTGGATCGATAAAGTAATCTTCCAAATAGTAACAAAGACCTGTCTATATCGTGTGAAACATCAAGTTCTTTCATACCAAAAAATAAGGACCCAAACCCAAAGAACAAAAAACCTCCCAACCCTACATTGACTTCTGTGTCTGGTCAGTGGCTCTTCCACACAGGAAAAAGCAAAGCACCACTCTGACTGTACAGCATCGTCCAGGCTTTCTTGCGCACCAGAACAAAGAAAATACAGTTCATCTACCACATGCTACAGAGATATCACACAGACTTTCAGAGCCAATGTCATGTGTTGCTTCCTATGTCACTCTTGTTTTTTTACTATGAAAAATGAACATAAGTTTACTGAGTGACAGTTTTATAAAATAAAGAATGCAGTTGCTCCAATACTGTAACTGGACCTGATTCTAGTTTGAGCCACATTCATGAACCATTCAAACAGCAAGGCCACAGACAGTTTGCCTCCACAAAAAGCTGTCAGCAATCTCCAGCACCGTTCATTCCCCCTCTCAACTCACAGTTAATGCAGATAAGATCAACAAGCAGACACACACGCTGTACGCAGTGTCATTGGACCTAGGCTACCATATGACACAAAGCAATTCTTGTTTCTTAATTAACAAAGGGGCTTTGAAGCAAGGGCGTATAGTCCCACCAAGTCCCTAAATACGGTAAAACCTCTGGTCCCACAGTGCAGGCCACAGAGCCTCTGAAGAGCAGAGACATGTAAACTCATCTCCCACACTGTATTAGGCTGAAACCATTTCTTCACAGAAGCTTTCGTTGTGACTAATTACAATTTCTCTTAGAGTTGCAGAGATTCATTACCACTAAAGAAAAAGAATAGCTACTAAACAAAATAGTGTGTATATTGCCTGCTCCAGAGAAATCATAATCTAAATCCATCAGATTTAAGGTCAATAGCACTTCCCCCCACCTACCACCCCCATTTGCTATCAGCCTTTATGTCATTTCTCTTTGATCCGCTCTCTTGCTGCTGTTTCTTCAGCTGCTGTTTAACGCCTGCGGATTTTTTTTTTTTTTCCTATTAGAGGAGTAATTACTATATCACCATGAAAGCCGCTCCCAAACAAGTATCTTCAAGGGCCACATTCCATTCTGCATTAACAGTCCTTGGCCCCATTCACATTGAAGACATTGCACTTCTCGTCTCTTACATCAGCAAAATTTCACACTGTCCTTAAGAGAAAACAGCTTTCATACCGTTTGATGCAAGTCAGTCTCAACAAGATACTATCGCGGCAAAACTAATTTCTCACTCTAAACAGCATGAAGACAGCTCTAATGATTAACAGGATGCCCAAAACTGCCAGGACGGGATTGTGGGGCTGAGGTGGTGCCTGCTGAGGTACCCTGCACAACTCTGTGCTGCTGACAGACATACCCACAGCTACACAGTCCTGCTTATGTTAATAGGAGCCACTCATGCATTAGGCAGGAAAAAAAGGCCAAATGTCCCTCTAAGAGTTGCATCTAAAGACTAGAAATTGCCAGAGAAATGAGTTACTTCTACTAATCAACTTCAAAAGTGTATTTGAATCTATTAGTTTAACTTTCCAATCCAAAATGTGTTTATTGCTCTCAGTTAATCATAGGTTAGAGTGGGCTTTCTTCTGAAATATCGATGGACTAAAAGACTATTCACTGTACCCAATTAAACAAACATTAGAGAGAAATGCATCCCTCTTATCGTTGAATTATTTCAGGGAAGCCGTATGGTCTTGATTATACAGAAGGACAGGCAAGATGATCACAAGGATCATCTAGCCCTGGAATTAATTCATTAAAAGAAACAGGTGCACAAAGAGACCGACATGCACAGTTGGACTCACGGAGAATACATAGGACCTCAGCTGAGTGACAGAAACTGATAACATTAATGGAGAAAGAATTAATGGAGTAAACGCAACATTCAAGCAAGAAGGGGAAGGTGGTAGGAATAGGCAAGTGGTGAATGGCACTGTGCCCCATAAGATCATTGGAAGCATCCAGTTCAAAAGCACATTGCAGTCTCAGACCAAGGGTCCTTCTACAGCCACCTTCTCCACACAGGTGGGCCCTTCCATCCTTAGGACTCCACAGAAATATATAAAGTAGGATGCATTTAAATACTGGAGCACTCTGAACTACAGAGATCCTCATCCATAGCCTTTAATAAACATCTCTGCCAACCAGGCTGTGAGGCGAAATTCCTTCTAGCTCCCCTGCTAAGAGGGGAGTTGAGCCTTTTTGTCTCTGCCAAGGTCACTGGACCATGAGACATCTCTGGCCATGTTTCCCAAGGCAATGGGGCTTAGGAGTCCTAAAGATAATTTTCACTGGAAAGAGAGACACCCAGGTTAATGCCACACCACTAACTGAAACAGTGGCTGAACTAAATTGTTAGGCACTCTCCCTGGCTGCTGGCACAGAGCCGCTCTCGACAGCCTGGCTCTGTACTTCCCTGAGAGCAGCAGCACTGAGCATTGTCAGGAGCTGCAATTAAATTTGGGAAAGGGGGAAAGCTCTGGGACAGAAAAGAAAGCTAAAAAACAACCCAGAGCAATTTCATTCTTAATGTAACATGTACTCCTGAAGCAGCCTCTGTTTCAGTGTCTTCACATCAGATAGGAAAGTTGTTGAAGTGGCATTTTTTTGGGATACAGAATTTCAAGCTCACAATCAGGACATTTGAGTTCCTTTTAAAAATTAGGAGTATGCATACCCTTAGAGGAGATAATACAAAGAGAGACCAGATTTAATTTACAGGATATATTTTAATTTACTCCTATGGTGATTTAGATGAGGCAGAAGGATCTTAAAATGCTGCTGAAACTCCATTTGCCAACCTCACAGAGTTCAAACTGCTTTCCTTTAATAAACTTGTTATTGCTCTTCTTTAAATGTCATTATATTTAACATTTCTGCTTTGTTTCCTGTAGCATTAATCTCAGTTATTGACAGTCAGCAGCCATACTCAAGATGAAAGGAACCTTCTTGCCATGATTTAATGCATTTCACATCCTGATAATTCTTTCTTCATTCCTGCTGTTTTAAACAAAACTAGCTAGAAGCACCATTTCTGTCTTTTACTTATAACTGCTGGCTGATAAAACAGAAATACTTCCCAGGGGCAGTTTATTATGTTATCTGTCCCCAGTAATTTTTAATATGATTAATGATTGTTCACCAGAACTATGTAATAAGTACAAAAGTTCTTTGATATTCCTAAACAACAACAGTCTCCCCAATTTCTAAAAGCCCACTAAATAGATATGACTATGCAATCTGCTGTAAAATTGCCTACAGACAAATCCTTAATAAAGGGCTACCAAAAAAACACTGATTTATATTTTATCATACTTGCATTTGGCTATATTATTTCTTGTTTGTTTAAAGGAGGCATTTTTAAATGATGGCTGCAACCCCTAAAACACTGGTTAATGAATCCTAACTTTAACACATTCAAAAGCACGCAAGTAAAGAATTTGCTGCTGTAGGCTGTTTGAGCCTCCAGTTTCCTTTGCTTTGTTCCTTGTATCAATCTCAGATCATCGTAAATCAGTAGACAAAGAGCAGCATTTTATGAAGTATCTTAAAATTTCTTAAAATACAGCTACGTTTTCATATTTATAGTGCACAACCTTCCCGTTACTCCCCCCCTTCATGATTTGGCAGCAGTGCACATTACATTGAAGAGGAGGGACCAGACCTCATTTTTCCCTACACATTCCACAGCCTCTCGTCTTCCATACCTTTGTTCACCTCCTCAACAGTCCCTCTGCTTCTACCTCTGATTTTAAGCAATTTGAAAGAGTTATTAGTATAAACATGTGGTCTGAGATGCAGGTTATATACAGGAAAGCGTGACAGTTATCTGCATTATCATATGCTGCATGTATGCTGCAGCACGCAGCCTATTGTTCAAGCAACTTGTTTGGATAGAGGAGATGGTGTAGCAGCGACCAGCAGAGGCTAACTCTGCAAAGAAGTTTTGCGCCAGACAGCATTGCACCATGCAAAACCAGAAAAATCAGTTCCTACCCCAAACAGTTTATTTTTGTAACACAAGAGGTGGATACAAACAGATGGGGAAGGAGGAGGAAATGAGAAAACACTCCGATCCGATCATCAGCACCCAAAGTGCTGTCAAGACTTTGGGAGGCAACCTGCCAAAGACAAACTTTAATGAGATTTTTAAGGGGGTGGATGCTCATTAGTTTTATAACAAAACACGTAAACATTAAAGGTTTACAAATCCAGTTCAGTGCAGTGAAGAAAATGACGATCTCCTGACTAAGAGAAACAGGATTACCTCTCTGAAGTGGACACCAAACAATGGCTCTTAATAGTGTGGAGGGTTATCATAACTGTGTAACCTGCAAATCCAATCCCCAGATGCATGTGCTGGCCTTCTCCAAAGGACTATGGACAGCCCTGATACCTCCCTCACCCTCATGTCCCAGATTGCTGTGGAAGGAAAACAAATACACAGGCCAGGAGGCAACTGCAGAGTTTCCCAGGCGTATCACAGACAACTCCCCAGTCCCTGTCTTATTATTACTGCTGCCATCCTACAGGCCAGCTCAAACAGGGAGGATACTGTTCTTTGTCACGTGATTTTGGGTGTCAAATTTTCCAGATATATCACTATGCTGGGCACCAACTCCCAGTTTGAAAAGTGCTGCTGAAAAATTTTATTCCCTTCAAAGGCTGTAGAAATTATAAGTGCCTAGATCTCTCTTTCTAAGAGAGATGTGGACTTTCATTTGATTTTTAAGGAAAGGTTTCCACTAGGTGTTCAGAAGATCAGGTCTTTCTAGAATGAGGTACTTCAAAAATACAATCTGTTGATTTACAATATGAATAAACATTAAGATTCTTTTTTTCAACTTGCAATTTTCAAATATAATTGAGAGAACTCTTATTATAAATCTAAAGCAATACCTAATTGTTTTTTTTCCTGTCCAACACAAGGTCATCACTACAAACAAAGAAGTAAGACAGATTCGGGGCACTGTTTGCTTAAGGGCTAATTCTCATTCCAAATAATGATTAACAGGAGATCAAAAAAGGGTGATGTTGAATAGAGTAAAGCAATTAAATGATAAAATACAAATGGAAAATGAAAAGCATTTGTAGCTAAATGAACACACACCAAATGACCAATGGTTTCAGGGGATTAGATTCTCATGGTAATAATTACACATTAATATAACCAGTAACAGCATATATTCATTATTCAGTTGAAATCATATAGCAGCACACACAATTCTGCAACACAATGGACATTCAGTTTAGCTTAATTGAACTGTGCTGAATCTTTGTACCAATGTATGTCCTTTTGGAAGACTGTTTTGCCACCTTTACTATCCTGAACAGCATTTTCGAGCACAAATGGGATCAAGCATGGTTTGACCTGGGATCTTGCGACTTGGAAAAAACTTGGAAAAAGAGATATTTGTTGGACACAGACACTCTTTTTTCATGCAAATTACTTCCTTTTCAAGCATACAGGAAACACTCAAGTTTACACAGCAAAGCTTAGATTAAGCAGCTAAGTCTTGGGTTCCTAAGGCTTTTGTTTTAAGATAACAGAATTGCAGTGGAATTTGCTTTGGAAGCCTGTTCCACAGCAACACTAATCAGAATGTACTTCAATTGTGAAACCATGGATTAACATGGTGTACTCTGTGGCTGACACTTTCAATTCTAGATTGACCACAAACAGAGGTCTGTTTTCTTCCTTAGACTAAAGATATACTGCATCATTACCATGCTATTCATTCATCCTCTTGACAGGTATGCTTGAGTAAAAAGTGCTGCAGTCAGCTCAGTGGTATATAACTCACTGGCAACTCCTTCAGGGAAACACACCCACACACAGCTCCAAGCTTCACTGGACCTCACAACCTAAATAAATAAATAAGTAGATTTGGATGTTAGATGTTTAAGCAAATTAAAGCACTCCAGAAAGTGGTATAAGTGGTTCATTAGACAAACTCACTCTTCTCATGCCAGAAAAGAATGGGGAACATCTCTGCACTTATCCTTGGGAGGAGATCAAACTATGCTGCCATGACTATGTGAGATTGCCAATGAACACTAAAACCATTCCAATTCTACCTGGACAGAAGTCAGTGCTGAATATGGCAATATTACATCCTGCTTAGAGCAGGAACTAGAAGCAATGGTCCGTGCTTGGGATGAGATTTGAAATACATCAACATCAGAGACAAAATTGGATAGTTCAAAAATGCCTCTCAGTGCCTGATGGTCCCACTTCCTACTGATAGACGCTTCTTGATACAACTCCATCTCACATGCCTCCGAGTGCCTTGTGGTGCATCGCAAAGAATCAAATACCACAGAGAACCCAGTCTATGAGAGAATGAAAGCATTAGACAGGCACAAACTACAGCTCTTCTGAGCAGAGTTTCTGAACCCCATATTATTCTGAACTGCCATCTTATTTTTTTTCAAATATATAATTCCTCTTCCTGTTCCTGTATGAAAAAATTATGTTGTTAACCTAAAAATCACAGCTTTCTACCAAAACGTCAGTTTCTTAGAAATTTTCCAGTCACCTCTAGGGTGGGAGACGAGACTAAGACTATTCACACCATTGTTTGCAATGTTGTGCCCTTCAGCCTGTGGTTATTGCTCCTTCAGTCAAAACAAGGCATTAATTAAACTGTTGCAGCTAAGCAGGAGAGTCCACAAAGCTACTAAATACTTTTCATCTGAGTGGAAGTAACATCCAAATCCTGACACAATCATGGACTGAATTTGTGAGCAAACACTCAGAAGCTACACGTAGCTTAAGGTAAAACAGAGTAAGCAACTCAAAGCCAAATTGGACCCAAAGCCCTTCTTATTCATTCTAGTAGAAAACAGGAAAAATATATAGTAAGAGAAGGTAGAAATAGAAACAGAAACCCACTGCCACGATCTCCTGTCAACAGCAGAAGGAGGCTGAAGTGGAAGCATAGCAGCAAACACTAGAGGCAGAAGAAATAGCACCAGGGAAAAGGAGGCAGGAACTTCACTAGCACACAACGGCTGTACAAGAAAGGCTGTCTTACTTAAACCCCAAATTATTTCCCTTACTTTTCATGCAAGAGCACCATCAAATATAAAACAAAAAAATGCATAATTTTCATTCTTCTTATGTTCTATGACATCCTGCCCTGTTCCTGGCGCTCATTTGCGTATGCCTCATCAGAGCAGACTGGGGCATGACACTCTGATGCATCATTATAAAGGACAAAGTCTACTGAGTACAAAAATGCCGCCAGCACAAGACATCTCCCTTCCTCTCTCTTCTTGATCAAACGACAACAGAGCTAGAGTTTTGTTTGTTCATCAAATAGGGCCAAGATAAGGAAAAGTGTAGAGACAAGGCATTACCTCAGTAAAAGTCACTTTAAAACAACATAATATAACACAGGAGATGTTACAAAGCAGTGCAGTTCTGGGGGAAGATTGGGGAGCATGGTAGAGGAGTGCAAGACAGATGCATAAGTGCCAACAATGCCGGTAAGTTACCTGTGATGCCATTTCCTCACACAAAATCTCATATCTCTCCCCTACATGTTGAGCAACATATGTGTTGTCTCACCTTGTAGCTTGCCCCTCCTCCTCCCCAGCACTGTTGAGGCTGGGGGCTGCAGACTCCTGACTTCTGAGGCTGCTCATGGTGCTTACTAATCCCACTGCAACTTCTATTTTCTATCCCTTCTTTACTCTTTCTTTGCAGTTCCTTTCAGATGTTTTTGGCTTTTTCTAGTCTCTCCTCTTAGAACACAAGCATGATTCAGTCATTCCCATTTTAAAGCACCTGACCTTCAACTGTACTTTGGTCTTTCATTTCATCTCCTCTTTAATATACTTCTTGCTTACTACTCCTACCCCTCAGTTGGCATTTCTCTGAATTTGTTCTAAGATGAATGACTTCATCTTACCCAAGTCTCAGAAAAATCACTCTGTTCCCACTGCCCTATCCAACACTTCCATCATATGTGACCATGCTGATACTCTTGAAATGTCATCTTTTCTCAATCTTTCTTCTCCTCTCACTTCTTCAGGTAATTCTTTGACATTATCTTTGATGGATTTTCCTCAAACACAGATTCTGGCATGGCTCCATAAACACAATGACTTTGGCCTTCTTTTTTATCTCCTATAGCACTTTCCCAGCTGCAAGCTCACAATTTGTCAGCAGAGAGAGAGGGGGGATGAGTCAGAGATCCAATCCTCTACTTTTCGGTTCAACAAAAGAAATTTATATGCATTCAGAAGTCTTTGCCCAACTTTGACTCTCTCGTCTGAACACTGGCATAATTTCTTCAAATCAGCACGGGGCGATTATATTCAGAAATACAAAACAAGGCTCTCAACTATAGATAGATGGTATACTAGTAACTCAACAAGAATTACAAAAATACCAACAAAAACTTGTTGATGGAATAGGCAGTAGTGTGAATCAACACCTGAGAGATAATTTAAAAAAGATTTTGAGCGCTGCTTCCTGCTATGAATAACAGCTAGTAGGAGGGTGAAAGGAAGCACTATTCCCAACTAGTTAACATCTCAAATTTAGTCTTAACCATAGACAAAATGAACTAGTGTCTCAATGCATCATTTGCTGTGCATCATAATACAAAATCATTCAACAAAATCTTCCCTACTTTACTGGCACTTTAATGAAAAGCACAACTTCAGAAAAAAAAAAAACACAACTAAACAAACAACCAACCATCCTCATTTTTGCAGAGAACAAGGCAAGTTTTAAGATTGCCAAACAGAAAAAATGTCTTTCAGTAGCTTTAACTGAAAGAGCATAAAAGCATCATGACAGAGTTAGAAACTGTTCAGGCTATGAAACCTCCTACAATGAGTGTCTCATCCTCACTTAGAACAGAAGTCATCAGTTCCAGGGGATGAAGTCACAAAATCATTGACGTCTCATCCCTATCTAACAACTATGGAGTGATGGAAAAATAATTTAAGACACAGCTTCTCCAACTTTGCAAAGCAGAGAAAGTTCTCTTCATTATACTTAGATGAAAATACAGATATCTGTACTTTTGTTCAGCTCTCCCATATCAAAAACAAGATGAAAAACATTTTGTGAAGCTATCAAGATCTACAGTGACAGGAAAACCTTGTAATCCACTTACTGAGCTTATCAGAGCAAATGGATTAGTGAAACTGCATCACTAAATGTTGTAGGAAATACCAAAAACAACTACAAAGTCTGGAAGTGTAAGGCAATATTCCCCTAAAAAGCAGGTTGTAACTCTAAATTAATTCACAGAAAGGTACTGGCCAGCTATCACTGAGAAAGTTGTTCTTCATAGGGCTTTCCAGAGTTCAGCATATAGGACAAAAATAATACCCATCTGCTTCTTTTGTACAATGAAACGAAATGGTCACTCCAATTTCTCCAACAGATAGAATGCAAGATGAGTACAGCACTGCAAAAAACACGCACCTTCAAACTCTGATCCAAGGGCAGATAGTCCTTTTCCAGGTAAAGGCAAAATTTTTTACCTTTTGCTCAGGTAAAACCCTGAGAATGCACTACGTACTTTGGGGATGGGACACTGTCAGAAGCCTCTTCAACAGACTCACTGGCACACCTCATGTAGCTAAACACATGCTTACAGGGGCTGCACTTTAACTACTTAAATGCTCACAACGAAGCAAGGGCAATGATAAATAATTTGTTGATTTTTCTTTTCACTTGCTAGTGCTACAAATGACTTGCTAGTCACTCCAAGTTTGGAAACATTCCTCACCCGGAATGAACTGCAAATTCAGACCAACGTCATCACTGACATAAGAGAATACTGCTTGCATTTTCGTCATCATACCTAATGGAAACTTCCCCAGCAATGTAACAAAGAATGAGATCAAGGTCCCATTTATAAAAGTTGGCAACACTTTTCCAGATAGCTGCTCAGCGAAGGAAAAGGAAAAAGGGATTGATCTTCACTGAGGCAGGAGCCTCACACTCATATTCAACAAAGTGCAGTTCGGAACTATGTGCTGAGAAGAACACAAAATTTAGCCAGAGACTAAATACAGCTCTGAGTTTGTAATACATTTCCTACCATGATGAACTTCAAACCAGAACCAAGCTTTTGTCCCACTTCCCATCTAACAGAGTAAGCAAGTGTGTCTTTATGATTAACAGCACATCTTCATTTTCGTCCAAGATCTACCCAAAATACTACGTTTTCTTGCCAATGGGAATACTGTGAAAAACAAAAAGAACTTTGGCTCAGGTTCAACAGTACTCCAGATATGAAATAAGCCAGGAACTTATATGAGACAACTTAAAAACCAAACTACTGATTTTGTTCAGCAACACAACAAAATAGCTTGGTACCATTTACGACACTTTTGTGTAACAATTGTTGCTCAGATTATATGAAGCACTAAAGATATTTATAACGATTACTGATTCATCCAATTCCTTTTCGATTCAATGCTTAATAACACAAGAGGCTTGAAAGTGATGCTACCATCAAGATCTTAGGCTTCTTTAGGAAGAGCTGTGTAAGCCTACACATTCAATAGAACCCCCCATAAGGAAAGCTTGCATGCAGGCTCTGAACATCATAGTTTTACAAAGCCTGAATGAAGTCTGGAGCTGTCACGCAGACTCCCATGCTCCCCTGAGCTGAACTACATCCATTACTTCGTAAGTATTGTAGGCACAATCTAGGAATTCATATAAAGTAGGAATCTTTGTCAAACATCCCTTCTTCCTTTTTCCAAGACTAAGACTCCAAGAGAGAGGACCTCTTCAGTGAAAGGACTTGAGCCATTATCTGTGACACTTTTGATGAGAGCTTACTCCTGTTCCCATTTCTAGCATAAGGCATTTTCAGCTGTCTTCATGGAAGCTGAGACAGATTCAGTCCACTCTTATTTTCCTCTCCTCCTGGGTTTGCTGGCAGCTCACTGTAACCTCTCAGAAGCCCCCAGCACACACTGCAAGTGCAGAGGCAGTATTGCCTTTCTGAGTTCAGGTCTCTAAACACAACACTGACAACTGTAGTGTAAAAAGCTGTGAGGAAGATGCCTCCTCTTGGATCCTTTAAATTTCTCACTGCTGGGCTGCATGCACCATTAAGACAAGAAACATGGACCTCTGACATTCCATGAGACAGCATTAGCCTACCCAGGATGTAATCATTAGTTCTCTGCCTCGCAAATATCCCAGAGACAAAACTAGTCCAGGAACAGACCAAATAAAACATCTCCACATGATGGAAATGCATTCCGGTGAATGTGTGAGTAATACTTGGTGCAAAATTCATTGCCAGAAATACCACAGTACTGTTGCTTACCCACACAGGGGCTACTCCCAAATAGAGCCTCTTAGGAGGGTTAAATGAAAGATTTCTCCATCTGTGACGCAACTCCTTATCAGGAGCTCTGGAAACCTGTCTAGTCATTAACGGATCACTCTATCATGTACCAGAGTGGCATCTCCCATTTTAGAATAGAATTGACTAGACTATTCAGTTGTAAGAGACCTAAAATGATCATCTAGTCCAACCGCCTGACCAATTCAGGGCTGACCAAAAGTTGTAGCATGTTAATAAGGGCATTGTGGAAATGATTCAAACACTGGCAGGGCTTTGGGGCATTGGCATCTCTCAACGAAGCCTGTTCCAGTGTTTGAACACCCTCTCGGTAAAAAAACACTTCCTAACTTTGACTGAACTGTACAAACTTGGTACTGCCACAGAGATTTAAATGTTCTGATCTGCTTACACATCCACTAACTTTAAAATGTATTGTCAAAGATACACTTCAAAAAACCCCTCAAAATCCATGAGATGTAAACAGATCATAGAAAATTCAAAAAAAATGTGAACACAGAAATGCCATGGGGCAGAACACAGCCGTGTCCTTAACCACTTGTGTAAAACTTCCTGATAGGAAGAGAAAGGCAAGTCAGAAGCATAGTAATGCTTCAGCATATGAAGAACTGAAACGTGCCTATCCCTCCCTGTACATAAACACACAGACATTACACAAAGATGAAGGACTATTTAAACACCAAAGTTGCCTCAGATGCACGATGTTCTGAAAGTGATCTGAGCCCTCTAGTGATGGAGAAAATTAGTGAACTGGCCACTCTGCTCCTTTGAGTAAGAAAATGTTTCTCATTACATTTAAAGATGAAGTGATGATAACACTTTTCTGACTCCTTAAGCAAGTTACATCCTTGCATTTTTCCATATACTAAAACCTAAACTAACAATACATCTGAGTCATACATGAGTAGTGTAGAATGTATTAAATATTTTTTCCCTATTTTATTTTAATCTTAGACATTGCTTCCTTTCTGGGAAGTGCTCTGAGCCTATTGCTATATTAATTATTTAAATCCATTAATCTTTAATGAATCTCTAGCTCTTTTCCAATGATATTCCATGTCTTCTCACATGACCAAACTGAAGTTTTATGAAAGGAACAAATTAGCTGAAGATGGGAGCTGGCCACACTGTTAACACACAGATTAATAAACAGATATTTTCTTCTCACCCTGTTTTCCAGCTCGTGTTATTGACCTCAGTCAAAATGAAGTAGATCAGTTGCCTTTTAAATGCTTTTCAGCAAAAAATTCCTCCCCTCACAAGCTTCTATCTGCAACATTATACATAATTTCAGATAACATCAACATACGGTAAATTCTGGTCTAAAGGAAAAACCGCTGTTTTAAGATGGCCCAAGGCAACCTTGCCAGCCCAGAGACCCAGAGGGGTGCAGCCTGACCCCCAGACTGCCCACCACTGAGCCAGAGTGAGCTGTGCCTGCCCCACAGAGACACCTACACAGTGTCCCACATCCCAGTTACCTTTGCCAGGCTATGGAAGGGTGCTCCAAGATGATTTTCTAATGCTCACTAAGTGGTCTAATTTCTTATGTTATCCACCACACTGGGTTTCTGAGAATCACATTTAATCATTCATGTAAAAGTTAAGGCCAGATTTTTCCAAAGGTAGGAGAATCCATTGTATTTTAATGCAGAGAGTCCAGCTCACATATACTCCCTTTAGAAAACCTGCTCCTGGAAAACAAGCTTTCAGCTATAGCACACTAGTGAAAGACCCTGGCTCCAGGCCAGCGGAAGAGTGTGCTTTTGTCCACACTCAGAGCACCCTAAGTACCTCCAAGGTTAGTATTAGTTGAAGGTTTTTCAGCAACTCAGTTTTGGAGTTAAGAACCTACTGCTGAAGTCTCACTTAAGCATTTCTTTTAATCCATCCCAAAGCGATTAGCAGCACACATTTGAATCAAAGTCAGCAAACGCCAGCTGCAGAGACTTCTGAAAATCCCCATGCGAGACCTCAAGAAGAGACAAGATATAAATATTTGAGATAAGAGGCGGGGGGGCAGGGGGTATGTGTGCAAAAACTTTTGTCCCAGCAAACATTGCTAGCAACAACTCAATACAGGAGTAACAATTAAGATTAAATTTAGATAGATGGATGTATAGCTTCTGGTGATATTTCTAGTTAACTCAAGGAATACAAAGAAACTAAGTGTGCCCCAGAAAATTTTAAAAATACAAGGATACTGACCCTTTGAATTACTTTGCATTATTTGAAGGCTAACCTATATAAAATAGGCTTTGGCTAGATAGTGGAAAATATGTCGTTTTGCATTCATTTTAGAGCACCTTAGAGGATGACTTCATGTGTGTAAACAAACAGTTAGTCCTGGATAGTCCTTGGTGATACTAATACGAGCCCCCATTAACCACCTGAAAAAAGAAAATGATTACCTGTTTAGACTAGATCTCATTAATTAGCAGCACTGCTAATATAAACAGTTAAATGCTAAGTACTAAAACCAAAACAAAAGAGCAAACAAAAATGGAGGAAGGTGGCCAGCATGCAAGGTGGACTGTAAGCTGTGCCTGTTACCACAAAGAAGTACTGCAACAAAATAGGATGTTAAATTAGTTTCAAGAAACTGCAGTGGTGCATGAAATTATTTCTTATGGCATGCTGCATAGATCCATCCCCTGTGGGAAGGCAAACCTCGAACAGAGAGAGCCACAGAAAAAAGACTGTTCACAGGGGTTGTTCGAATCAAGATGCCTGAAGACACAGGGCATGTGAATTTCGCTAACTGCTTTATTCCTGAAACACCAGTTTAAAATATCAATAGTGGCGGTTTTAAGTTTAGATCAGCTTCCATGAATAATTGTCTGTATTTCTTTCCTGCAGCACGGACTGCACGGCTAGATTTCCAATATATATTAGAACTTTAAATCACTTTCCATATTGCTACTGCACTGGTGGGCCAGGCAAAAATGTATTTGTTCCACAGCCAAATAGTAGTAGCAAAATAAAAGCCCATCAAGAAGAAGAGAACATATTAAAGCCACCTCCCAGCCAGCATTATGAATGTTTTTTTACATTGTCTTATTGAAGAAAAAAACTGTATACTTGCCTTTTTCTTGATGCAAGCTGCTTTTACTGCGTAGGCAATGTACTTTAGGGAGAAGTGGGCAGCTGCTTACAGGAACATTCGCTGCTAAGATCCACTCAACAACCACCACCAATATCTCCCCACAACAACCCAAACACAATTTGCAACACCAGAGGAAGCTGCAAGTCCAAGGGGCCACCACAGTGATAGGTGGTGCAGAGCGATTTGAGCCAGGGGACACAGTGGTTCTGCGCCCCATCCTTCCACAACCTGCAGCCTCACCCACACCAACATAAGATCTCTTTTTCACAACTAGTGTTTCTTTTTCTTTCTATCTACTGACTACAACAAGCTCTCAAACACAAAGCTGGCAAAGAAGAAGCAGGGTTTATTGGGTGGTAGCACCCCAACACCTTGAAAACAATAGAGTTCAGCTGCAAATATGGGAGTAGACTTGTGCTGGTATCTTTTATGGCACTGCTTGAGTTTATGTTCTTCTGGATGCCTGCATGCCAATTTCTGCTGCCTGGTACAAATATACCCTTCTCTTTACTGCCAGTCAGAACCCTTGCTGTGCCAACTCTTACTTTTCTACAACGTCTAGTACTGTGATTGCCTGGCAGTAATTGAGACCATTTTCTTTATTAAAGCCATTTTCAGCAATATCTTGTACTGTCCTTTTTCACTGCCGTTTCCAGATATGAACAAGACCTTTTTGGCACAGGTAAACATAACATCCCCAATAACCAGATATTAATAACTATTAATTCTAGGAACAGTTGTCAAATTTAACAAAAAATACGACTCCTCAAATGAAGCAGGAAGAGAGAGTTTAAGTTTTTCTCCCCACAGATTGGACTATGCTGGCAGATAGTGGACTATCTCCCCACAGATACTGGACCCAGGATACCTTCCTTTTTTCTAATTTTACAATTCAATGGAAGGTTAAAAGTGCCTGCAGGACAGTTGTTGATCAAATTTAAATCAAAGCAGGAAACAAGAGAGATGGAGTGGGAGGACATAGCACAGGCCCATCACACCGGGAGCTCATCAAACTTCAAATTCTTCCCTTGAGGCCTCACATAAATTCTGGCCTGTTGTTAACTACGTGCGGAGTAATGATCCCAGCTGTCCTGATGCCACTTCTCTGGGTAAAAATTGGATTTTCTCAGCTAAGGACACTCCAAGGGAGAAAATATCCAAATGGGATCTATACGGGTAGAATAAGCTAGATTGAGGGCAGCCCTAAGGCCAAACCTAAACAGCAGGTGCTTTGATGCCCCATGTTCTTGCATGGCCATGTAAAAGTAGGGCACAGCAGTAGCCTAGAGGTTGGGGAACTGAGGGGTTCAGTCCAGATGGTCCTTTGGGCAAGCAACTTGTTTTAATGGATTAGGAAACAAGCCAGCAGAGCTTCACCACCCACTCCCGGTCAGTCAGAAATTGTCCAACAGCAAACAGAGCTCAGGGAAAAAGAGCCCAGAAGTGAAACAAAACACAGGAAAAGCAGAAGGCTCCTTGCAGCACCACAGACACATGTGGAGAGCTCTGAAATGTAATGTACATTTTGCAACATACATTCAGTCTGATGAAGACTAAGGATTTGGGACATATAGCACTGCCTTCCCAAATCTACAAGAACCCAGAGCTAAAGGGTGAAATTCAGGATTAAATCCACCTGTTAACACAGATAAAGCTGATGACTGAAATCACAGAATCATAAAGCAGCGAAAGTCACCAGTTACGCTAGTCTTTTTGCATTCTCTTGTGTGCTTAGAATGATATATGAGAACACAACAGTCTCCAGCATGGATGGACCTTGGGAGGCCCTTCACCATTACACTTAATTTAAAAGTTTTATAATGCTAATTAATAAACTCATCCACTTAATTACACTATATTATTATTACCAAGATAAACCTCTTGTTTGCAAATGAAGGTCTAGGAAGATAACAGTATCAAGTGACAAGCATGAGAGATTAATTTCTGAAATATTCCTTAATGTCTGACAAACTTTTAAACATGAAGACTGGCTACCCCAGTGCTCAGCTTGGGTATTTGCCAGGTAAAGGCTCCCTATTATCTAGCAGGCCGTTTTCCAAATTTGAACTTGATGTGATTCAATTCTCCTTTCGGTGAAAACTTTTGCTGAGCACAGTTGATTAAATAAGCTTTTCTAAATAGTTTTGTATTATGAATACTTTCCTCATATACATATGGCAAATAACTTAGAGAAAAATAAGAACATGCTATCCTGCCAGGGAAGTGGGAAAGAGTCAAGTTGTGACAGGGCCCAAATCTACCTGCATTTAAACCTATTACAAAACTTCCAATTCAATGGAAAGGTTTAGACTAATCAACCTCATATTCACCATGAACACAGATGAACAGAAAGAACACTGGCAAAATATTATTTGTATTTTACTACTGTCCCAAAGAACTCAAAGCTGTTAATGCTGGATACCCTATAGCACACATACACACAAAAAGTTTAGGCACTATGGCATAACAAAGCACACTAAATGACTCCACTAACTACTCTGTCCCTGAACTATCTCACAATTTTTTTGGAAATTCAAGCCGTTAAAGTTACCCCATATAGATGTAATTCAGAGGACGTGACTATATTCCCCTTTTGCTATTGCTAAAGAGGAAACTTCTGAGCCTGTCAGTGACAATGCAAGGAAAATAGAACGTTTCTAGTGTTACAACAGTATTTTACAAAGCTTAAAGCCTGATCGTATTCTGTAAGAAAAAATGTGAAAGTAATTACTAACATATTTTTAAATGGGAATTTGACCAAAATTATACATAACATATAATATTATGCAACATTATTTTTTTTTTATTATAGCAGGTTGCTCTCTAAGAGGTTTAATTTACAGAATTTTTGACAGCACTGGGAGTGGGCCTAGTCCTCACTGCAGTCCTCAAAATGTACAGTTTATATTGGAAGCAATACCAAGTGTGGATTTTGTTTGTTTTAAAATACTTACCTAAAAAAGGCTTCCAGACACAAAAAAATCCTCTACATCTTATATTGCTCTTTGCAAGAACAGATAGCAATACCTCTCCTTCCATAACTGAGTTTGTATATAAGACCTTAAACCTGGAAGGACTGATCTCACCTTCCAGGTTTTCACCCTGGAAAGAGACTCCTGACATTTATTTATTTAAAACAAACCACCTCAGAAACCAAAACAAGAAAGTTGGCAAAATGTGGTGTGATGAAAACCAATGGAAAATACCTCTTTATACAATTCTGTAAAAAGTAGCAACTATTGCTGTTATTCAGAAATTAACGTTGAGACAAAGAGATGCTGAGCAAGCTCACGCAACAGGTATGCATTAGGATTTGCATAGTCAATGAATATCAGGCTCCATTCAAAAACCAGCTTACCATTAGCAAAGACCAAGCAAAGCTTTTCATAATACTGCTCCACAGGATGTGTACAGATGCGAATGTCAAGAAATCATGGATTTTTGTTCTTTGTTACAAACTCTATGCTTCCGAGATAAGAGTCAGTGATAAATTAGTTAAAAGCTCAAAGCAGCCAGAGAACTGAAAAATGTAAGATTCTTCAAGAAGCTGTGTTAGAGCTTATGCCAGCAGCTCTTGCCAAACACAAGCACAACTAACCAAAGTGAATCTGCAAAAGTCTGCAGGGAAAATAAAAAGGGGCAGGGAGATAAGGAAATGGGAAAAGGCTCATCAGATCTCACGTCTGAACTATAAGACAGCACAAAATAGGACAGTCATGTAGCAGAGAGGAAAAAGCAAGATCATTGAGCAAAATGGAACATGAGAAGAGAGGGCAAATGGATACGGAAATATACTAATAAAAAACAGGTCGGTGAAGGTACAGGTCTTTTAAAAACCCTGAGGACGTATCACACAGAACATAAGAAAACAAGGCATCTAAGTGAAAGCATACCCAAGAGGAAAGCAAAGCTATAAGACGACGACAACTGGTGACAGGACAACAGAAGATGTTCTCCCTTAAGGATAGTGATGACAGAGTTTGCATGTTCACAGAAAACACTGTTAGGAGGGCTCTGGTTTGGTTGCGGCTGGAGGCGCGGGGGCAGGCTCACTTAGACCCCCTTTGGGAATCATATCATGGAGCTACAAATGCACAAGAAACACACACCACAGTGCAGGAAAAACCCCAGGATGCAGTTTGCTTTACAAATGCCAGGATATTTGTGCACAGCTTATCTCTGGGAATCTTCTGCTCCCAAGCAGAGGAGACTCCAGGTGTAGTTGCCACAAAGGCAGTACGTAAGCTGCAGGAGCCCCAGGAGGCAGCAAACAGCCTCAGACTAGCTGGACCTGGTGTCTCCAACTGCTCTGGGACTCTGCTGCACCCAGTGTGGACACCCCATGTTAGCTGCACCCAGTGGCCAGCTAAGATAGAGGGGCAATGCCGCAGATCAGAGTGCACTACACAGGCTTTGGTTACCCACATTTCACCACATTTCTCAAACACACCTTGGTTGGTGAAAGTCTGCTCCCACACAGAAGCAAAACAGGTTTGGCTTTTAAGTTAAACAGCTGTCTGTGCTAAAAGCTCTGCCCAGTTTTGGTAATAATACAAATAGTGAACCAGGGTGAAAGAGTTAAATTACAAAAGCCAACTAAATACCAATTGTTTGCTCCTTCTTTGCTAACCTCCTTCTCACTTGTCTGTGGCAACCAAAAGGGCATAGGACCAGGGTTTCACGCTGCAAGTGCATACACAAAATAACCTCCCAAGTGCCCTTAGTGCTGCTGCCTATACGGCAGCCAAGGGCTGGAGGAGAGGGCACACATCCCTCAAACAGGCTCTTGCCCATGTGAGTGTCAGGACTAAAGTCCCAGAGGCACAGCACCTCTCATGCTGCCCCTCCTCCTGCCCCTGGGGAGCCACCACAGGTCCATGTTCCACATGTGGAAGATGCCAGTGCTATAGCAACAGAATACGAGATGGAGGCCAAAACACGCAAGGGTCATATAGACAGAGCAGTCCAGAGAAGTAAGGCGTGGAAGCTTCTAAATCTCCACAGACGGAGTGAGACTAAATCACAACATAACACCAAAAAGTGCTGAAAGACGCCCTAAGCCCATTTGTTCTGAATTACAGACAAAGCAGCAGATCCTGGGAACTGCCCTGAGAAGGATCAGGAGTCATTTTTTGCCTGCAAGCAGCATGCCCTTGCCCCTTGTACATCTTGGAAAGCCAAGGAGAAGGCCACTAGTGTCTTCAGCCCAAGCCATCAATAAAATCGGCAATAGATAATTAATCCTACATGGAGGGGCACACAGCAGGGAGAAGGACAGGCGCATCTACGTGGACATCCTCTTCTCCTACCCCTCAGTCTCCTTCATTTACAAAGGACAGTACTTTCAAAGCAGTGCTATTTTATAAAGCAACAGTTACTAGAGAGCCTGCACTAATTGGATCATGTCTCTCCAGAGGTTTTCAAACACCGACATAGCGTTAGTATTCCTCTTAACCTTTTAATATCATAAAGGGAGCATGACCTACAGCTCTAAAGAGACATCAAGTGAAATATCCATGAAACTAGTAGTTTCATCTAGTGCATCACAATGCACTACCAACACTGCAGTAAGTTTTCCCTTTTTTGGCAAAGGGATCACAACCAAAAATCAAGGGATTTACTGAGAAACAGAACAAAAGTGAAGCAGATAAGGATGAGAGGGAAGAGGAGGGTAGAACAAATCTTACGGAGTGCTGCTGACTCTCCTCTATATCGGGTAGCATGCCGCCCCCTCCAGCACCTCCTCAGCCAGTCATGAGCGTGCTCTGCAGACAGGACCCAGCATGCCTCTATAAACTTGCACACAGCTGTGTGATCTGCTGTTATCCAGAGGCAAAGTTTCAGATCTAATCAGCATTGCCTATTTTACAGAAATAATGAGAAAGAGTATGCCACATTCCATAACTAAATGTAGTTCTGCAGTAGCTTCACTGGTCAATCTTATCTTCAGAATTATAAATCAGACACACAGACATATAGACTGGGAAATTTTCCACTTTCATCAAAGAAAAAAAGGCAAAACAGAAACTAGTCAGCACTGACTGCTCTCACAGAAGCCAGAACTATAAAAACACTACCAGCAGCACTGAAGATGATTTGAGTATACTTTGTATGGTAAGCAACTGCAGTAGAGAACACTTTGTTAGTGTGCTAAGGCCAGCCAACTTCTCAGTAACCAATAAATTAAAATGTCCTTTCTGACAGCCACTGCACAGACTTCTCAGCGGGGAAATGTTTGTTTGCTTAAACTGAATTTATCTCCTAGACTCACTGGGGAAGGAAAAAGAAAACTTCTAGCTTTAAATGTACTATATAGCATTCTGGTAAATATATACTGACTGTTAGAAACACATTATGGTCAGTGTTCCTCCACTGTTTGTTGCAGGTGTCTTCAGATCTACAAACATTTTGTCAAACTTTCTTCTTTCCCAGTGGCTCAGAATGCTCCATTAGATATAAGCAAGTCTTTCTAGCACTGAAGTTAGCTTGAGAAATCCAATATTATCTGTGCCTATATATTTCACAGGAACTTCTCAGTGTTGGACAAATATGTTATATGTAAAAAAAAAAAACAAACCAAACAAACAAACAAATAACAACCCCACCACTATATAATACAGCTATTACTCATCATTTATGTTCTAGAGCACTACTCCACATCAAATTTTCTCAGCAAGAGTACAAATAGGTCTCTGATTTTTCTCGAGCTTGTAATTACAGAATTACTGGAATGCCTGAAGCAAACAAAAAAATAATGCACCAGCTAAGAAGGCTTTCCTTGATTTAGAAAGGGGGTTTGGGCTATACAGTCACTACAGGGCTTCTTTTTGCAGCGTTCAGCAAGGGTGCACAATGAATGTGTAGACCCAAGAGCCACAAAAGTGCCACCACACTGAGCACTGCACAGACCCTCCAGTGAACAGAGGCCCCATCAGGAAAAACGATGTATTTCTGCTCACTGAAGTAGGCCTATAGTGCTTCCAGTAAAATATATTTTAAACAGACATAAATCTTAATTTCTTTTCCAATTTGACATTAGGGGAATCCTGCATATCAAGTGATCAAAACATTGGATTATTCCACGGAAACTCGACCTCCAGTCTACACCCCAGCCAAACTGTCAGTCTCTTTGGGCAGGATTCACATCCTCTAATACAAGCATATGGAAATTTGTTGTCTATGTATAAGCTAGTCACCTTAGGTTATCTTTATAATCCAGAGGGAGAAACAGGCTTTTTCAAAGGAAATTCACCTTAGACATACCTAAGTTTAAATTTGTAAGTGAACGTGATCTTTAGATATACAACATTTCGTATGTTTTTCCCTTAAACTCAGAATATATCCAAACAAACAGTCAGAAACTGGTTATGGTCAGAGGTGAAAACAAAGACAGATAACATTAGAAGGTAACAATTTTTAAGAAGGTGATGATTTTGAGTGGAGTATTTCCTTGAAACTCATAAAGCACTTGGGTCAAAATGATTTAACGACGCTGCAAGGAGCTTAACCTTCTCAAGCAAAGAGAAGATAGGGAGTGACTCATCATTTAGCACCAGTATGAATTAGATTATTCTACCCTTAGCTATTCATTCCTTACCTTCTGGAAAACAAACATATTCATGTTTGGAGGTCACCATCATATTCTGCATCGCTGTGAAAATTCACTAAAAGCAATTCTAAAACAGTATTTCCCTACATGACTGCAAACGGCTTTCATTGCCCACTTAAATGATGCAAATTTTCCCTTCATGATGGTTCCTCCAGTTCTCATTCAGAATAAGTAGCATCTGGTGTGGTACTTAGCGGGGGACTAATGTCCTTTTTTAATGAGTACCAGAAGAGACAGATACACAAAGCATGAGGAAATACTGATTAACTTTCTGCTGCCCATAGTCTCCCAGAGCTTAGTCGTATTTCTTTTAATGGTTATACACTCAAGCAAACAGAACTGTGTATTGTTTATGTGATGAGTTTGCCTCCTCTTAAACAAGAGAGGAGACACTTGAAGTTACATTCCAACATAAAATGAGAGGCAGAGAACTGATTAATCACTGGAAAGAGAATGTTATTCAGGAAAAAAAAAAATTGTTCAGTGACTCACTGTCAGTTGCCATGCCTAGCCAGGAAAAGTTGGCTGGAATAAAATAGCTACTAAATAAGATCTAAATCCAGATCAGCCTGAGCAAACACTGAAGAGGCATAACAACCAGCCTGGCTTTTCAGAATGGGCAGAGACAGCAGAGGTGCAGCTGACCCTTGTGAAACTCTGATCTGGTGAGAAGAGCATAAACTTTCCAAGCTTCAGACCCTGTTCACAATTCACACTTTGGTAGCAGGGACTACAGCAGGGGCTGCCCCAACACAGCAGCCCCACATACAGGTCACGTTCGAAGTTGACTGTACTGATGAAGCTAGACCACTTCCTATTTGGACTATCATCGAGGTTATCTAAAGAAGCTACACACCAGAAGAGAATACTCATAGTTTCAGTCTCATTCAATAAAAGCCTGAGATCTCAGCCCCCAGGGGCTGCCTCTTAATGATTTCCAAAATATTAAGTCTCTAAAAGTCTTTCTTCTCTTCTTGCAGAGAGCAAAGAGTGTCTTTACATCTTCATCAAGAGCAGAAAATGTTTGCAGGCATGAACAAATGAGCCCAGACCCCTCACTGTTTCACAGTACAAGCAGTACTATACCTTACCACATAATAGAAGCAGAGGATTAGCATCAAAGTCATCCAACATTAATAGCCAACACTTTCTGACTCAAAGAAGTGACTGTAGCAAAATAACAATACCGAAATGATACCTTTTACCGGCAGCTAAGCTAACTCAAATATTTTTATGTCACATCACTGTTGCTGCAGAGCAAAGGAAAACATTTAGAAAGGTGATAACTAATGAGAACAAAGTTGCGTCTGCTCATACTATGCCATTTTATCTCAGCCTTCTGCAATTTCACCCAGCTGTAAAGAAAGAATAACTCAAAAATCATGGCTCATTGAATCTGTTGCAGAGGAAGGAGAATGAATGGACCTTTCCCCATTCAATCATGACTATTTGCAGAGGAAATTGTGCTGAAATAACGGTATATCAGATACCTCCAGCTGTCTGAGACCCTGCTGCGCCTATCCACTAGGAAGGCACCCACCAGCACATAGCTCATCCAGAAAATCCTTTCCCTGATTCTCCAAACAGCACCTGCTTTCTTTCCTCCTTGCTTTCTAGTCTCACTCTAAGCTTTCTTGCTTCAAGCTGTCCTGGCCTACCCACTGGTCAGCCTCCTCCAGAAGCAGCTCTGTGTGGGGACAACCCCCAGAGCTCCTCCTGTGGTCCAGACTCATCAGGCTGGAGGCTCCTGGCAGTGATGCATTCTGCCACAATGACTCTGTCCATCCTTCAGGATCTTCTTTCACAACTTCTATCACGATGGTTAGCACAGAGTATGCTCTTCTGAGTGACTGTTGTTTCATCCGCCTCCTCTATATTTAACACCATCTCAAGTTTTAGCTATTCTATGTGCGGTTCAGAATTTGTGCAGCTGTTTCCTTTCTCTTCCATTGACTTTTTTGTTGCTGTCATCTTGTGAATTTCTGCTATAAGCTTTCACTTTTACCCACAACTTAGTTTAGGTTTTAAGTTAATGCAGTGTTTAGTTTACGATAAGTCTTTTTCAGTTACTTATGACTTCCGCTTACCAGAAAAAGTTCAAATGCTTGCTGCTTGAATTCTCCCATGCCAAGACTGTTTAGCATTTCATCCCTGGCCTATCACACTGGTTTAATAGCTAATGTAAGACAAAGTGTCAGCTCTCAGGTCTGTATCAATACAGTTCACCTACTCAGCTAACTTCCTTGCTGACCTGGTCCTATGGCCAGGACCTGTGTTGAACATAATTACATAATGGCTAAGAAGCAACAAAGCACAAGTGGCTTAAATGTCACTACCCCAAAAAAAAGCTGTTATGTAAAAGCTTTAAAAATGTCAGATGGTTAGCCAAGCACAAAAATAAAAAAAATAAGGACTTTGAGCAATTTATTGCTTTACAACAGGATCTCTGCCTTTAAAGTGATCTTCACCAACATACAAGCCCTGACTTAGTAACCTGAGCTCTCCGGGGCAAGGAAGACGCTACATTTTGTTCCTAATAATTCATTTTGTTTTCATTAGTAAATACATGCGAATGAGAAAAATGTAGATGCAGAACTGCATTGAATGCGTCACTGGTTCCATGTAACACCTTGACATCAGTGTTAAAGCATTTCTATTTCTTTATAAAAATAAGTATTCAAAGAATGGCTGTCCTTACAGCTAATAGAGTACACTTTCGCTTTAACTTGAACTGGAAAGAGCAAAATTGTATTGACTGTAACAAAGCAACTGACAATCATTGACTGTTCTGGCTTTCAGTACAAGCCTCAATCCATGTCTTCCATCAGGAACAGAAGCGGGAGAGTTTCCATTCACCTGAATGCCGCTTGTTTCATCTCCACATGCAGCAGAAAAGCCACTAAGTTTTATGACACATGTAAAAACAGACAGATAATTGATGAAAATAATCTGCTTAATAAATATTCTACTGCCAAGCAATGTGACTAATGCAGTGCTAGAAAAAAAAAAAAAACAAACTTGGCACACGGAGAAGATTCAGTTCCCATAATGCCTAGAAAATCTCTTGAAGTGATCCAATTCTACACTCTACACTTGATTTTTAGTTTCTGAGGTGCCCAGCTAGAAAGATTAATCATTCATGCCACAACATTACAGCAGCACAAAGAGGACGGCACAACACTGAACATGTCGAGGAGACAACAACAGTTTACTAGATGCCAGTTCCTTTGCTGTTGTTGGCCTGATTCCACCTTCAAACTCAAGTCAATCCAAGTAAAGCAAAATACTAGCAGAAAAGGCAGCCTTTCTCCAAGTCATTAAAAATATGATTTCTTCAAGCCCAGAATTTTAAAACATTGTTTTGTCATTAGAAAAGTTATGTCTATCTCCAGCCTCAAGCAGAAAGCCTATCTTTAAAAGGGAAATATCCTGTTTCACACTGGAAAAAAATGTTGTTTATTTTCAAAAAACCCTAGGGGAACATGTGATTCATTGGTTGTTTACTTAAGCAAATTTTTAAGCCGCTAGAGATTCATCTATTGCTAATTCAAAAGTTGGCACAATTAACGCAAACATTTGTTCCAAAGTAGTATAGATTAATGGTAGGAAGCGGGAAGGGGGAGAAAAAAAAAAAAAAATCAAAGGCCCATGAAGAAGCAAAAATTTTCTGATAATATAGCAGACACTCAGCTTATTTTTGAAGTGCACTTTGCATAACTTTTGAAAGCTAACAGAAATCATTACTTTCTCGTAGGTAGCTGGTTTAAACAAATGGAATTGGGAAGTCTGTAGGACAAGAGTAGATTTTTTTTTTTTTCTAATTTAGAAATAGCTTTATATGTGTGCAATAGATTTCTGAGTAGCCTGATAAATAGTACCATCCCTATGAACAACGAGATAGTAATGCATGTTTTCTAGTTTCAGCCTCTGTGAAGGGTAGGGTTTCATCATTGAGTTCAAAGGACCAGGCTTTCCTATTCATAGAAGTTTTTGAACCTTATATCTTATTCTGTCTCATGACTTCCCCTCATAAAGATTCAGACCACCCCTCCGCAACTCTGCTGCTTTGAGAAACTGACGGTTTTGTCTACAAACAAGAATAATTCTACTTCTGGGTGAGTTACAGCAAGGCCACTGAAAAGAGCACATCAAACATGCTGTCATCAGGAAGGATCCCCATAGCCCAGAGCCCACCTTCAGCTCCAGGATCAAGCTGTGGCAGGTCAGACAGACACAGCCAGGATACAGCACTGACCCACCCCATCACAGCCAAGGCTCTTCAGTGTAATGCCTGCCACCTTCCCCAATCAACTGCTGTGAGTTACATGGCTCTGCTACTTTACCGCAAGGAAATAAATGCCAACTGTCAAAGAAATCCTTTTTTTGTTGTTGGTGGTTATGTTGCTCTTCAGGCAAGATACAGGGGGAAGAAGCCTTCCTCCCAGACACCAGAGGTAGCTGAGGTATTTTCAGATCAGCTCTCCCTAGGCCAGAAGTACAACCATCCTATCCAGCCACTTGTTATTTTTCAAGAAATCTTTTTAAGCTTTTATGAAGACCTGCAAGTTCCAACCAAGTTTAAAATAAACATGCCATACAAAAAAGCGAATCAAGACAACAGAGAGCCAGAAGAAACAGTTCACAAAAAAGATACATGAATCAGGAACTAATCTGAAATAAATTTGGAAGAAGTATAGCTGGCAGTGTTAGATATCAAGAAGCTTTTTCTCAAAGCATAGAAGGGGACTCAGCCAAGGATGAAGAAAGATCATTTCAGAAAGGAATGAGAAATACAGCCACAGAGGATGGTAAAGCAATTCAAGCATTAAATGGATACTTACATGTTTACAACAGAGATGCCTAAAAATCTGTCAGATGACACTAGCTATATATCTGCTATCATGAAAGAGTTCAGAAGCAGTTAAGGAAAAGCATTAAGCTAACTGGAGCAGTGGAAATGAAGGACAAGACCACTGGAGAGCCTCAGCTACGTGACTGCTGTTGGACAGCCCAGGCACTCTCGGATTGAACTTGCCAGTTGCATCGATGCATACAACAGATATGGACTCAGCCTACTGACTGCAAAGTGGCACTTAGAGACGCCGCTCACCACTGGCACCACTTTCTGCCCACTGAAGTTAGAAGAAGGGGAAGCCTGACCCCCACAAGAATTGATAGCAAAGTTACATCAGATACTAAATTCAACAATCCCCCTTAAAATAGAAAAAAAGAAAATTAAAAATCCCCACCTTCAGTTAGCTTGATCATGTATACAAACTCCCAGGTATGCAAGATTCATGTTGATCAAAATAGTACAACTTTAGAAAGGAAAATTCCACCTCTTAATTGAGCCTCTTAACAGTTGTAGGGCATTGCATGTGTGTTCATGCAGACAGTGATGCTTCTTAAGAGGCTTAACTTAAGTCTTTTAACACTCTTATTTCCCCCACATTTATTTTCACACTGACTCAAACAACATGACTACAGTATGGAAAACAAGACAAAAAAGTTTAAGACAAAACAACAAAACTGATTTTCAGCTCCAGCAGGCTCCAAGCTCAGAAGGAAAACTGAGCTATTATGCAGTGAATCATTTACTTAATTAATTTAGCCTCCTCCTGTTTGCAAATTGTCCAAGAACACTTGGCATTTTTCACACACGCTCCTTATCTGGAATTATTTACAAAGTATCTTTTACAAATAATTCTGAGATTCCAGGTTGCTCACACGCAGTTCATTGTGATTATGAAAAATTTAAAAAAAAAAAAAAAAGTTGGGCGCTCTGGTTCGCCTAGTGTTGCACAGCATACTTTTCATTTCCCAGACTGGGTAGCCATGAGTCTCAGAACTGGAGAGGTCTGTGTTCACTGGCTGAAAGTTCAGTTTTCATGCACTTCTCTAGGTGTTAATTTAAAATTTGTATTTTTCCCCAAACATTCTCCATAAACTATTTAATAGGTGGCTGACAAAGAATGTACATACAAAGGGTTTTTTTAAAAAACATTGAAACTATAATTTCAGCTGCTTATATCTATTCACATTTCAGATAACTATCTTGGACTAAACAGTTTCTCAGAGATAGCATCCTGAAGGTTGAGTACTGAAAGTACAGGTGCTTAGTTTTTTTCCCCACCCAAGCAAAGCACCACCCCTGAAGCCATGTGATCATTACTGCGAATGCAGCCACCTCACCTGTGGCTATTGCTATATTGAAAACTACTGAATTAATAATTTTGTAGTCTTCCAGTTACATGTACCTATTTCAGTGGAACTTTCATAAACGATAAGTGATATTTATACAAACAATAAGTATCAGAGCAAAGACAAGAAACTATGTAGTTCACCTCCAAATGAAAGCTTCCATCCCAGAAAGCCTGCAAATATTTCAACATACTACATAAAGTGGAACTGTGTGGAGGCTAAGAGAAGCTGACAAGAAACCATAATTTGATGATGCAGACCCTTGCTCCCCTGTGAGATGAGGGCTTCATCAGTCATACTGAAAGTTGCCCCCATCAACATAAGTTTGGAAAGCAATCCTGTTGAACAGATATCTCTTCTTTCCTTTTGCTTAGGTTACCAAGAATGAGATGCAGGAAAAAGGGGGCCAGGGCAGATGAAGAGGTGCACCAGAAGATTTCAACAAGCAAAAGATTTGTTAAACCATGCAGGATTCAGCCTGAAGCATCTCCATGCATTTCACAAAATTACTCCTGAAAAGATCTCTTTGTTTTTGTAGAGAAAGATAAAGGTGTTTCATGTAATCCTCAGACTCACAGGACAACTAAATATTTGTTTTTTCATTGTAAGCCATTTATGTAGAAGATTCTTTATGTTGTGGATCTAATCACATTTACTGTAGTCCGTGGGAGAAACTAACTTGGAATTCCAGGCATGTGTCTACAAACAATACCTGTGGCAGCTCACTCCAACTCATACATTATTTTTATTCCTACGGTGCCCTCTCCTTAGATTTTTTTTTTTCTTTCTTTAAAAAAGGAATATTCATCTTCTGTAATTTCAGCCTTCTTATTTCCAATAGAAAGGAGGCAGAAGGGCTCTGCATTTGCTGAGAATATAAGCTTCAAGTTAGGCACTATTTCTCTAAATTACAATCTGCTTTGTCAAATATCTAGGCATCCTCAGCTGATCATGTTTTAAATAGGACTGGGTCCTTTTAAACAAATCACTTGAAAGCCTGGTTCAGAGTTATTTAAAGTGGTTGGTATTTTATGGCACCACGAATGCTGCACAAATGCAACTGCTGAGCTTTAAAAACACAGAAACTAGAAAGTGGGTACAAGAAACTACCATCTGTCCCTCTAAACAATTATCGTCCTGCCATCTGTCTATACACTAGATAATGTTTTTGCTGTCGGTAATATTTGATTGAAAAAGCGCTCTCTATGGATACTAAGAAGAGGAAACCAGTTTAAGAAAAAAAAATATTGCTGATCATTCAAGTTTCTCTTTTCCACTAAAAAAGCCGGCCATTGCACTGTTTTCTACTGTTAGACAATATGTGAAGGGTATATTGCAATGATATTAGACCCCTTAATAATGAAAGGCTTCTTCGCCACTATTTTTCCATCATTTATAAAGTCCTTACTGTGTTTAATATAAAAAGCACATGAAAAGCCTAAAACCCAATTCAAACCGGGCAAAGGATGAGGAAAAGTTTCTTTGAAATTTTCTTTGGACTTTCTTCCCCACTTTTGTTGCGCTCCATCCCAGAGCAGTCACCAAGCAGATGACTCATTTAAGCCCTTCAATGAGCCTGGTGGCTGTAGTTCTGCATTGCCCAACCTGAGCAGGGTCTTGGATGACCAACAAAGCACAACACAGGAGGGACAGAAAGCAAGGACTCTCTTGCAGATCCACAGACTACTGATGCTACTGCTCCCTAGTATACTTGAGCTAGTCCAGAACAGCAATTACATGGACATAATTGCCAAAAGCACTACCACTTCCTGGTAACGTCTTTGTGAAAGATACCCTTGAGAGGTGTCTTGCCAGGCCATAAGTTCTTCCCAACACTCCACATTTTGCAACCCTTTGAGACAAAAGGCTGTGTAGAAATGTACTGCCAGGTATTACATTACACGACAAAGCCTCTAATATAATCCTGAATTTGACCGTGCCTGTCTGTGGATTAGGTCATTAGTATCTTTATTATAATTATGATTATTAGTGCTTACAAAGCCCACCCCTGCAACTTGGATCACCCAAGATCTTTCACCAAGACTCAAAAGCATAACAAAGGGCTACATTTGTTTTCTGGCTGTTGCAGCTCCTTCATATCTGACTCCTGCAGAGCCAAATGAATGTAGCAGCAGACACAATAACTGAACCAGCATCTGTTTAGAGTCTACTGATAATGAGATTTGTAAAAGCTGCTGAATGTTTTATTAAATAAATCAACCATATTTCTTGTTGGGGAGAAAGAAAAGAAACAGGATTACACGCTTCATCGTGAAGAGGTTAACACGTTGTTTTTTCCCCCTTCTATAACAATTAAATCCATTAAATATGGGGAAAAATAGTTTAATGTTCTAATTCTAATCCTTTACAACATAAACAAATAACCAAGAGATTTCAGTCAAATTTGGCAATCTCTAATCAGTAAAGGTCCAGTGGCATTTCAAGCCAAGGACATATGAAAGGCAGGGATAGGTGCTCCAGCCCCTAACTATACTGAACAT
>VYZM01015727.1:1477600-1498638 GCA_013398915.1 Dromas ardeola | reverse complement strand
CTATACTGAACATGGCGGGAGCGGGGGGTGAGAAGGGATGGGGTGGGGTATGGGGGTGTACTTTTTATTTCAGCTTAACGTTGATGGGTTATGGTTTTGTGTGAGTGCTTGTTTTAAGTAAGCATAATGTTTCATACAACATTTTAAGAAAATTAATAGTATTTTAACAGATTACAAAAAGATTTCCAGAATACACTGCGCATTGAGGATGGGAGTAAGTTTACAATGCGTTAACACCCAAAAGCTTCACATCTGCTGTTAGTGCACCTACCATTACGGTGAAAGAGTACAGGCAGATTATGTGAAGTGTGCTCTGTAACATGCAGCAAACAAATACAGAAAATCCCTACTTAGAAAACACATAGTTATTACTGAAAAGCTGAATAAGCACCACTGCATTTCTTTCTGAATGGGCTGGGGTGTCGCAGATATTCCCTGGAATCTTATGACTAAATGAGAAAACTTGTTCTAGCCTGGAAATGCAGAAAACATGAATGTAGACTTAACACTGGGGAGAGAGGACATAAAACAGCATAAAAAGGACACATACCAGCTGGATTTCCTGAGGCATGTGTTTTATTCATAAGTGTAAACTGGTGAATAATTTACATACAGCAGCATGTAGCAGAAGCCAGTTAAAGAACCCTACAGTGGTCATTTCTGGACTTGGCTTTCCAGTTGTTGCACTGAGTTACTCCAACTCTGTCTTTTGCAGACGTTTCTACAGTGGAACTGAAAGCAGACAGCTCAGCTTTTTTATTCCAGGTCCACAAAGTGATTATACTCTTTGTAAGAGTTACTTGGAAAGAATAATTCAGTGTAGCAAAGAAAGCTCTTCGTATAGTTTTTAACCAAATGTCTCGAAATAGCACAAGCATATTTTATTAGAAAGGCATTCACGGGCAGGCTCCAGCTGCTTTGCATTCATGGTGTTGAAAATTAACCAAGTAAGCCAACAAAACTGCTGAAGCCAACCAGTGTGCCTACCCATATGGATCTAATTGACTGGCTTAATGCGTACCCTAATTCTGAACTGACCTGGAGAAAACCACATACTTATGTGAAGCTGAGTGAATAGGCATAATCACTAGAGCTATCTATGAATCAATGCAAGAGAACATCAGTACATTAACCAAGCCACTGCCACAGCAAGCTCCCCTCAAAGGCATGAAGGTCTATCACCCTATGAGAGAGCTCAGCAAACGGATTGATTCTCAGGTACAAGTGTCTGCAGTAAAACAAACACCAACACCTAAATTTGCCTAAGGTTTTCAGGGCAACACACAAACTATGCTGCGTGGATATACTTAGCTTGCTTTATTGACTTGGTGTTATAGGTCAAATCTAGATTTGTTGGAGTACATCACACCTCTTAGCACATCCAAGTCCCTGGACTTGGATTTTGTTTCTATGGAAATTACACAAAGAGGACAGAAAGTTGCTAGCCTAAGCTCAGGTCTTGTGCTTCACGCAGAGCACGAAGGTCCAGGGAAGGGAAAGCACTCTTCCCCATCTCTCTCATGACATCTTGTTGGAATCAGGAATTTCACTTCACTCCCTGACCCCCAGTTTATGATGGGGAGATCTGGTCAAAGAATGATTTTCATAAGAAGCACATTCTGGCAGAGCCCAGCTTTATCACTCTCAAGGGCAAAGACCTTAGGTTTGGAAAACAACCCAGGAAAGGTTGCTTCAGAGCTTGTTTTCTTTTCTCAGATGTTGGAAAACAACAACATTTATTACTACTGCTGAAGGCAAAGTCCTGTAAGAGTAGCCAAGATCAATGCTCACTGGCAAGGCAGTACTTAAACTCAGAGATCCCACAGAAACTGAAAATGAGAAGAGTCACATCCTGAAGTCTCAGAAGCCAGGAAAATGAAGAACACAGTTTCACAAGCAAACATATGTACAGCCCATACCAGGCATCACTTTCCTGGGGCTTGTTAAAACAACCATTTTCTAAGCAATGCTTGGAGAGGAAGTTCAGGAATACGGCCTCAACAATTCCTCTATCCAGTACTGCAACAATCTTAGGAGTCTTTGTCCGATTAGAAGATTCTGGCCACTTCTACAAGAGTGCTGCGTTATGAAAACTAATGAGAAGTTCCAGGATCACTGAAGCAGTCAGACTTCTATCACACAACTCCTAGGTTAGAAATAGCTGAGAACTGCCAAATGCCAGTGAGTTAAACTGGAGCGTCTTGGAAAGCCATTGCCCAAAACTTACAGATCCAGCTCAGTGCAACCACCGTGTGGCAACCAGCTAGTGCCCCAGAGGATGGACTCTAAGCACTTCAAGCACAGTGACCAGACTGAGCAACTTGTTGAGGTCCCTGCAGGCAAAGCTATAACAACATGTGGAAGAGCTTCCATCTCTGATTGAAATACTATACTTGCCCTCAAACTTCCCCGAAACTTCTAACATATCTAACCACAACTAAGTTCAAAGCTAAGACTATACCAAGGAAACGAAATACAACTTATTCTATGTTTAAAACATAGTGGAAGATTAAAGTGTTAAAACGAAGGTGAAAAAAACTTGTAGACAGCTCAGTTTAAGCTTTTTTCATCACTAAATGCAAATTAATCATACTGGACATTTTTTTGATAAGAACAGCAAGTCATATCTAAATAGTTCAACTGAAACACTTTCCCTACACTTTGCGTATTAATTCACTAGCTTATTTCCAATATTTAGCCTCTAGGCCACAAGCTATCAAGTTCTTTCTTCACTCAAACTACAGGGCAATAAAAAAATGAAGCATTTATGCAAATAAACCTTGTCCAACCTCATATCACAGCACAGTCCTCCAGGTTCCAAATCCAAATTCTACACACCTTCCCCACACATGGCACTTATCTCTGCACACCACGAGCAAGCATGCAGTGTGGTAGATAAACTTTTATAAGAGGATTATAAAATCTTTACATTTTGTCTTAGTGAAAGCAACAGTGAAGTTTGCTGCAGAAGTCCAGTGAGCAGAGCATTCCTCCTCCCCATCACTCTGAGCATGAGGAGACAGACTTCTCAATTCCTTAACCCTTCTCAGCCCCCAGTTTTCCTTCATACGCATGCCTCTAATTCTTCTTGAGTAGACAACTAATCAAGGGGACAATCTGTGCACAGAAGGGCAACTTGATAACAGAAAGGGATTAGACCAAGCTAACAGCGCAACTAGAGAGCAAGATAAAACCAGCCTCTCTGGTATAGGAACAGGAATAAAAAAGGGATAATGAATGTTTTTCACCTGATCCTTGTCTTTAGACACATTATTTTCAAAATCTCTGGGAAAGGAAAGGATGCTCAGGGATAATGCCAACAACTGTAGGAATGATGGTCTGTACAGCCTGAGAGATCAGACTACATACCAAGGCACTCCACATGTGACAGCTGAGCTGGAAAGTCCCCATGACAGAAAGATGTCTAAGGCCTTTATTTTGGCTTAGCACCACCACCCACAGGAGATTCACTCTGCCTAGGCAGCTTCACCGTAACTTTCCTTGGCCAGGGAAATCAGCTCCCTGAATTCATGACTGCAAGAACAAAATTTGCTCCCATGTTCCCAGTGTGGTTTGTGAGAGACCCCAAGGATCTTTTCTTGAAACCCTAAGGTTTCAAGAATCTTGTTTCACTACTCAAATAAAATTAGCCAACATGATTGCCATTAGCTAATTATGGTTATCTTTGAATATAGTGTGCATCTCTTTGGCATTTCACCGGGCAATGGCACCTTTATTCCATTATCATTTGCTACTGTCATCTCTTAAGTAGTCACCTACCGTCGAGTCTCAGCTAGCTAGACGTAGCATTACTGACTGCAGCGAGGTCTACCATGCACTACTGCCTCCCAGCTTTTCCTAGTAGCAGAAAGACTGTGAAAGACGCGAGTCTAAAGTGAGGGACAGATGCAGTGCAACTCCTGCAGAGACTGGGCACCTACATGGCCAGTCCATACAAATACTTTTGTAAATGGCCATAAGTTCATAGGAGAAGCATGCATTAGCCATCATTTTTACGTTTTAACAACTAAATGGTAAAATGCATTAGGAGAGTGCCAGAATGAAAGCAAACTGAGGTTTAGCTTTTATACTTTCCCATAGATATAAATCCCTGGATTCAGTCCTGAAACAGGGGCTAATTTCCTTTTCTCACTGACATTTGTGCTAGAAAACATGAAGTATTCACGAGTGACATAATGTAGTAGTGGGACTCCTGTTTCCAGTCTGCCCCCATGTAGACTGAGGTCAGCCAGCAGCTTGTGGTAAGCACTCAGTTTCCCCGTAAAGGTCATCGTTACCATCTCTCCTGCCCAGCAATCAGTAGGGACAACCCACTAAGGTCTCCTGTGCATTTCTATAGGTACAAGTTTTAGTGACGCATCTGCTACAGAGCACCTTGTATCCACTAGGTAACTGTCCAGATTCCCGAAAGATTCAACCTGTAAATGCAGATGACTCACAAATGAAAGTAAAAGGGGACTAGGACAAGTACTAGAAATTTCCCCCTCCCTCTTCTGTGTCACACCAAGCTAATTATGCAATTCAGATAAGCAAAGGATTTATGATGTTGTAACAGAAGGGTTTTAAAGGTCCTAATTTTTTTTTTTATTCCAATCTCTCAGAAGTAAAAAATGAGAAATCAAAAAGCCAAAGTTATTTTAAGAAGTCATAAGTTATTGCACTCTACTGCCCAGTACAATGAACTGTTCTCAGTTCATGTCAGTTGTTAGTAAGACTTTAACATAATATAGCAAGTCAGCATGATTAAAAATACACCACAAAGGACATTCACCTCTAAAAATAGTTATAAAAAAAATTGGACAAAGTCAATCTGAAAATAGATAGGGGGAAAGGAAAAGAAGCAAAATAGATTAAGTAGGGCAAATCATATTGGATGCCAGGAATGAGTGCATTATTTCAAGTTCATAAAACATTTTTAATAGAAGTATAACTAAAGCATGCAATAGCATATTAATCCAGTTGGAGTAACCAGTCCCAATCACTTATTTTAAACCATAAATAACAGACATTCTAGCTCTCTTTTTTCTGATCCTCACAATAGGTTCAGTCATGCAAGGTACTGAGAACTCTGGCATTAACAAATAAAGGCTCCCTGCGTGCATTAAAGATATGAGTAGCCTTGCCCACTGGTTTCAGCCTTTAAACTTCACAAAAAATCCTCCCTGCTGCTTTACCAGGATAATTCAAACCAGCTCTGAACTCGCACCATGAATGTTGATTTCATGAAAGGAAAAAAAAAGCCCATTTTTCCTGAAGTTAAGCAGACGCTCAAATGCTCTGCTGGTTCAGTGCCAGAGCATCCAGCACTTGGGACGTTCACACATAATATAAACGCACTATTCCACCTATTAATTGTGATTGTTATCATAGTAGGTATAGGTAAGTGCAGTGCGAGTATTTAATGCAAAGATTGATGGGAGAGTGATGATATAGTGTTGAAGTTTCCTTGCTGACTCAAGAGACTAACGTCTTGTTTGAAAGAACAGAGTGTTAAAAAACATTTTTTCACATTTCCTCCAAGGCAGAGATGCTGCAGATTTTAAATGATGTCAGGAAATGCCTGCATTAATACCACTTGGACAGGATATTACAAGATTTCCTCCAAATCCTACCAGCAATTGCAAACACAAATGAGAGAATTTTGTTGTTTCAAGAGTTTGTTCAGCATCTTCTTCTTGTGGTATTCAATATTCAACATGACCAAACCTATACTGGCCAAGGAATGCAAGTCTAGGTTCACAACATTCCTAATGTTCTATGAATACGGTGATAATAGTATCCTGTGATAATAGAATCCTATGACTTTATGATTCTGTAGAAGAATATAAGGCATTACTTGTTTAAGACATCATAGGGAATAAAGCTGTAAGATTTTCAGTAGTCAAAACAGGGCAGGGAAGAAATAATAATGTCAGCTGTGCTGACATATTAGTAGTTGCTGAGGTCTTCTATTGATAACAGTAATGAAGACCCAAAAAAACCCACAAAAGAGTCCCAAAACCCAGAGGCACATCCTGAGTGAATATCTAGAAGCACAGAGGTGATCACTGCAAAGGGCAGGTATGATTTTTCTCCACTCAGACTGTGGAGGTGGGTATTCTCTGCGCTGTCCAAAATCAGGGGGCCAATTTAAATATGTAACTAAAATAGACAACCAAAAATATGCAGAAATAACTGAAAGGACTCGACACCTAATGGCCAGAAAGTTATCTTGGGTTTAACACTGTTCTGTTCTAAGACTTCAGAGGAAATGCTGGAGCACACACTTCGGAAAACATCTGTGCAAATCCTAAAACTATTAAGAAAATTACTTTATGGAATTCATGTACCAAAAGATACGCTGAGTGTCTAAATCTATCTGGACTCATCCTGTCTTAAAAAAACCCGCAAACTTATTCAACTTACAGCTGTGAATATTTCCGTGAAATGTACATTTCTTTTATGGCTTCCTTCCTAAAACCAAGTCACTTGAATCTCAAATTTAGAATGAGGATTGGTTGGTTCACAGTGATTAGAACCAGCAAGAACAGTGAAAGTGTTTGAATGCCAAGTCTGTGCAATTTTCTTTCAAAATCCTTAGGTGTCCAAGTCAGAGGGATTTAATTTTCACAGATGCTGAACAGCCACTGAGAGGCTTTCTCTGTGCCCTAGCGCTAGGGTAGCTTAACTCCGGTGGGGGAAGAGAGGAGCTGGGAGGAGGGGAGTTAAACTTCTTCCAGTGCAGACACCTCAACAAATATTCAGTGGTTTCCTCCTACAAGCAACCTTCTCAGATATATAATGAAATAAAAAAAACTATTTTGTACAGCTCCAGTAACAGTCTAGCCCCTGTAATGTTGCCAGTATGAGACCACATGCACTCTAAAGTCCAAAGTGAGTATTTCAATAATTTGCCTACCTAGACTATTTTAAAAAGTTACTCTTACAGGATACAGGAACATGTTTAACTAAACCTACAGACGTACATTCGCTGTAATAGACAAAGCGTGCAACAAAAAAGCAGCCCAAACAGCATACACTTTCACCCCTATGTATTTTAGCATCCAAAAGAAAGGTTAAGCTTTGGAAAAATATTATTGAGTCTTGTAAAAACTACTTGACCTCAATAGCGTAAAACTCATTTTGTCTTCTCTACTGATACGGATCTACTGGGGCTATTGAACGGATTGAAGTCCAGCCGTGTAAACCGAGCAAAAAGAATTGGTGGAGGTGCCAATAGGTCTGTCAAGATCCTGTGGCCTTTGCAGAGTAAAATAGTCCGGACTTAGGTCAGTGAGTATGTTACTATTTGAGGAACTATCTTAAAAGGACACATGCTAGTGGAAAATTGAACTGTCTCTAGCTCAGTGTATTTCTTGAATAAAATGACCTAGCTACAGTATTTATAATTTGTGCACTAGGACTTGATCCAAAGCCCATTCAAGTCATCAAGAAAGGCTCCCATTGATCTGAGCGGACTTCGGATTAGGTAGTAATTGGTTTTATTCAGTTTGCTTTTTCTTCCAGAGCAACAAACAGCATCTTTATCCACCAAATACGCGCTTCTACCATTACTCTTAATCTTTACTTAAAAACAGAATTCAACTGCTTCAACATCAGAGGTTGCAAACAGATTTGTTCATTTCTATGTGTAACATGGCAAACATTTTCATCTTTGCAATTACTATCTGACTGAAATTTCACCAAAATGGGGAGGTTAATTAAGACATTTTTACATGAAAATTCTTCCTATTAGATCCTAGAGAGATGATTTTTAGCTTATATTATGCACCTCATGGTTTAGACATTAAGAAAGCGGGCAGATGAGGTGATTAAATAGTTACCAAGGGTATCAAAAGGAATGCATAAATGCTTGCTGATTAAACGATACCATGTTGCCAAAAACTACTTAGTGCTTCACCTTTCAGGAGACCTCCGATAAGGACATAGAGTTTCGCAAGTGGGCCAGATGAGATCAGTTCACCATCAAGACCACACAGAGGTTGAATAGATTTGCTGGCCAACTGATGGTTCAATCAGCACAGCATGAAGGAACCCAGAAATGGCTTATCTCCTGCCTCAGAAAGTGGAGAGTAAGACTCTCATGGAGTCAGGCTGCCACAGCATAAAGAGAAAAGCATCTTAGTGTAGAAAGCAGAAGATGACAGAAGGGAAAAGGAAGGAAAGGAAGAAACATGCTTCCTGCAGTTACCTGTAAACAGCAGGCTTATCCACTGTCCTTCACCTGCACCTCCTGCAGAACACCAGACTATGCCAAACTTGGTAACAATCCCCTGGGCTGGGCCAAAAAGCCCCAACAGATGTAGACATCCTGCCATGTTCGCTTGCACAGGGATACAGCCCTTGCTCACAGGAGGGGTCACGTGAAAAAAAAGTTAATGCATTCTTTCAGACCAATAAAGAAATTGTTTAAGAAGAATTCAGAGTTTGGGGCTGATTAATTTCAAATTGCTAGTATGAAAAACAAAAACCAACATGAGGTAAAACACATTTAATTACGTGTACATATTTCCCCCACCTTTATTTACACCTTTTATTACACTTTTTATTTACACCTTTTATTACACTTTCTTGTAATATAGGACATTTTAGGACCCTCTGCACAAAAAGGAAACACTTCCCTCAAAAGATTATTTGCATTTTCAGCAATATAAAGATATATATGTGTAGAAATATAATATTCTTACCTCCTAGCAAAAGATACAACTGATGCGGCTATAAGAGGAAAAACTGAGATCTTGGCTATCAGCATTGTCACTCTAATAGAGAGTTTCAGATCCATCCCCCTCCCCCAATACCACAGTAGAAAGAAGTTCCTGTTTATTTTTTTAATGCAGGCTTACATGCCCTCTGGCTATTGGAATACAAACACAAAAGCAGATGCAGTGTTAATTTAATTCTGTAGCAAGTTTTCACTGGTGCAGGAGCAACATCAAAGACAGGCTAAGAATATCAAATTAAAGCCATCCATCATGCATGTTGCACCACATTGTCCAAATGGCTTAACCGGTATCAATGAGGATTTAACTGTCACCAGGAAGTGGAAACACTGGTATCCTGGGCCTAAAATTAGAGTAGATTTGAGTAAATTGAATGATTATTAGAGGGGGGACATTAACACAAGCTTCACTCCAGCAAATACAAAGCCTGTAATCAATCTTCACCAGGTAATCAACACCCATTTGTCACTGAAAATATTGATGCTTTGTTAGATTACAGAAGAATACCAAAAAGCTCCTAACTTTATTAACATTAAAGTACTAAACAGATCAAGTCTAATTAAGGATAGCAGCTACCCTGGCTACATACTTGCTTTGTCATTTAATCTGCAAGCCTCAGCGTCCCCAGATGCGTAATTATGATATACCTGGCCTTTGTGGAAAGCTGAAAGGGTCACAGATCTGAAGCTTGCAATCTGTATTTTCTGAGTATCTCCATTTTTATAAATACAAAGATTTTTTTTTAGGAAAGTTTTATAGATAGGTAGATAATATTAAGAGCAATTAACATCTCAAAAATCATAACATGCTAAAATACTTGAAGCCACTTAAGGAAACCAGTGTTATCCTTTTCTTTCACATAGCCCAAAGCCCATTAGAGACATAGCCCGTTAAAACACTGCATATCATCCCCAGCATATAAGGAAGTATCTAAGTATCTTTGCAAAGAAAAAGAAAGGGGAAAAAGGTAAAAAATAAAAAAAAGAAGCATCAGCTACTGTCATAGGTGTCCATTCGCCATCATCCAAAGAGGGACTTCTGAAACTATTGTAAAAGGTTTGACAAAATGAAACTACAACTTCAGAAATAATGCAAAACCAATCACACACACACTCAGGCAACTAGGATTTTTTTTTAAAAAAAAAAAAAACAAACCCCCCCCACAACCCACACTGTATACAGACAACGGTTTGAAATTCGTACTGAATTCTTCAGCCTTTGCCACTGGGAAAAAAAGTTATGATGCCACATATTTATCAAGCACTAAAATTTCTGGAAAGTACTATCCCAGTGCACATAAACAATGCAGAGCAAACAGCAATCACAATTTAAAGTTCAATTTTCACTTATATTCGGAGTTGGCTGAGTTATACCACTGCACAAATCATGATTGTCACAGTGACTGCAGAAGTAACATTTCATCAGATAAGCCTACCATCTTCAAAAGCAAGAAGAGTAATTACAAAAATCAATTTTCCACTCATTACAGAAAGCGTAAGGATCACTAAAGATCGCTGTAACTGCCATAGTGCTTTCGGTAATTTATACAACTTCTCAATTGTTTGTGGTGGACTGTTGCATATGAGACCGCGTGCAAATGAAGAACATAAAAATAATTCAAGCAACGCTTCTGAGAACAAAACTGTTGCAAAAAAACATGTCTTGGAAAGAAATGTGAAAATATAGACAAAAAGGTGGTTGCTACAGTAACAGCCAGAGTGTATCACAGTATCACCCACAGTTTTTCATACAGATCACTTAACTGAGACAGCAAATTAAATAGACCCCCCTCTACCCAAGAGAGCAAAAATGATACATTGCAGTAAGACAAAAATCTTTGTGTACTGCCAGCAATACATTAGTTACTCTCTTAAATGAGAAAACAATTATAGACTTGGCTGAGAAGTAAACTTTCTTCCCCTCTGTGGCTACTAATACTTCAAATCCTGGAAGCATTGATATGATTTTCATAAGTGTTTGTCAGTAGAGAGCTGAAAGACAACAGTATAGCTGATTTAGAAATATTTGAAATATAAAAGCATGGCTAAATCAAATGCTTTAAAGTTTTGAAAATATCATAGTTACAAGTGATAATTTCAACATTATCTTTCAGAGACATCCCTGTAACTGCAAATAAACAGAAAATCAGTATAAATATTTGCTTAAAACTGCTCCATTCATATTCTTGGTGGTGTAATGAATTGTGGTACAGATAAATCATTCATTTGGAAGTGAGAAACATTTTCACTAACTTATCCTCATCTACAAAAATAATTTCACAATTGGAGAACATACTTCATTTTATCAGTCTTGATGCATAAAAAGTTGATGCATGCCCCCAAAGGATGATTATTTCTATATCCTGCAATCCTATTTCTATATCCTACAGTAAAAAACAAAGTTTTCTGAGTGATAGGAATTATTTTTGGAACAAACACTGCAAAGAAGGGACTATGGACAGAAGTTTTCTGTGATTATTTATATTGTAGTGATTTCTTTTCTTTCGTAATATTGTTCAGTGACCACCATCTAATGAAATAAGAAGCGCTGACTTTTCAGAAATTGCACGCACTCCTGGGGACCTGCAGCGTACAACAATTACAGAAGGATCATTTGCGTGATGATTATTGCGCAGAACCATCAATACGCTCCTGAAGTCTTCCATTGGAAAATGGTCCCAATGCTCCACCTTCAAATCCCAGTTCTCAGTCTTAATACATATAGAATTTATTTTATTCAACCTTATGTGCAGGAAGAAAAGCTTTTCCTTTGTATGCAGACAAAAGTATCTTCTGCTCTGTTGATTCTTTTAGGCAGAACTTTGATCACAGTTCATTTCAGTTGTACCTACACAGAGCTCCATTAATTGATTAAAAAAACAAAGATAACGCCATATGAAAACACACTGATTGTTAAGTGACTCTTTCAATAAGTTTAAATTTATTGCAGTTTAATACAAAGGTAGGTATGAGGTAAAAATATATGATATACTAATGGGTATCAAATTTCCCTTAAATGCCCTTCAAAATATGATACTGTCCCTTACTTTTCATGTGGTTGATACTTTCCCCACCCCACCCAAGAAAAATGATCAACTACTTCATGATAATATGTAGTGTTCAGTGGAAATAAGATTTAACCTCAATACAAACATAATATTGGTTGTCTTTGTGGCATGCATTCATAAAATCATTAGTAATAAACCCATAAAAAGCTTTAAGCTTTTCAATGTCACATTAGAGCCGGGTCACAATCTGACACAAAACATGAAATAAACCCTAGTGACAGTCTAACATGTGTAAGCACTACTAGACACTGGACGCCTGTTCTCCCTCTTGTGTCTCTCCATCAAAAGGTCACGGGACTCTGCAAGGCTCAGACCTGAACAGAATAGAGACAAAAATCCCTTCCTTGGCGTTCCCGTTCTGAAGTAAAAATTTAAGTTGATAAATCCTTGCAGTAGACAGATTCAGCAAGCTCTTAGAGCTACTTTAAACATGCAAGTTTAACTGGACATCAGGGACTTCATTTGGCACAAACCTTGGCTAGACCTCAAACTATATTAACAGCCTGTGGCTGGAGGGTCTTGCTATCCCAAATTATAGCAGCCCTAAGCCTCCTCAGGAGCTAAACTGTCACCTGCCTTGCTCCAGGATTGGATGGATGATGCCAAGCAGATGACATCAGGTATACCGGCATTTCATCTTTCTGCAGCACCGTATTTTCCTCGAGGACTCCCCTGTCACTTTTCGCTTAGCAATCAGTCTCTGTGCTCACTTTTTCAGTTTCCAGACCAGCTCATCATCCTGTTTTGCCAGGCGAGCAGTGCTTTACCAGGAGCAGCAAGCACATAAAAACAGTATCTGTCCCCTGGTTCTCTGTGCAGGCTGATACTGAGAAGGGGCAGTGGCAGAGGATGTTTAGAGCTTTATCTTAAAGAAGGAGATAAGAGAACAGTATATGAAGAACAAAAAACAACTCACAAGGGAACTTTTAGCACATGCTAATCATCCCTCCGAGATTTAACAGAGCAGAAACTGTAGCCAGATTCCTTTAGTGTCTGCAAAGTGTGATTACCCTGGGGAAACACCATCACCTGAAATTGCTAAAAATATTTTTCTTTCCTCAAGATTCCAGAGAAAGTAATAATAATGTGTTTGTACTAATATATAAAAAAAAAAAAAAAGAAAAGTTGGCAATGTGGTCTGGAGAGATATATGACCAAAGAACAGTCAGCAATGAACTGTACAGTTCTGAAAGCAGATCCTATATTGAATACAGCTTATTTATTGGCCTCACTGTGTGTGAGCATTAATTATTTTCAAAGGTGAAGTGATGTCACATTTATGCACAGCAAGACCTTTTTCCCCAAAAATAGCTGGTAGGTGATACCCGATACAAGAATTTGAAAGATTTGCTCAGAATTATGAACTTTGGCTCTGGGGATTAGCTCGTTCTATCCACCGGTACAGACAGATAATTCTACTGTTAAGACAGGGTACGATGCAGATTTGTGCTGAGGATTTACATGTTCACCTGAATGAAGTTAGGGCCTGGCTTCCCTGTTCGTCTGTTTATAATATTCTTGTCAGATTTAACACTGATGATGAAGAAAAAAATATTACTAAATATTTAAGTGAAAAACACAGTGATATACAGTAACTAACATGAGCAAAATAAAGTTTATCTGCAACAGAGAAAAGCAGAACATTGACTGACCCAGCATTACCCAATGTCCTGGTTTGACAGGACACAACATCTTTCCTTACAATTGCTAGGCAGTGACCCAGAATAAAATCAGAGAAAATATACACATTATCTGTTCAGTGAGGAGCAGACTGCACAAAGAAGATCCTTCTTGAGATAGCATACCCTTCCAGTAAGGTAGAGACTGAGTGATGCTAACCACTTCTAAGCTTTATGGTTCTATGTCTATAGCAATGTATAACTCAAGAGACTGGAAGTGGTTTTGATCAGCCAAGGTCTGGAAAAACAACACATCTTGTCTAATTTCCATTTTAGGGCAAAACCTAGATGTTCAGTTCCTCCACCCCACCTACAGGACACCTGGTTTCTGTGAAGAGGGACCCTGAAGTGCACAGCTTGAAAGGGAGCTCAGAAAGGGAGCTTCCAGGTCTTTTGATGCTGCAAAAACCATGGCCCCAACTCACAAGTGGCAGACACCAGACACAGTTCACGTGTACTCCTGACAACCATGCACCTTCACCTCACCAGAATAACACTCTGCTCCAATATCCAGCTCTCAAGTATATCAGCTTCCTTCTACATCTCGTTCTGCCACCATGGAAGTTAGCAGGTAAACAACATTTATCCCACCTAAACAAAATCAGCTGTAGTCAAAACTCAGAGACAGATGTCCCAGACCAAGTGCCAGCCATCCAGTAGGCAGGATGCAAGGAACTCATTTTCCTTCATCTTGTTGCCCAAGTGTTCAGAGCAAAACATAGCAGCAACCTCTTTTACTAATTGCCTATTAATGGTTCTCAATTACATTTTAAAAAAATAGAGTGTTTTAAAATTGTTTAACCCATTATAATCCCAGCAGGAGAAACTCAAAAGCTAATAAAAGAAGTTATTTCAAAAGGCTTATGAAGAGCTGTCCCAGTATGGTTCCTACAGAAGTCTGCTCTTTTCATAAATCTTAAAAAACTCCAACAAACATTTGATAGAAAACGTTGTCTTTGACAGAGACCATTTGGAGCCACCTTCTGAATAAAAACTAAATTTGTCTGTGAAGAAGGTTCTGAAGCACCACGCATATACACACTTAAAACACTTTGAACCCTTCTTTGCCTTTTGAAGTTGACTTGCACACGTTTTTAGACTCTGGAGAACCATAAAATAAAAAATATCAACACAAGGGCTGAGGCTACAGCCAGAAATTGAGCACTTGCTGAGAAGCTTTAGAGGAGGCTACTCAGCACCGCTACATCTCAGCTCTGCTCCTGTTCTGCCACCTCCCACTCCAGCCATCTCTACTGCTAAAGGAGGGTGCAGAGAGGTCCTACTGCAGAACCATGGGAGAAACCCTTCTTCAGTCAAGTCAAGGATTTCTGGTTACCTACGAAAAGATGTCTTGTTGCATCTCAGGAGACAAATTCCTACCAAGTCACAATACATTAGCCTTCTCTGTTGCTGCTACTAGTGCAGTCATTAATTTTGCCAGTGCTGCTGCTAGTCTTGCACAACCCAAAGAGGTTTCTGATTTTATTGTTTAAGGAGCAGAGTGACATTTTGAGGCGAACAGCTCTGCTGTACTATTTATTTTCTAGCCACATGACTTTGAAGACTGATTCTATCAAAGACAACTCTTCCTTACCCGTTGCCAATTTCTTGACCATACCTGCACTAACTAAAACTAAGCTGGGTGCAAGAATTGTTTTGCATTTGTGGCTAGATGACAATCCCTCAGAGAGGGGTGTTAAAAATCAAAGAGCTACCAAAATCCACCCCCCCCATCCCAGTGAGAGAAAGGATAGCCTAACCCACTACAGAGGGACTTCAGTAGCCAATAAGGGACAGCTGGACATCTTTTCTTCCTGAAGGAGAAATACAAGTTAGGCAAGCTGGGAAATGCCTTGCTCTGAGAATTATGGGACAAGCCTAGGAAGAGCATGACTGGGACAAAAGGGCCTCACCTCAAAAATCTCTGGGTAGATACCATGAAAAAGATATTCTAAGGTATTAGAACACTTAAGGTTGACCATCCTGCCGCCAGACACTACTGACAGGAAAATTGGCTATGCCAGGAGCAGGCCAGTGTAAGGAGGACTGTCCGGTTTCTCTACTGCACAAGCATGACAGCAAGGAATTGCTCTGCTTTCTGAATGTATGGGTACACAGAAAGGAGACAGCCCAAAGCCCTGCTCCAAATAGAATGAGTTGCTATTGTTTTCTTTTCCCATTCTCCAAACAGGTACTAAGTAAATGCAAAAGCACTTGGCAAAGTAGCCAGACTGCACATCACACAGCACCCAAACTGCTTTCTGAAAAATGAGATTCCTTGATGGTCATTTATTTTACTACAAAAAGCTTCATTGTCCTCTCCTGCCAGCAGCACACACAAGGCTTGTTGTAACAGGCTTCTAATATCATACATTGACCCCTGTAATTCTTGGCAAGATGCAGCAGCTTTGCCTGCGCAAAGTATGACAGGCAGCCCACCATGCTGCCCACCGCGACACAGCCCATTAGGATGTGCGATCGGGATGCAGGGTGGAACAGCACGCTACAACTGGCGGATTATAATGACTTTTCACTGTCTGCTATAACAGGTGCTTCTGCAACATGCAAGTTAAACTGTGTGCAATATGTCAGCAGATGGAGAAGGGGAGTTTAAGGAAACCCCTGCCCAAGTTGCTTAGCTATTATTGGCTTTGAAGAGAGGATTCCTTGCTGGATTTTTCAAAGCATATAGCTAGACAGGCACAAGGAGGTCCAGCAGGTCCACCCCAAAGACATAAAGACACACATACACACAAACCTGTGAGCCAGGGCCAGCTAAACCCTTGGCTATGTGCTTATGCGGCATTAGCTAAGTACAAATGGATTTAATGAAGCATGTATAAAAAAAGCTGCAAGACTTAAATCAGGCTGATTTTTTAACAAGCACACCACCAATTAAAGGGCTTTGTGAGCACTTTTACCTAAGCAGTATAACTATGACATTAAAAAGTCCACATCTGCCTTTTTCTTTGAAAATCTAACCCCTAATGTTTGGCTAATCTCGATGCATTTGAATTGCTGTTACACAATGTGGTTGGTACCACTAGAAAAGCTTGCTTCAACCAGATAGAAAACAATTTAAAAAAAAAATACATGGTGCCCAGCCAATGAAGAATCTGTCTGTCCTTGTACCAGTTCAACTGTCACTCATTGGGCTTCATTGGCAATCGCTGCATGAGAAAGATTTGGTAAGAAACACTGGAGGATCCACAGATGCAGCTCAACAGTAGCTTCAGCTTTATGTATGATAGGGAGAATAGCTGATGTTTGCCAGCCTATCTGTTCATATATTCAAGGAATCAGACTGTTTTCCAGAGAGGGCAAATCCATATGCTACAGCTATGAGAATTCATCATAGTCAGTATTTCACACAGGATAGAACAAGACAGCCAAGGCAGGAGTCCCTGCTCTCAAAGATGCAACATTATGAACTCCTGTACGCTTCCAGACACTAGCAGTTTTTGTAGCCAGCCTACTCCTACATCTTCAGAATACATCAATTCAGCTACAAACCAAAATCCGTATAGAATTCCTCCTCTTTCTGCCTCTCTCACCTCTCTCTACTCTTCTCCAAATTGCCATCAGTGCAGCCCTCCATGGAAATAGATTGCTAACTCAGTTTCAGAACACAGAGATGAAGAACCTTTGATTTTTCACCAAAATATGAATTATGAAGTCTTCTTACCTGGGTTTGCACTTGTTTTCAGACAACGGAGAAAAGCCGTGAACAAGACTTCTGCACAAATGCAGAATGACATGGTATTTTACAATAACACAATCTAAAGGGGTGTCCTATCACCAACTTCACTCAGCAACACTAAAAAAAAAACCTCACCAACCTCCCCCACAAATAACCCACAGCAAAGTAAAAGAGCAAATTATTAGAGCCAAACTGGGCATTTACACTGATGAGAAAGAATGCACATAAATACACAACTTTTGTTAGCAACTGTGACAGAATGTGACATATTATATTTTTTCATATCCTTGATGCTGTGAGAGAATCTTGTCAAACGTCAATAGTACCCAGAATGGGACCTTACAGATGGCTTTGCAACTATTTTTCTTCCTCCTTTATATCTGTAACAACCATTATTTGGAAATACGTTAGCAAGACTGTCAGCTGCTCTATCAACATGCCATCTTTGAAGTCCACATAGTCATTACCATTTATGCTAGCTGAAAAACCCAGCATTTGCATTGTTAGGGTTGGTAATTCTATGCATTTGTAAGATTCCTTGTCTTCCCATTATAACAGCCTGTTTTCTCTTTCCCCCTAAGCTTAGCCAATGTATACAATACTGAATATTTTTATAAAGAGTCTTGACCACTAGCTGATTTGAAGTGCATACAAACTTTAGCCAAAATAATTCAGCTATTCTTAACAGCATAGTAAAGAAAGCACATGCGGATTTTCTTCCATGACCCTCAGTTTTGAGATCTGTCTAGATATTTTTCTCTACTGTGAGCTCTCCCAAAATGATCAAAAGTCAGAATTTTTTTAGAATAAAATTGGGAATACTTCACTTAAATAGAGAAAAACTCAAAAGACTACAGAAAACAGAACAGAAATTAGTGTGTTCTCTGCCCTCCCATCCACCACATCAACACAGTAAAGAACTATATCAGTCTGAGCATGGGTGCAGGTAACTCAATGACAGAGTGGAAGCAAACTCTGCCCAGTCCTACGTTGGAAGGTTTTCCACTGATCCCAGTGGCCAAGCTGGCAGATCTTCTTGGAATTATCAGTCTCCCTGTGAGAGATGCTGGGATTCTCCAACCCCTTGTCTATGCCCTCCAGTCTCTTGAACCTTCTCTTGACGAACAGACTTACTAGCTCTCTAGGAAAGGAGTAATTTCCTCCTCTCTAATAGGAGCACCACCTAACTCAATCTTTTTAAAGGAAAACATCACAATGTGACCACCATCAACTTCTTCACAGCTAAAGTTTCTTTTCCAAGCCCTAGTGATGCTAAACTTTCGGAATTCAATAGGCATGCTACAGGGAAAGATACTCCCTATATTATCCTCCTGAAAGTCTATCCAAGTTGGCCAGACTATGAGTTTTGAAGAACTATAAATAGAACACATTTAACAAAAGCACTCTATTTTAGTGTTTAAAATACTGCATTATCTCATTTTCACCGAGTGTACTCCATCTTTTCCTACACGTAACTGTGACATACACAGCTGTACAGAACTACCACACCTGTGCCACCCCTGAAGCTCATCTGAGAGAGCAGTGGAGAGGTCCATGCTAAATCGGACCCAACAGAATAGGAAGAGAAAGGACAGTCTCATAACTAAGGCAGCGATGCTATCAGACAGAGAATGGCAAGGATACAGACATAGGTACTCTGTTTACAGAAACTACTCTTAAGCAGTTAGAGTGCAATATTGTCACTGAAGATGCTAAAGGTCTTAAATTGAGCACCCCAAGCTGGCAGAAGACTTTTGACCTTTATCTCTTTTGCTTCGGCTTCCCTCAGTTGCTGTCACCGCTTCATCTCACAGGGTTATTGTGAAGATAAAGTCATCATTAGCGCTTGTGAAGCGCTCGGACACTGCAGTGGTGACTGCTGTTAAAAAGCCCATGAGGAGATTTAGATTTTCTTTTCAGAGCAGGGTTTGAATAGTGTGCCATAAATAAAGCATGGGATCACACACTGAACAATGGGGAAAACATAATACTGAATAGCTGCTCATTTAGTAAGTGCTATTCATCCTGCTCACTGAATGAGGCAGGAGGAAAAAAAACATAGTATATGATCATGTAATTAAAGACTGTATCATAATGCAGACACACAAGGGCCCTGAATCAGGGTTGCACTGACAACCTTATGTTTGATTGCTTAATTTTGCAACCTTAATGATGTTTCTTTAATGTAGTTTAACAGTACATTTGAATTCTTTCTATAAAAACTGTATTTGTCAGTAAACGCAAGTAACCCAATGCATTATGTATATTTGGTTCTCTCCAGGTCTTTCAGTATTCTTAGAATGGTTGCCAAATAATATATTTAACAAGATTTTCAAAGAGTTTTTCTGCAAAGTATTTTCCTGTTTAAATACTTTCTGTGAATTGGTTGAAATATCTCCAATAGAAAGCTATGCAGTGAAACAGCACTTCTATCATAATTATGCAATGCAATTTTAGTTAAATTTCAACTTGGAAGGCTTTGCTTTTCCTCTCTACAAAACCAAGAAAATCCCTCGTTATCCTAGTAGGCCTAACTTGATAAAATGAGATTGAGAATTACTGACTGTCTTAACAGGACAGTGAAGCCACTGCTGCCTGAGGATTTAGAGAGCTGGTGCGAAGCCATATCTCCTAAACATGAAAAAGTGAAAATACTTTAATTTGTAACGTGACTTACTGAAATATTTCCTATACCAGCATTCCTGTACTTTCCTGTGGGCTAAAACTTGGGAAGCAATGGTATCCAGTATGGCAGAGGTGCTCTGTGTTGCATTTGCACCACTTCTGATGGGCTTGAATATTACTGTCCTGCCCATACAGCCATGGGACCCCAAATTCCTACATAATAATATTAAGGCTTCAGCTTTGTTTTTGAAATCCCATTCTAAAAATGCATTGGATTTAATTAATTTTAAATAGGAAGATATATCACTTCCTGCTAGCCAAATTCACTGCATTTTGTTCTAGAAATGTCAGAAATGACTACCCTCAGTCAACACCTTTAGCTCATGGTTTCACTGAAGAAAAGATTGCGAGACCAAAATGAGACAGAGATGGCAGGCCACAGATTCAGGTAACTCCAGACAACAAAAGCAATTATTCATCCTACACAGGAGTCCAAGGAGCACGATTTGCCATTTTTGTTCTTTTGAGTTAATTTTGTTTTGACCCAGACCACACTGGTAAGGCACCTTTCTTTGATCAGGATACAGCATCATTTCCTAAAGCTGGAGCACATACAGAACACACCAAAGGGAAGCATACACTATGCTCTCCCATGCATAACATGCTTTTTCTTTTTTCTTGCCTTTCACCCTGCCTGCCCCACAGAATACTAGATTCTGGTATTTACAGCAAAACTATTTCCTCCCAATAAGTGTTCACTTAAGGCAATGGAATGAACAAAGTACACCACCTCTTTTTCTACACGCTAACCCCGTAAGTCAGCTGCAATCTGCCAGCAGGCCATTTCAGATCCAAAATGTCTTCCCAAAGAAAACAATAACAAGAGGCAGATGGGAGTGAGAGTTCTCAGTCACAACTGATAACCACGTTTTTTAAAAAAATAATAATAAAAATCAGAGTATCTCCATACTACACTGATGGGTGTCTATGTACACAGTCTGTTTGTACACCAGCCACACAAACAGCATGACAACTCATAGACTTCTCTTATAAGGGGCAGGCTCTCTCTTATAAGGCAAGTTGTTGGCATCCCATCCCCTTCACAGAAAGCCCCCCTTACTTTTTAGCTGTTCTAGCACATCTCTTAATTGATCTTTTCTCCTATTTAATTTACAGCTTTTATCACAAATTCACAGATCGTTAATCCTTAAGAGAGAGGGATTTCA
>VYZM01015727.1:1372475-1477540 GCA_013398915.1 Dromas ardeola | reverse complement strand
TTTTTCTTTTTGAGAAATATACAGGATAGCAAGGAAAAGCCTTGCTTTAGGGGAATAGGTCACATTCCTATGTGACCCCACATTCCACATTTAGGGGAATAGGGCATCCTTCCAAATTATTTTGGTTGTCTGGGAAAGTGTTTTGGTTTACATTTTTTGATTAAAAAAAACACTCTAGACAAAAAAAACCCAACACCCTGCATGAATGCTAGCCAGTAGATATTTTATCAGAGGCCCCTCAATAAGTGACACAAAAAAAACAGTTACTGACAGGAGAAACAGACGCACATATGTACAGTTCAACCCCTTAAAAAAATCCATCTGCCTTGCCTTGTGGATTCTATTGAATATCAATAACTTTTAAAGGTTTTTTTTATTATGTAGCACATTGTCCAAACAATATGCAAACAGTCAGTATCTGATAGTCCCCAAAGACTCGGTGATATTTAGGTGTCAAGTACATTCAGAGCAGGTTTTCCACCACAGAGTTGAAAAATACTAACAAGCTCTTGCAACACAGAATTGTAGGTACCTTGTGTAGGTAGCAATCTGCACACATAAAGCAGAAGCCATTTGAGCTCCATACACAGACCAGGTCTTTCTTGTCCAGATACTGTATAGACTGAGCACAGGGTTTCCGGCCAAGACAGAGTACAGTCCTTGGGAAACACCTTTGCTCAGTGTTGCCCTAGTGAGAGTCATGGTGTGTTAGCATCATGCAGCACCACATAAAGCCACACAGCTTCCAGTGCTCCCAAACCTGCTTACTCGGGAGATTTTATAGTACCAGGCAAATGTATCATAAGCAAGTAAAGCACATCAACTAAAGAGGAGAGGATCAGAGAAGTAATGGGCATCACCTGCTTATTGCCATGGGTCTCTACAGTGTCACAGGTATCATGCATTGCAGGTGACACACAGTTTCTCACCCGCTCGGATCTCCCTCTGCAGTCACTCCCACAGAACTACCCACAACAGACCAGCAGATATGGTCTCAGTACAGCTCCTCCAAACCAGAAGCCTCCACACGGGGACCTGATGGAGGAGAGAAGCAATTCCAAAGCAGACTAAAGAGAATATTTCATGCATGAGGGACAATTCAAAAGAAGCAAGGGAAAGCCAGTATCTTCAGAACACATGGATGCTGATAAATGAGATGGGATAAAAATCACATCTTGTCCGGTGCTAGATAGCTAAGCACCTTACAGCTGATGTGATGAGCAAGGAGAGAGCTAAAGAAAGCGAGGTGCAGGAGAGTTAAGTTACTTATGACCAGGAGTGGATGCAGAACTTCATCCAAAATGTGAAGACATCACCATTGCACAGGTGTAGCAGCATCACAACATACAGAAACACTGGCCAGTGCTAATGCTATGAAGAGTTAATCAAATGCATATCATTAGATGCTGCACAGTGAAGGATGTTAAAGCATCTGGGCACCCCCTTTTAAGTACCAGCAGCTTGCAAGATAGGCTCGAGATCAGGGGAGATCACCTGTATCTCAGTAATGAGCTAACTGGGGTAACAAATGCCCTTCTCTTCACCCCAGCATATGAGCTGCTTTCTCTGTCCTCACTGGCTTGGGGGCAACAGTGCTGTAAAGCAGCAGTGGAGACGGAGCAAGCGCTTTCTAACATACAGCTCCAATGTTAGCGCTGCTGTGGGCAAGCTGGTGTTTTGAGGGAACCTCTGCACAGCAGTGCAGAACAGGCACTCCAATTCCTGCTTTTCTTTATTTGTGGCTTGCATTTTCTCTTGTCATTCAAACCTGAATGGTCTTCCAATAAACTGTTGCTTACAATTACTGCTTCCAGAATGACTACATTTAATGCCTTTCTGACACGCTGTTAGAGGCAAATATATTATTAGTTTTTTCAAATCAATGCTTAAATGAATAATTTGTATGCACCAGTGAGCTTTACTTGAATTCTAGCAACATGTCTAAAAATAACTGTTGTGCCAATGGGTAAATTCTGGCAAGTCACTGAATCAAAGGGAGTGTGATAGAGGCAATTGGAAGATGGAAATAATTAAGCTAGGGTTTTTTCCCTTTTGTTTTCACCATGAAAAAAAAACATTTTGCAGATGAAAATTTGAAGTGTTCTGTAGGAGACACCTTTTGTTTTCCTCAATAATGAGCTGATTCCAACACCCAAACCAACACACCACAAGAATAAATCCAAGACTTATATGCATTTTTGGTTTACTTTTAGTTTTTTTTTTTTTTCCAGAGAGCCTGAAATGTAAAAGAGAGAGTGTCTTCAAGTTCCCCAAGGAAATTTGCACAACAGATGGTAAGATATTGTAATTTCAGAGGTTTGATTAGAAGAGTCAGTGATATCTAGTGGGTTGAGCGCAGGCTTGAGAGCCAGGATTTTTCGAATTTTAATCTCCACTTTACCACTTGCTCGGTGCCTAGCCTATGGCAAGTCACATGGTATCCTCATTCTGCATTACTGCAAAATGCAAACATGGGTAATTCTCACAGGATTGCTTAGAAGGATTAGTTTAAGGTTTTGCTTTGCTTAGAAGATCTTAAATGGTATCCAAGTGCTAAGAATTGCTTTGCCATACCGCATAGGTGAGATGCTATTTTTATGTCAAATCAAAATCTGCATTGTTACAAAACCCAAAATAGTACTTCTGACAAAGGATGGTTCTAACACCTTCACTCTAAGCAGATCATCCAGAAAATAACTGGTAAACAACTTGAACAAAACATACTGAGACAAATTCAGTGTGAAACTTTTCATGTGGTACTTCTACAAACACGCTGTTTTAAGGATTAAGTTTATAAACAGAATTCTGAACAATAAATAACAAACAACCACTGTAAATCTTAAAGCAAAGGTATCATTGGAAAGAAGTATATCTTCACAGGAAGGACTTTGTTCTATTAAGAACTCATGAAATGCCTTATAAACATGTCTCCAGTCCTGACGGGGACCGGAAATACTTAATGCTTACAGTAAGAATTTGCTTTTGCAATATCTTTTCTCATATTTTTTCCCCTTCTGAATTTAGAAGTGTAATCCAGATTTAATTATTTTTAAGACAAAAGTTAAATAGCTTAACGAAAACCAGAAGAAGTGATAATTTGGTATAAATTTAATGAAGGCTATACCTAAAAAGCTTTTATGCAATTGGTCCAGCACCTTTCTGTTCCACCACCAGATGTGAAAACATCTTAATTCAGCACAACAGAAGATTCCTTCAACATCATGCCAAGGAGTAAATTACTTGCATTAAGTGGCATGGCTTCTGGAGAAGATCACAGTTTGTAATCCTTTTCATAGGCCTGATTCTGCCCACTATAAGAAATTCCCAAGCTTTTTTCTCACATAGCTTAGAACCTATAGATCAATTATCCGTTACAGATAATTCCCCTTGACATTGTCATTTCTGTTTGTATTTAATCTCCAGATCTTATTTTATGTATTTGAACTAGGAGGTAAATCCTATTGCCCAGTGCCAGCAGTACAGCAGAGGGAAGCACACATATCACCAAAGGCTTGGATCTCCAATTACCAGACTCCTCAGCATGTCCTAGTTGGTGTTATGCTAATCCAAAGCACTTGTTGCACATCCCCTACATTCAGTTTGCACAGGTGGTCTGAATGACCCACACATAAAGCATGAAAGAACAAGCAGAACATGAAGCCCAGCAATAGCTGAGGACACTGCTGAACCACAGCGCTCTTGCTGGACTGGTCAATGTGTCAACTCAGTAATAAGCATTAAACACTAAGGAAAATATCAAAATAAGTTGCATAGAATCCAGCAGTCAACTCCTACAGCTTGAATTCATTAAATACAACTAGTCAAACCCTAGAAATTGTGATTACAAAAAAAAAAATCCCCCAAAATTCATACACAAACTGCAATACTTTAACATTTGTTACTGGAATAAAAAGGTGGGGTGGGGGGGACAGAAAAAAAAACAACACAGCAAGCCACTCCACAAAATAAAATAGTTCAGACATTTTTCACAGGATGAAGTGTTCCTCCCACATCCATTCAGTAGCAGTTTGTTGCAGTTCTGTTCTATTCCTTGGCTCACTATCTGCTATGTCATTGGTGACACAAACCTACACATTCCTCCAACACACCATGGCAGTAAAACCAGAGAGAAATAATTATGGCCATCCACAATGCTCATCTGCTCCATACTATCTAGCCCTAGTGGCAGAGGGAATATAAGGCACATGAACTACAACTTCCATAAGGCAATGCTGAAGCCCAAGATTCAGATTTATGTTAGCAAAGAGTATTTATTTATTCCTGCTTTAATAAAAATTAAACAAAAATGTTTGATTCAGTGTATTCTTACAGGAAAAAGTAAACAGATGGAAAGACACTAATCAGCTCAGAGCAGCAATCTTTTCATTTACACATCCAGAGATGCATGGAATTCAAAGAAGTTCCAGGTTTAAAGTGGAACATGATACTTCACATTTCAAGAGTGTATAAACATTAAATCAGCCAAATCCCTAAAGCTGAGTGGCTATGGCTGTAGTCCTTAATCAAGAGTGTTCATGCAGTGCTGTGCCCAAACCAGCAAACGACATTATGAGAGAGGTATAAGCAATTGTCAGAGTTGTCAAAAACATGAATAAGAGACACTAAAACCCTCCCATACCCCCACAGGCTTGAAAACATTCTTGCATCTGTTTAGTCCTGACATCATTGTGAGTCATTACTTGTAATCAAAAGAGATTAGGGTGTTTAGGTGTATTGTAGACACCTACTGAAAGAGCTTCATGCAGCACTTCGTGAACATGGCTTCTCATTGCCCTTCCTTATAAACCAGACACACTATGTTCCACTTAAAATTTGCTCACTGTCTCTTTAGTTATTTGTGTTCTTTCGAAATCTTTTTACTTTGGGGAATGAAAAAAAAATAATAATAAAAATGAAGCAACCTGAAAAATCAACTCCCAGTGCTATATTTGTTGGACATACGAAAAAGTGCAGCCTTCCCCCAAACCAAGAACTGAATTTAGATGCTGCTTTGACCTTATATCTCTTATGTACAATTGCATGTAAACTAAGCTATTATTTCCAAGTACCTTATCATTTGTTCTGGGCTGTATCTGTGTCCACAGAGATGAGTTGCATTTTGATTTTAAATTTTGGAGCAAAAGGTCAACCTGCATCAGCAAGAGATAGAATTACAAGGGGATTGAGACTGAATGGGATCCGATTTGTTTAGAAAGTAAATACATAGCTATACAAGAACTGCCATTTCATTTCTGTAAAGCAATAGCATGAAATGCAAGTCTGTTTTCCCATAATGAAATCATTTTGCTGATGTATTTTCTCATGCTTAGAGTAATTCCTCATACTGTTTTACTCCATCTTTCAGATTAATTCAGGGAAATCAAGGGCGCCTCTCTCATCGGTTGTGTGCAGTCATGTGGTTAAGATTTGTTTCACATTAGCCTGCTGTTTAGTAAGGATCAACATCACCTTCACTCAAAAAGAAGAATGTTGCATTTGCTCATAATCCTAAGAAGAAAAGAATTAAAATAACTACAGTTACTTAAAGAAAGTTCTTCTAGAGGACGAAAATTCCTTCCCTCGTGAGTTTCAGGATCCCACTAGCTATTTCAGATATTCTTAACTGTAGTGTCAGTGAGGCTGTTTCTCTAATTTCACAGGAAGAAATTGCAGGATTAGACCAACAATGTTCATAATAGAGCTCAGAGATGAAAAATTACAAGCGTTCTGGACAAATCTGGCCACCCTTTTACACTGCAGAAAAACAGAAGCAAAGCCTTTCATCAGGGCAGCCCTAGACAGTGAAACCATTGCAAGGCATTTCGTTACTTCTACAGTATTGCACAACTACATTCACACTTTTGGTCACCCAGGACAGTTAATCTATAGTGATACAGTGATAGCTTGCAATTCCCTCACCTTTTCTAACAGCCCATCCTATTTATGTTTTCTTCAATTATCCAAGTGCAGAAACAATTAAAGATATGAATTAATTCTATTCACACATGTACTGAATACAAAATTATTTTTTTTGTCAATGATAGGAAAGCATTTTGTCTTTCCTACTGGCAGCAATAAATGGCTTACAATCAGATATCCATAGGTATGTGATTACCTTTAAGAATGCCATTCATTTTTCTACAGCTAGCCATTCATATGTATTTAAAAGATACCTTGGTGATAAAAATGTTTCCGCCAAGAAATTTCCTGTTAGAAAGTCAATGAAAAACAGAAACCATATATACAGTCACCAGGTGCAAGGATTTACACCAGCCAATATTTGGGAAAGACAGCTCAGTGCTCTTCATTCTCAGAGCTGCTCTTGATTCACTCGAGCATTTGGCATTAGTTGAGTATGTCCATTTTAAGGCACTACTGAGCGATTCCTCAAAAAGATGAGGTTTACCTACTTCCATGATCACGCACTGGACTAAGTTTTTCTCTGGACTACCAAAAATCATTAAAATCTCTTTTAAGGAAGGGTTCTCTTAGACAGGGTCCTTTGGTGTAAATTACTATGGGCTTACCATTTTTCACAAACATCACCTCAACTAACGAAGTGGTAAAAACCCTCTCTCCTGTTTACCCAGCTCTTACTCCTGTCTGGCTTAATGCCCTGACTGCAAGGCTTGGAGAAGTATGCTACAATTACTGAGGAGTGGATTATTTTTAACAGTTCCGACCCTTTCATTTCCAAGGGTACGTTGCTTCCTATTACTTGACAGACATTTCCTAGTACAATTTATCAGAGTAACTGGGGGTAAAAAGGAGTGTTGCTTTTCTAACCAAAATAATAACAGTAATCTAGGACACTTCTGGACAGTCTGATGTAATGGGAAGGTGGAGCATGCAATTCTGTGGCATTGGAAATGGAGGAATCAGTTCTTCTCTGATATAAATTCTTCAGCTGCATCTTAGACAAGCCTGAAAATATCATATAAAAGATAATGCAGATGATCTCAAAGACAGAAAGATCCATGAGAATCCTATAAACTTACACTGAATCGATGAGTAAGATCTGCAGCCTTTTCTGTCATTCAGCTTGAAAACTGGATGCAGTGTTAGACTCTAAGCATTGCATACTGGTAACCTACAGGGCAGTCAGAAATATTTCGCTCGGGTTCTAATTACAAGGAATTAGTTCTGAGGCAATTTACTGCATTTCCTTATACTGCAAAATCCAACAGAAATTTCCATCAAAGTTTAAGCACTAATTTGCTAACATACTCAGTCTCTGCCTCCCTTTGCTACTTGGATCATTCTCCTAGCTGTGACCTCTGTTACTACTGCAAGAAGCATGCTTGAAGAAGTAACTCAATGTGAACAAAATGTCTGTATCCTATAGCTCTTGATCTACTGTTTTTGAGCTCATTTGCTGCCCAGCTCCACACGTATCTTTTTATACCCTTTGAAGACTTTTTTTTTTTTAAACCTGGTTTCTAAAACATCAAAATTTGATATAATAACCTCCACTATAAGAACATGACATTGCACCTAGGTTTTGAACCCAGTGTGCACAGCCTTGATATCAGCAGAATTTAATCAGCTTCACTGCCAAGCACAGATTTCAGAAATCAAACTGATTGAGCCTCTAAGGGATTGACTTAAAAGCAAAGTATGCAGGCCTTTTTATTTTAGTATCGCTGCAGGACTATGGGCAGTAATTGCAACAACACAATATCAATATCAAAGGTTTCCAGACTCTCTTACAAACTGAATTAATGGTCACTGAGAAAGGTGTCAAGTTAAATTTAACTTTGAAAAATATGTTGCAGAGGAGCTCGTAAAAGTAGCTGGATATACTGCACAGAGACATTCCTAATTATTCTACACATATGCAGAAAAAATATTCAAAAACAGAGAAAAAGAGATACAGTCCATCTTAGTATTTCCTACCCCTTAGTTTCCCCTTTCTTTTAAAGGGTAAAGTTTTCACAGCTATTTCACATCAATAAAACTGAGCTCTATAAACTTTTGTTTGTTGTTTTGTTTTTTAAGGAAAAAGAGTACTGGTTTTTTTTTCCATTGGCCCCATCTGTTAGTGGCTGCTGAAATTCAGGCCACTGGTAACTCATTGTGGCTGGTGTCTTCTGCTCTTCTGGAGATAAGGCAGGAGATCACTTCTAGCAAAAACAAGGCAAGAAAGGTGATGATTTCAGAAAGCCAGCACCGGTGCAACTATAGTGATACAATTACATAGATGCATTTTCCCCGCTTCCCAACACAAGCAGGATTTAGATCTTTAAATATCGACTTTTGACTAAAAGCCAGGAGGTAGCTATGTTTAATATAAACTCATCAGTTGTGAGTCTGCTCAGAAGAGTGAGAACACCACCTATGCACAGTCCCAGTTAAGATCTCCACTTGGAGCACACAACTCCTTCATATTGACTGTGTGTTTATAAATGTAAAGATACCTTATTTTAACCCACCAAGTTTCAAAACTCTACCTTCAACATAAATCCTACATTCCAAAAAAGGACTGAATGCATCTCATCCAAAAAACCCACCAACCCAAAAACAAAAAGGCTTTTACAAAGAGACTCTACAGGCTCAGAGATGACCGACCCTTATCTTCAGAAACATTTTGGCATCTCAAAGGCACAAGCTAAGAACCTGCTTTCCTGTGACAAGCCCTAACATTCAGTCAGGCTGAAGGGCCAAGTCCTACTGGTGGCTAGACAGACCTAGTTGTTTAGCCATTCCCGTGCTTTGAAAATCTTACTTGTCACCTACGTGCCTAAACCCTGAATATTTTTTAAATTTGACCTAGTAAGGCTAAGTCAGAAGATAAAAATCAGTGTGGAATTAGCTTGTAGTATTAGCCGTTAAAATTCATGTGGAAAGTTACATTTCTCACATTTCTTAAATTATCTTCTCAAACTTTTACCCTCTTGTTGAGCATTTTCAAGTTGAGATCAGCTCTTATAGGCACTTCTCTAATTTCCTTGTCATTGAGCTGAACCTTTGATTGAGGATGACAACTCTTCCAAGGACGATTTAACACTGACACATCTGGCCAGCAATTGCGAGTCGCCCCTTCACATGCTCTAGTCATGCATTCTGCAGAGCAGTGGGGTTTCGACTTAACCTCATTTCACTTCTGACAATCTTTACAAAGGAATTATTTGCAGTTGCTACAATGTGTGATGGGTTTGAACTTAGGTCAGGGAGACTGAATTAAAGCAGAAGGCATCTTCACGCTGAAATCATACCAACTTTTCCAAATAAAATGACTTACCAGCATACACCAAAGGATTGAATAATGTAAGAGGTGTCTTTTGTGATGGGGATTTTCTTCTCATGAGAACAGGTTAAGCTTTACTGTCAAAAATATCTAAAGGTCATGGGCATCACAACCTACAGCAATTCATTTCAATCCATGAAAAATGCTTTACAGTCTCCCCCCGCTAAACTAATTTGGCAGCTTAAATTCAGCTGCTATTTTTCCAGCTCATCTACTCACTTCATAGATTATACGTGTTTTGTGCTGCACCTCATGACATTGCATCACACAGCCCCAGGTTCATTTGTATACTGTTAGGGGGTGAATACAAAGGTTAGATGGCTACAAAGATGTGTTTTCTACCACTTTGCATTTAACATGCTGCTCCACTGGTATTATGTAGACACAGGGATGCATCATTAGCACTAGAGTAACTCTGTTTCTTTGGAAAGGGAAGCGACTATCATAAAAACAAACATCAAAACATACGGAATACTATCAGATAAATTAACCACGATAAGGTTAGATCAGTTCAACCCCAGTAGGAATGGAGGATGTCATTGTCCATATCAGTGAAGGCAGCAGTGACTGAACCTACAACCAGATACTGTTATCAGCACACCCCTGACACCAGAAGTAACACAAAGTGGAAACCTCATTTAAGAGGGGGCAAAACCCAGCACCACTGAACTGCAGACCTGTTCTCTGCTTTGAACTGACGATCATATTTGAAAGATCACATCCAAATAGTCAAACTCCTGCTAAACACTGCTGCATCTGAGATTGCTTCCTCTGCCTCTTTCACCTACAGGGTACCATCTCTGGCACACAATCACACTAGCAGAGCTGTAGGGCGTCCCCTCCAGAGGTGGCTGTTTCACTACCCTGTGCTGGCCTCCTTTGCTACCTGTCATTGACAAAATAGCATAAGACACAGTAGTCCGGTGCAGAGCCCCACGTGACCCTGAGGAACCAGTGTCACTCACGGCCTCTGTGAGGACACCTGGCTCTGCTTTCCCCAGCCACCAACGCAGAGGCCACTTGATTCTACAGTACTTTAAACACATGACTTTTTCTCAGTTTATCTTTCTATCTTTTAAGGGCAAGCCATAGGTGTTTAACACAGAGATGCCACTCTAATGTGAAGCCAAAGTTACAGAAACAATCCAAGCCTTCTATTAAAAACAATCAATCCCCTCACCCCACCCACAAGTACCACACTTTTACAACAGGCTATAAAGAAGAGAAGATACTGGCTTCAATAACTTCACTTTGCTGACAACTACTGCAAATTGCAGGGTGGGGTCTAAACAAACAAAACAACCATCATTGGATTTCTTCTTTAAAGTCACTAGGCGGATTGTTTCTTTAAAACTCTAACACAAATCCCTAGAGCAGCAAAAAAAACCCCAATGTTAGAATCTCAAGTGGAGCAGAGGGAGTGACTTTAAAAGGTAATAATGTGCCTTATTGGAATAAGCTGTTCAGTGTTACACCAAAATGACTCACTCCTTAGCACTGCTGCACACAAAGTGGTGCAGATTTCAGCTTCCTATCCCATACAAAACAGAGCCTCTGAGTATGAATATTTGGCTTTAATTCCCAGCCTGCAAGGAAAAATGTCATTGTCAATGTGACTATGAAAAAAACCAAACCACGCCACATGAGCTGCATTACTTAGATTTGTTCTCTTTATGCACTCAAAGTTAAACAAACATTTTCTGCATTTCACTCCTGTTATCTCAAAGTCACAGCAGTGAAATCTGGAGTCTTCTCTGGCTTCTCCATCAGCAATACATGCACTGCTCTTTATTGCACTCACTTAACAATGAGAAACTTTATTATTCCCAACAACATGCAAACAAGAGAGGACCCAGCACCCAGTTGACCTGCCTCAGAGTCTTCTTATTTTCCAAAATTCATATATATTTATTTGTACCTAAGTTTTCTTATAAGACAACTACACAATGCAAAAATAGAAATATGAATTAAGATACAGTTTCCACCTCATGCATATTGCAAATAAGCATTCCAAATTGTAAAGATTCCACTTAATCCAATTAAGTATTAAAAGGGATTGTTCCACATTAACTTGCAGAAACTACTAACTCACATTTTCTGTTTAGTCTACTTTCTTGTGCGTACCAGAAATACTGTCTTACAAAGAACAGTACAAGTTCATCATCTGTAAAAGGCACAGTTTCTTCCTGGTGTAAAAATAAATCTGACAATAGGAATGCATTTTTTAAAAAATATGTCACTAAAGGATTTATCATTTTGCCTCATTTTTTTTTCCCCACAACTAGTACAGATTTCTCTTTCCCAAGGTTCATTTCTAGCATCCCATGTAATTAAAGTCTGGGGATTGGGTTGTGCTGTGTGGGTTTTTTTAAACACTAAAGCAGTTTCTTGTAGGAAGTAATGTCTGCCTTGGGTGCAGACAAGAATTAATAAAACCTCAAATGCTGCGTTTTAATGGCAACCAAGTTAGATTGGTCTCATCTTAGGTGGGACTTGTCAACATTACACACAGAATGCCCACTGGCTGTGTTGTCAATTTACTTAAGTTTCCTTCCTCTGTCCACAAGGAAGGGTCTTTCTCAGTCACCTGGCAAAGCAGAAGAGCTCTGCCTGCCCAGGAAAGAATTTGCAACTCCTCTCATCAACAGCTGAAGCACTGATGAGTGTTTTACCTGTCGTTATATAAAACTGTTAACACATGTTTCCATGCTACTGATAAATGCAGATCTACATATACAGACTAAATTAACATAGTCTATAATAAACCTCACTAATCCACCAGCTAAGAACAGATTGACATTTAAAACTGTCAAAAAAAGTCAATGCCTGAAAAGGATTTATCTGCAGAAACCCAAACCTTTTCAGTCGCTCAGGATCATAATAAAAGGCTATAAAAAGGTAACAAAGACTTGGGAAACCTTGACTCAACTGAAGTCAATAACAGAACTACAAAACCTCAGAGGAGCCAGGATTTCATTCCTGGTACTTAGGGCTGTGCCCTGAGCTAGTGTACACAAGAAGTTCACAATCCTCTGCTCTCTGCCTCTCCCTTCTCATTGCTTATTGTCCTGTTTCATAGCAGCATAAGACACCTGCCTGTGCTTAGACATATAAATAGTCTTATTGACTTTCAGGGGCCGTTCACCTGTTTAACTACAGCAAGTACACATGTATTTTGCTCACTTGAGGACTGCTGTCCCTTCAAGGCACACATCTTACCATACATTCATACAATGTCCCACTGAGACCATGAAGAGTCCCAGAGGGCCAATAAAAAGGCATACACATAAAAAATACCAATGTAGATTTCCCTTCCCTGAGAAGATCTTCAGTGCAAGGACTGCCTTTGAATTGTGTGTGCATAATACCCTGACACAATGCTACAATGTAAATAATTTAAAAATCCAGACTAAGCTAAATAGACTGCATCCTGGGGACAGGATTTACAATGCTCTTACTCCCAGCAGTTGAAGTTAACCTTGTACGATCCAAGAACATCCCTGATTTCTCACGCTTCTTTCACATCATGGGTTTCTCCCCCTTTCTTCTATCCCCCCCACCTCCCCATCACTTACACCAGATTTATTCCTGAAAAGCAGTTCTCTCCATACGCAGATCATACAGTAGAACTGACTTACAGAAGTTTGATTTCCCAGTTAACCCCACATCACTGAAAGAAGCTTTCACTATTGTTTTCTGAAGTACTCAGTTGAGCTCCTTGGTACTACTATGCTGCATATAGACTTAGATTAATGTCTTTTCTACTTTTTCACTGATGAAGGAGTTGTCAAATAAACGTGCCCTTTAGCTAGCTGTCAGGGAAAAATAAAGCCTCCTGTGGCATTCAGGAAAAATAGCACAGAGCAGAAAGCAGGATTTTGTATCCCAAAGTGGATAAATCTATACTAGCTGAAACCTGACTTCCATTTGAAACAAAAAAGCAGTTCCCCACTGAAAACCTCAAATCCTTTGCAAACACATTGTTATTCACAGAAGGTCCCACCATCCAGCAGTACTAACCTTAACTTTTCTGCTCCTTCCAGATGCTTTACCATTCTGTACCCTCTGCAAAGGACACAGCACAGCCTCCAACAAAAAGCAGGAGATATTTTCACACTGAGTAGGCCCACCAAAGCCACCACAAGAAACGATGAGCTCCATGCTTGCTTCACCACTGAGAACAAAGCAGAAATGGCAGAGTGGGCAGAGGCATCTCCTCAGCAGCTGAACCAGCTTAGGTCCTCAGCAGGGACAACGATCCCAGGTGCGCACAGGCCCAGGCACACCCAAGGAGCCCCAGGTGCACAAATCCCTGCTGAAGACACACTCAGGACTGAGTTGTTCTACATTTATACTTCATACCAAAGAGAAGCAGCATAACTTGTCTTTTGCTGCTCAATGAAGTTTAGGAGGAGCCACAATGCAGAGCTTCCAGAGGAGCTGCCTAAGGAAGAACGATGAATTTTGGGAATTGGAGCTAAGAGCACAGGGGAGCACTTTCCCATGAGCACCCTGTTTCTTGATGCTTGAGGCCAGGGCTCCAACCACCACAGAACTTTTTATTTCAAAAATTTCCATATCCTGCACCATCCATGTATCGCTAAAATCTTCTCCCTCATCTTCCTCTGAAGATAAGAACAGCAGGAGAGTTGCGGACTTTGCTTCTGCTAGTGCAGCCTGACCCAGCCACACTAGAGACCCTTAATGCTGCGGAAACAGACTGTTTCCAAAGCAAAGCAGAGCTGCACAAGGAAGGGGAGAATGAGTTACAGACACTCTGTGAACTGCCATCAGGAAGTACAGAGTCAGACATTTCATACTAGTTCTCATAATAAATAAAATTAGCTGAATTTTTTTTTTACAACTGTGTCAATTTGAAACAATTTTGCTATTATCCAACTTGCACCATCTAGTTCTAATTAAAAAGCAATCCAGGTAACTGCAAATGAGGGAGCAACATTTTTTTGTACCGCATATTCCCCACTGAACATAGAAATTAGCAGATGTTTTCACAATACTAGTTATTTTTTTTGTCTATAGCACTACTTCATTGCTGGAGGACATTCAGAATCAATCTGTGCTTTTACCAGATGTCTGCAAAGTAGTAGCTACTCCTTGATCCACTCGACTTCTTTAATGCCTCAGGATACATTCAGCATACATTTGGTAAGAGGCATTTGTATTGGTTCTACGGTTTTATGCTGATCATCATTCTGCTTGTTGTCATAAATAATAGGGTACTCTATAAAAGATGTGATTCTGGGTAAAAAGACCAAGCGACTGGAAAAGATTCTCCCTAGAATAGGTTTTCAGATTTAAACAGAGATATTGGTTAGACTGTATGTATTTGCAAACCTATTTCTTTAGGCAAAGATTAGAAAGGCAAGGAGAATCACAAAGTCAATTTTAACGGTGAATATGCACTTAAAAAGCACATTAAATTGTATCCTTGTCTGCAGCTCATGCATTTCTCCAGTGCCCTGAACATTCTCAAGAAGACTGAAATCTGGATAAATTATTTTAGAACTTGAAGGAAGATTTTAACTGCTGGCAGATTTCAGTGAAGTTCTCATCTGCATTTGCATCACACATGAACAGGAGGGAGGGAGATGGACTGAAAGGACGGTACCTTTAACTTTGTGTCTTGAGCCCCAAGCAAAAACATATCCTAAACAGATTGCACAGATCTGACGCTAAAGGCTTCTCCCCTGAACTCTGCTCATTTCAAATGCAAAAAAATATCTTGAGAGCCTCAGTTAAAATCATTACTCTTATAAAACAAGGTGAGGAAAAAAATGCAAATGGATTGAAATCTCCCAGGTTAACAAAACAATTGCCTGAGCCAGAGACCGGCCAAGGTGCTTTTCACTAATTTAACAAAAAAGACTCAGCTTTTGTATAACGCTGGAAGAGTCTGGCCATTTAACTCCTTTCCAGACTCAAAAATTCAAACGCAACATCTGACGACAGCTGTGAAGCTCTGCTAGAACCAGCCCCTAGCCTTGAGGCCAGGTAGTGTGCCCAAGCTAGCAACCCTTGGGTACCACACACAAAGGAGCTGGGGCACAGGCAGCAAAGCACTTTGAGTTCAAAGGTTATAAAGTATGTATGGATTCATCAAAAGCTTCATTTCACTGAATGCCCTGGGATACACTTGTCACTTGTTTCTTACCTCCCTCAGAGAAAGGAGAGGGTAAAACATCACCAATGAAACCCAGAGGAAAGAGCCAAAATAGCTGCTTGTGTGTGTAACTCATACATCAGCCTTTATTTTTATTTTTCAGACTGCTGAGGAGGCCGGGGATGGAGGTGAGTATATTGAGAGGCCGTCCTTTTGTGCAGCTGCATGTTCGAATTGATGAGATAGGCCTCAAAATGACAGATGGATGCCTGTAGCTATTTGATGCATTCACTGAATGAATAATAAATAAAATGGCAATGCAGTGGCATTTAAAGAGCCTCGGACTCTACCACCTCCCTGAGAAACAGGCTACTCAACTTCAGATATTTCACAACAGAAAGCTTTAAAATTCTCAAGGCCTTGTTTTACTGTTAGGACTGGGCAGAAATTGGTGAAGCAGAATTTTTTTCTGCTGTTGAGAAACGGTCCTTTTTTTGCAGGGATGTCCTCACCAGAGCTTTCACGGGCTTTATAAGCCTTCCAGGAATTGGTACTGCTCTGGCTGTAATTAACCCAGAATACACATGACTGTCTTAGACTTGTGTGATAAAGAAAAGCAGTAAAGACAAGCCACAGCAGCTTCACCAAAAGCCTATTTCACTGCAACCAGTGGAAGAATTTAAATTAGGTCCTTAATACATACATGTATTATCAGAGCTGCTTTTCTTCCACATGGTGTAGGAGAATGGAGCAATGACGATAAATGCAGGTATTAAATGGGCTCCTTTCTATTACTAGAGGGACAAAATTATATCAGCAAGTTGGGTCTATTTAATATACATCATACTGCCCGTAAGAGAGCCTGGTAAATCCTAGCCAAATACGAGCTCATTGCTCTCCTCGACTTGTCATCGCCTTAATATCACAGCAAATATCCTTTCAAAGAAGCTGCAGCTGCTACTCCTGAGGTGGTTCATAAAAACTCATAGCAGCCTCCAATTGTAAACACAAATACGCCACTTTGTTTTGCTACAGATTTACTCCACCCCCGTACCCAAGACATTTGCTGTGATGACAAATGCCACTGTCTGATAGCGAAGCCATGGCACCTAACAAAACACAGATGTGACTTGTCAATTTCATTTAAAAAAAAAAAAACAAAACAAGAAACCATATTGATGCTTGATTTCTTTTGAAGATATTTAAATGAAATTTTACAAATGAGATCTTATTTAATCTACATTACTTTCATCACTAAATTGCTGCTAGCTAGGCTTGAGGTAATAGCTGTGATATACCATGATGTTCAAGCTATTCCAATTAAATGCAGGTATTTTTATAAGAATTGAATGGTACCTTGCAAACCAGGCTAATTTAGAGGCATAACATCATCATTCACCTTTGCAGAAGTTGGACGCTGCCTGGTACCTACCTGCTCATCGCTCCATGACAGAGAACGGGACATATCAGCTGGTCCTCCGATTTGGATTACTCTCCCTTCCCTATGTTTTGCACATCAGGAGAAAGCTACTCTGAAGTGTGTCCCGCTGCTCTCTCCAGGGGAGGCCTGCACTGAACACTGATGAAGGAGGCAGAATGACCTACAGGTGACAGGGACACAGCCAGCCGGCATCTGTCCCTCAGGTATGTAGCCAGGTTCATGAGGGAATCATAGGGCATACATCACAGGAAACCAGCAGCCCTAAGTGATGATTTACAGAAGCTAAGCCTGATCTTTTCCTCAGCAAAGTCAATTAAACAATAATTTTTGCTTTCCAAGGGAAGAGCAGGTACAGCAGTCTACTTTGACTACACTGTCACAGCGAATAGATGGTATATTTGCAATACAGGGAAATATGTCATGTTTCCTTTGCCAAAGCTGCTCCCAACAGGCATTTCCACCACCACCAAACAAAAATGTACTGGACATAGGATCCCTTCAAGACTTGAAAGATCCCCTTATTTTCTGCCAGAAATAACTCACTTGCTTATCTGGAAAGCAAAAGGTTATTGAGGCCATAGAGCATTGTACCTGACAGGCTTCCTCCCAAACACAAAGTAAACACATGCCCATCCAGTTTATGGTCCCTGGACCGACAGCTAGCCAGGCATCTGCAGCCAAAAGCAGATCTGTGGGTAGATATTACTCAGTGCACATAACCGCAGGTCTCATCCTACCCTGCCTGCACCACTTTTCCTAACAAAATCTTTGAGACATGCAGTCCTTAACATGCATGGTAACATGTATGTCTGCAGCACACTTGTGTCCCAGGAAACTTCCATCCTGGAGGCCAACAGATATAATGCGCAAGGTCAGGTATTACGAACCTTATTTGAAAGAGCCATCCTCTTAGAGACTTCAACATATAACCCCACATGACTCAGTTTTTCTACAGGGAAAGAGGGTTTTGCCCACAGATTTCTCTCTTTGGGAGATATCGCATACAAATTGCTTTGTTTTTGGCATAAGTGAATCTGCAAATTCATTTATTCTTTCTTGAGGAAGTCATCTTCTCTGCTACAGAGAATCCCAAAAGGTCAGACTAGCAGTAGTAACTGGGAAAGCAGCTAGCTGGAAATGACCTAACATCATAGGAAAATCTGCAGCATAGAAGAGCCCTCTCTCTTCCTCCTTAGCCTTGCAGAAACTGTAATCCTAACAGCTTGGCTCAGATCCTCCCAAAATCCTTCCATCAGTCCTCTTTCTATAAAACAAATAAAACTGCCTATCTTGGCAATATTTAGCTAAATCTTTCCTAGACATTGCATCTTGAATGAGAAGAAACTATACAACTATTTAGATAACAGAGAGAGTCCTGGCAGTGACTTAATGCCTTATTGGGCCCTCTGCCACAAGTTACTGTGGTCCTAAATGGGATCAAGGATTTCTGCCATAGCTTCCAGCACCAGAAACCTGAACAAAGGCCATTACAGATGAAAAAAGAAACCAATATCTCCATCAGAAATTCTTAGGAAAGATCCAGCACTGAAGGAGACCTTCATGTGCCTTTCTGGCTTCTCTCCTGGGAAAATTTCCCCATGCTTCACCTTTAGGAATAACTAATTCTTTATTTAACAGAAATAAAATAAATAACTCTTTCTTAACATGTTATCATTTTTTAATACAGAGTAATAGATCAAATGAAGGTGATAAATGTGCAGAAATCCCAGAGAAAACCCAGACATGCATACTTATCCCAGTCCTGGTGACTGGCAGGCCAGGCCAGAAGTCTCTGCACAGCAGAGGCCCTCGAAGCAGGCAGCCTCCAGCAGCCCCAGTGCAGCACGTCCAGTGGGACCAAGCCAGCAGCCATTCTAGCCCTGACACAGCTCCTGGGTGACAGCCAAGACCTGTCTGGTTATGGGACTGCGATCCCTGTGCTGGCCACATTCACAGAGCCCCTTTGGGCTCTGCCAACCCCTTCAAATTCACATTCAGAGGTGATATAAACATACTTACATATATACATTCCTAAAACATGATGTGTGTTTTGCACGCTAATTCAATAATTGTCTTACCAGTTTTCTATGGTTTGCTTCCTTTAATACAAAATCTGCCCCTAAGAATTAAAGCCCCTATAACTGAAAATGTGCAGCAGTATCTTGGGAAACATTGCAAAAAATTGTACTGACAGCTTTTTTAAAGGTCACTATATATGACACCAAAAACTCTGCTTTGGTAGAGTGTTTGCTTCTTGTTTCACTGCTAAATTAATAATCTTATCCTACATTGCTTCAGGGATACAACGTCACAAAGACAACACTGGCTTTTCACTATTGGGGGGATATAATGCAGATCATTAATAACCCAATATGCACTTGGACCTACCTCTAAATCTCCAGGACCCAGTGCAGCAAATCCCTAGCTGGGAATATGGACTGGTGACAAGCAATCTCAGTGGAGGACCCTTAAATCAAGCCACTTTGCACCATGGTCTGAGACACATCCCAAAGCTGGTTCACCTTCAGGGCACAGCACAAAGCTCATCTATCTGCTGAGGGAAGTTGAGGGGACATATATATCTGTTTACAGCAGAATGTCTGTTTGGCTATACTTGAGTTACTCTTAAAGGCACTGAACTAAGTGTAGTATTTTTTGTATTTAACAGAGTTGTTTTCAAAATTTAAAAAAAGACAATCACCTTTAACATGAACCCTGGAGTCTATTTAAACCTACTAACAACAGACCCAATTTTCTATGTACTATGAAATAAATAACACACTTAAAGTTCTCATTCCTGTTGATTTCAGGGAGCACTTATTTCTACGTATCTAAATGCCTAAAAAGTTTTGCAAATCAGGTCCTTTCACCAAGTTATACAGTTGAAGATATTGGATTCAATTACCAGAGAGCAGAAGCAGAATTTTTAATGAAATGACAGAAATTATCTGAAGTATAACAGTTTTAATTTAAATATTAAAAAAAATTACTATAATATAATTTAAATGTTTAAACACTCTAGAGTGTAATTTTTTTAAATTCAGAATTAAAAAGAGCCATCTGGCATTTCAGGTGGCCCCAGGACTTCAATGGCTTGTACTGAATGGCTCCTGCTGTAGCCGTGTTTTCCACAAAAAAAATGTTTGTGACATTTGACCTCCAGATATTTAGCCTTTATCCCCTGGAATGCACAGTCATCATTACTTACCATATTATTCATACCAGGAAGTTTTATTACTATACAAAATAAGTTTCTCAGTACTGTTGCCAAAAGTCACCAAATGTGCTTCACAAATAGCATGGTTTCTCCCAGCAGTCATGCAAAGCAGCTAGGATTATCGTTTTTTTCACACTACAACCCATTGCCCAAACAGCTCTTCGGCCACAGAAGAAAGTCAGAACTTCTGAGAGTCAAAACTTCTACCTCAGTCTGCTAAAGCCTCCAGAAAATGATTACAGTCTTTCGGCAACAAAGTAAGGGAGCATTCAGGATTGCCAGGCTTAACTCTTAGCTATAGTCAAAGCTTTGCAGGTCATAGTGACCAAACCACTGAAAATACTGCATTTCCTTTCACCTTCCTTAAAACAGGAGCAATATCTCTCTACATTACAGTCTTTCTACAATGAGCTCGTTAGCTTTTAACTTACTTTAATTAGAATTGTCAAGATTTTAAAGCCTCACCATACCAAAATCCAACACTGAAAATATTCAAATTCCTATTCAAACTGAGAAGCTGAAAATTTATTGTGGAACAAAAATGTTTTGATAATATAGAAGTACCTAATAGTTGGAGTTTTTTAAAACAAGCATAGTAATATAATGTAAAAAATTAAATGTTTGTAATTTTCACATCAGACCTGTTTGCTGAAATTGGCATAGGTCCATGAAATGCATGATTAAGTGGAGACACAGACAGAAAAATTTTCAACCACATCTGTACACAAGAGTAAGGTAACTGAAAATCAGTTACATTCAGATATATCAACATTCAGATGCTACTTCAGCTGAAGCTGCTCTTAAGGAAACATAGTTGGGTGGTTTGTTTTGAAGCCATTCAATAGTAGAGTTGAAAAGAGATCAGTTTCAGATCAAAACCTACACAAAATTAAAAATTGAAAATCTTGTCAGAAAATCTGCAACATTTAGCAGAATTTAATCTTTTGATGGAGGAAAAAATGCTTACTTTTGCAGAAATAATATTTTTTGCAGAGCGGCATTTTCTTTCAGAAGAATTTCTCAGAGAAAGGGTCCCAGCCAACATTGCCTTCCTGACATCCAGCTGATGATACTTCTACAGCTGCAATAAGTATTAAAACTATGACTCCCAGGGACTAGCAAAGGTACTGCACCTTCTTGTTCTCATTATAAAATCAAAATAAAGAATAAGAAAAGGTGGGTTTAAATTCATAGCCACTTTAAAGGTCACAGAAAGTATTATACTATTACAAGATTAGTTAATTATATTATTTATGGAAAGCATTTGTTCTGGGAACAGAGATTAGACATAACTACAATTGGATGTGTCTGTGACAAATCTAGAAATTAAACGAAGCTCCCCTAAAGTCAAAGCCAAGATTTTTTTTTACCATAAAACCACTCTGTACATGCTGTCCTGGCAGAAAACCTCCTTTCCATTATGTATTACCCTATGAACTGCTACTGGTAATGCTAATAGCTCTCAGCATCATGCCTATAGCTGAGCAACTAGCGGATGCTGAGATTTCAGCTGAGTTGGTGTCCAGTGATAAATTCAGGCTCTGTGTATACAGATGAGCTGTGACAAATAAATAAATTATTCCATTTGAGTCAATTTGAGGGATGAAACCTCCCTAAAGGACCAAGTTAAGAGCAACAGAGAGAAAAATATCAGCTTAGTTTGGGGGTAATAAGGAATTTGCAGCTTTTGTGTCCCGGCTGTTAATGTTAATTAATTGTTAATTAATTGTTAAAAAATTAATTTGTTAAATTGTTAAATTGTTAAAAAATAAAATTAATTGTTAAAAAAGTGTTAATTACACACTTCTATTTGAGCTGGATGGTGTGAAAAACTGTCATAACTTCAGGTTTCTTCTGATTTCTAACTGAACATTTCTAATTGTTGATATTCATGAAGTGGGGGAGTGTACAATTATATAAGCAATATGATACAATTACCTGTGGTTTGGCCACCAAAGCATTCAGCAACTTCAGTAGTGGATGCAGAAGTTTAAATAAAAATGTCATGGCTTATGTCAGAAAAAAGCGTCTTCTGCTAGATTTCCTCTCTTTACATAATTTAACTTCAAAGCACTTTAAAGGCCAAGCTTGTCAGAAGAGGTTGATTTTAAAGGTTGAGGGGGGGTGGTTGATTTTGCAACAAAAAATATTACAGCTATAATTAGGCACTACGGTAAGCCCATTCTTGCTCACGCTGACTGATAAAAAGTCGTTACTGCTTGTTGAAGGACTGAGTACTCCGAAGGGATCTAATAAAGGATCAACTTTCTGTAATGGGGGAGATAAGACTATATTAAGCAGCCCAGAAAATTAGGGACAACTCAGAAAAAATCTTCCACAGAAGGTCAAGTAAGAGAGTAACATGATGCATCTAAACCTAGTTAGTCATTTCCTTGCAGCACACATAGTCATTTACACTGGGCAGAAAGGGTACACCGAAGCAACTGCTCTATCCATGTTTTGTACTCTTTTTCACAGGCATTATCAAAGAAGTAGAAAATAGTGCAGAACCATATCCAAATCTTCAGGACTTGCCATCTTAAAAAAAACACCACAAAGCCTTATAAAAAAGACCCCAAAAAAGTATTCTTAAGCTTAATCAGCAACTGAGGAAGTAAAGAAGCTATTGCAACTCTGCCCCACAGAGCTCTCCTCTCAGCCTGCAACACTGTCCCCAAGGAAGAAAAATTGCCAACAATTTTTTTTCAGATCACATTCTACAAGAGGAAGGCCAGAACAGATGCCACTTGCCTCCACATGCAGCAAGGCTACTGTCATTCTTTAACCAATCTTTAGCTCTCCTCAAGTAAAATTCAAGTTTAAAAATGACCCTGGCAAATCCTGGTCACCTTAAAAAATTAGTATGTAGCCTGGGGAAAAACAATAGTTCCAATGTGTTAATCACTCTGCCATAACCTTTGCCATGTCCTAGTCCCTTTGTGCCACTCAGATGCTCCATTATCCAGAGGGGATACTTTATTTTGCTGGGTGACAGATGGGCTCTGCCTGTCCTGCAGGTGAGAGATATTGCTGGGACCAAAGCAGTGCTAATCTAGACTTGGACGCAGAGCCAGGCACAAAGAATCCAGGATCCTGATGTCTATATTTTTCCCCAAATTCCATTTCAACACATATAACTGTAGAGCAGAAAATCTGGCAAATGGGGCCTGCTTGTAATACGCTTTCTTTACATTAATGAGATCTGTGTCACCTACCACCTTCTCCCCTACAACACACACATTTTCTTCATTGTTTCCATTCTGAGCCAAAACAGTTGAAGTCTGAGCGCGTTGCTTAGCAATACAGGAATAGAATAAGGTATGCTTAAAGTCTTCCTCCTCTGCTAGATGTCCTGTAGCAGCCATTACTAGAGAAAAATTGACTTTTCCATTATTTTCTTATTGTTTCCATAGCAGTTTCTCCCCTGTTCCCATGGCATTTGCTTTAGCTTCCCCCCCTCTACCCCAATATTCTCACATTAACCTTTTCTTAGACACATCGTCTGGTCTCAGCCCTCTCATACATCTAATACATTTCTCAGCTCTAGGCTTTTTGATGGGAATTTTCCACCTCATTCTCAGATGAATTAAATTCATTACAGATGTAAGCAAACAAATCCAGAATGTTGCAGGACAATACCTGCAGAAGAAATAACCTATTCCCCTTTATCTCTTTTAGCCAATGTTCAGTTGACTTTGTGGTGAAAAACTGCAAACAGAAAGAAAAATAAAAGGTGCTTGAATCCCATTTTTGCAGTTCAGAAACCAAAAAGCTTTCTTTCTGAGCAAAATCCCCGACTGTTAATTTCAAAGGCGTACGAAAATGAAAGCTGTATTGTAATCTCTCTCCATTTTGGTGCCTGATATTCACATAAGGTTCACAACAAAATTAACAGAACATGTAGGAATCCCTGAGACTAATCTTTCTCATACAGCATTAGCTTCCAGAGAACTCTATGAGGACTGGGGGTGAATCTTTCAGGCCCATTTCTTGAGGAAAGCCATGCCATATGTCTGTCGAGATCTTGTCTTGTTCTCTCTGTGAGGCAACGAGAATTTGTACAACAGGTGTTCTGAAGTTTTTTACCATGTGTAGGTACAGAAACAAAGCTGTACCACAGCTACAGGTAAATCGCCTAATGCTACTTCTCACTCCATCATCATAAAACAGACTGAAGAGACTTGTTTGTGCATTCAGGCTGCAAGCCTTCATAAGTTTCTGTTGTGGTGCTTATTAGATTTGTGGTGTCAATAATCATGTTAGTGCAAACGGTTAAGGGACAGTTTCCTCAAGAAAGATCACTGTTCAGGAGGGAATTATCCTTATCTAATTACAGTTCATGATGCTGCTGGACATTCCCCTTGCTCTGCTGTCTGTCTACTGTCATCTTGTTTTAAAACACCCTGACTGTGCTTTAGGATCAACCATTTAGAAATCAAGGCCCCATTTATGAGTGCGACAGTCTATGGTCAGTCAAACATGTGCTGCAAGACCAGCCATGGAGATAGTGGGCAGTGAACTCATCAGATTCTCCCGGGAAAGCTGGGAGCCGTACATGTCACTGGAGGGCTCTGTAACAGCAGTCCTCTATGTTCCCTGTTGGAACATGGTTCACCTCTTTGTTTCCTCCTGTGGTACCTTTCCCTTTCCTGGCTCTTTGTCCTACCTTGTCCTGCAATGAGCTGCGACCGGCTGGAAAACACAGCCTGCACCAACCCTTGTTCCAAACAGCACGATTCTGCATGGAGGCAAAGTCCGTAGCAGGTCTTGGGCCATGCAGTCTCTGCAGCAAGTACCAGCTTTTGCTGTATGTAGACACAGGTACAGTGCATTCTTTGCACAAAGTGGGTATCAATAGGATGCTAATAACAGCTAGTGAGTATGTGGAGCAGTCTGGGGATGCAGCAGAGCCTGCTTCAGCTGCACAGTGAATAATATCAGAAGGACTGGTAAAGAAACGCAGCTCTCTGCAACCATAGCCAGACAGATGATCTGAACAGCACAGTGTCATATAGCAAGGTCCTTCTGTGCAGACTCCTGCAGCAGCTTTAATTGCAATTGCTTTAAATTTGTAAAGAGCCTGGAGGCTTGAGGTCCCACTCATTAAGATTTTGGCAAAATCTCCCAGTCCTGGGCTATTTCCAAAACACTCACATCTCTGGCAGAATCAGGTTCTTAGCCTATATTCACCCTGACTCTAACCAAGATAATAATTATATAAGATTTATTTTTTTATATTGCAGGGATGACACTTAGATCTAAACATTTCGCAGCTTGAGATATGTTTTCATAAATGCATCAATCACCCAAATATTTTTGTCCAAGGAGTTTTCAGGAAATTACAATGAGTATCGAAGACCACACTATTCAACAGAAATCATTTTAATATTAAAGTCTCATAAATTCCTCAATGAGTAGTGCTGCCTAGATTAAAATCAAAACCCAGATGAAAAAAAACTATTTACTTATTTATTTCAGAAGACAGAATGTGAAGAACTGCCTCCTCCTGCAACTACTGGTTATCTGAGAACAAACCTGTCTGTGCTGCATGATCCCATGTCGCATAAAGCTACCGCACCCTGAAGCACCAGGGCTCAGCGCACTTGAGCCATCTACCTAATGAAACAGAACCAATAGGCCAGGATCTCCTTCCCGCTCTACCTGTAATCCCACCAGCTACATTGCGTGACTCCTGAGGGACACGCTTATGAGGCGAGAGTAAGATCCCCATCTTTTTCTTTGACTTATTTTAAAAACCTCTCCTTTTTTTCCTCATTCCTTAAGATGCTTTTTTCTCCTTACAGCTCTTCTAATCATAGCTGTTGCAAATGTTACCTGTCAACTCTTGATTTGTGTTTTTCTTCCATCCATGAAATAGCTTCTATATCTCCAAATCAACATTAAAATTGTATGGTCAATGTTTCTGAGCAGAAAAGATCAGCAAACAGGGGAGATGGCTTCACTATCCATAATACATGCTCTGGCACCCATGTCATTTATGCATCTGCTTAACCAAACAGAACAAGCTTCAACATCGAAGATGGGGAAGGATATGATATAATGGTAAAGTATTTTAATTAAGCTACAAGAAGCTTGCTGTCTGATCACTTTCTGTGAGGCCAGTATTAACATCCATATTCAGTCAGATGTGGCTGAGGGACGGCACTGCTGCCTGTGTAACTGCAACCACGAGAACATCAAGAGCAGGTAACAGTTGACATAACATCTAATGCTGCATTTTGCCTCATTTTAGGAGGACTTTTTATTGAGGCTACACTGGAGCATCATCATAATACAAATGTAGGGGTCAATGCAAGGTCACAGCAAACTCAGGTTTACCTTCAATTTCAGTTTCTCCTTTTTACCCAAAGTTTTGTTTGGGTTTTGTTTGTTTGCTTGCTTGTTTTGTTAAGGACAACAAAGACCATTTGAAGGTGAAATGGAAAGTTGGTGCAGAACTTCATCTAGCTGCAGGAAAAACTGAAGAATCAGATGCCTTCCCTATATGTAAAAAGGGAACTACTGCTGAAACATTGCTGATATCACTTGATCCAGAATAAAACGTTAAGGGTCCCTATGGTATTTCAGAGGAATAAAAGGATAAAATGAGCAGTTTGCAGGCTAATTCTCCATATGTAACAGAGTATTTGTCCAGATTTAGACTATGACCTTCAGGGAGGCTAAGGAGAGACGGGTTCCCAAATCCCAATGAAAGGCAATGAAAATTCACTTTTTAAGGGAATTCAGATTCATATTCAATTTTTTATTTCTACACTTCATCCTTTTAGTACCTAACATTCATAAAATCAGTGACAATATCTAAAAAGTTTAGTCAAACAACTAGAATTCCATTGCCGTATTCAAAAGAATTACATTATCACAAGTACCATTTTGGTGAAAGGGAAATATGAAAATAACAATACAATCTGGACTTGCCATGTGGAAAATAAAGTAGCTATTAACATGTTACTAATTTTAAAACATCAGTGACAGATAATAGAAGTTAAAACAATGAACTATGGGTGGCCAATACGTTAAATACAGTCCAACAGAACTTGAAAGCATAAGAGGAAAAGAGAATTCTAGATGAAAGAAAAATCCATTACTTAAGCAGATTTTTGTATTTTTTCCAATCAATGTAGAAAAGTTGAGCAGATGTTTCTGGTTTGTATTTGATGGACATCATTGTGAATGAAAGTAAAAAACGGAAATTTTCCTGAAGACACGAAGGAGTCAGCCCAAGCTACTGCTGTTTCAAAATTAACAGGCCCAGATATTTAGCAGAGAGCAGAAGATCTCTCTGAACCACTGAAGTCTACTTTTAGCATGTCTCAGAAAGCAGGAAAATTTTAAAGGGAGGTAGGGCTGCCAGCTTAGTTTGTGTATTTAAAAGGGCAAAGGCAATGCAGAAAGGGCAGCCATGACTAGGTATCTTACACATTAACAGATGGTATAAACCTGATATTTACTGCCAGTTAACTACTGTAACTAAAATACAGTTTAATACAGACGTTTGCCATGTAATACATTTGGAGATAAGTCATAGCATTCAATCAAAAACAGGGAAAAGCCTAGGGACCATCACAGGTAAGTGCTTCAAGATGATTTCCCAATAGTCTGCAGTGGCAGAAAGGACTAATACCATCCCTGAATCTTTAAAAAGACGACAACTGAAGCACAACAAAGTCAGTATCTCCTCTAAGCCCAACATCGGTGAAACTGTTATTAGGCTGGTACTCCCAGTCTAATTCAAGGAAGATGTGAAAAAGTGATGAGCAGTTTAAAGGAGAGCCACAAATGTGATTCACTAGCTGGGAAACATACCTTACAATGCAGGGCTTAAGGCATTAAATATATTTAGCTTTCAAGAAAAGCTTTAGCTGTAGCTTGTTCACTGTACATACAGGTGAAAGAGGTGGTGTCAGCTTTTCAAAGTTGTTGACAAAGTAAAAACAAGACCCAACACAGATGGGAGTTGAAGTCATGCAAACTCAATCTGGAATAAGAAATAATTTACCATCACAAAGGCTAATTAAACACGGGAATATTTTTTCACTGATGGCGATAGACTTCTCCCGACATAAGCCTTTAAAATGAGATGAAACACTTTTAAAAATATATTCTTTTGTTATTTGAAGTGCTGCACAAGATTCATCCTCAATAGCCTGGAGGAATTACATTGCCCCTGCACTGACTTCAGTTTCTGCGTATTACTTGCAGCTTTGCATGAGGATATCTTATTTAAATATTATATCATAAGGCCAATGCAGACTCCTGTAAGGGTGAGGAATGATTTATCTTCTTCCCCATTATGGGCCTACAAGACATTGGTCAGATTCTGGATATTTGTTTCTTTCCAGGTTCTGAAATTTAAAAAATTTTCTACAGCTAGAGCAAAGACTGCACATGAGGTTGCTCAGCACTCTAACATGGTGCTGAGAAGCACCAGTGCTTGTGTTTCAAGATCAAAATGACCAGCAAATCTGAAGTCAGATATTTAACCTCAGCAGATAAAAATTTTACATCATTACTTTACCTCAGCAGTTGCTTTGGGGTTTTTTGCCTACTCTGCAGCTTTGGCTCCTATAATTATTTAGGCAACTTTCCCCTAATGAAGTCCTTACTAGTTAACAGAGTTGGTATTCTGCAGACAACTCAGTCTGTTCTAATTTCTTCTTTCAGTACACAAGCCAAAAAACAAAATGCTCAAATTAACCAAGTCACCAAGGTCAATCCAAGCATACTTTGGGGAAATGTAAGGAAAACATCACACAAAAAAAGAAAAAAGGGAGAAAAAAGAGATACATAGGTCCTTTCTGCTCTGAAACTGCAAAATAAGGATGCTTATACACAGCACAAAGTTTACACACACTTATAAAACGCATCTTTATGAATAATAGGAAAAAGACAAATCTTTTGACCCAGCACCTCTGCGAGCCTCACTGGAAATGTCATGAGAATGAGACAGCACTGCCACTGAATGCTCCAATTATGCACTTTCAGCATGTTACTGTGTTTTGACAAAATTTAGGTTGATGGCACCAAGGACGTTTCTACCACTCAAAATAGTTACTAAAATAATCTTGTGTTACACAAACCACTGGGAAATACAGTCCATAAACTGGCTTCTCAAACAAGCTTAGAATGATCTTTTATCCTCTCCTTTCACCAGATGAAAAAAGACAGAAAAGACACAGTGCAGTAGGTCACCGAGATGTGTGCAGCATTTGACAACCTGGGCCAAAATCTACTTTTGTTTGCATGGCTAAATAAGCGCAGTAGTTCTTACCCCGAATCTCAGATGACTCCCCTAAAGCCACTGCAATCTGAAAGGTTAACAATTGGAGATGTATTTTCTTAACTCAAGCAGAAAAAAAAGGAGAGAAACAAGGATGTCAGAGACAGAAACTGAATACACTTTATACATATTCAGTGAATCCTATTTGCAAAAAACACTTCAACTGCTACTCTCTATGTTTAAATATTCTATGACTGGAGAAAGTCAATACATTTCTGCTTATCTCATTCTAATTTATAACAGCTTATTACATGTTAATTAGTCCCACTGTTCTATTGGATTTCCAGGCAAAATGCGCTAAAAGCCCATGTAAGCAATATATATTTTATTAATAAGCTGTGATCTACCATCGTGGAAGAGAACATTTGATTTCTCTATTTTTGCCACACTGATACCACACTACCCTTGTATTCTGGATACTAGGTTTATTTCCAGATTTTCTGTGCTCCATCCTTTCCTGTTTATTAGTAATAAATATCCCAAACTACCTGCAGACAGCATTAGAAACTGTGATTTTCCCCAACCACCTCTTCCTTCGATGACAGCCAACACAACTAACTACAAATGAAAATCATGAAAAGTAAAGAGATAGGGAAAGCAAAACAAGCACAAGCAAGTCAGAAGCATCAACATCTGCAATTAATATGAACAAAGGAAAACTGTGTGCAAAAACTATTATAGGATCTAAGCTGAAGTACAGTGAAATCAACGTAAGTCTTTCAACCTGCAAAATTCCGAATTCAGACACACTTATACTATGTATAACGATAGCATGTAGTACTCGTCTGTCAACACCATGTGTACCTCTCATCTTTGAAGGTTATGCTTCTGCATGGTTGGTGTTTCCACTATGAAAATAACCAAGGATTGGAAACCCAATTATATGCCATGGGGCAGCAGTCTTAATTCCCTAAATTTTCATAGAAAAGGAGAAGTAAATAGACTTTTCTAGTAAGAACATCAATATCGGGCTACAGCAAACTAAAGGGAAAAACCCATGAGCAATGCTTTGATGGCTCCCAAATACCTGTTTGATAATCCAGTCATGTATGTTTGAAATTACCTACAGAAAAACTTATTTACAAGCATGTAATATAATGAGTTCAGCCCTGTGTCTGCTGTGGAGTTGCAATGCAGTTAAAAACTACAACTCTATTCCTGCTGGATAACCTTTTTCTTCATCACATGCTCTATTAGCATCAGTTTTCTTGTTAAAAGTCACTGCTCTTCTTTCCCACTGCTGAAATTCCAAATGACCAGGATTGTATGTATGTTTAGTGACCTACCCCACAAATGTGTGACTAAGCTTAATTAGGCAATGTTTGTTCCGTGTTATATAAATTCCAAGCAGTAGTTTTAAGACGGGTGTGAAAGCTGTAATTTGCTGGCTAATACCAAATTTCTGCAAGAGTTGTTACATATGCAAAAGACATTCTGCTCGCTACTCCCAGATCTGTGGTTGTCACAGTGATTAAAACTCCATGTTTCCTAAACAATTAACTAACATAGTCTATTAAATCTCATTTTATTACTTTGAATGGATTGAGATGGTACAATAATCCAACTCCGAAGCAAGACAGAATTTACATATCTCTTTCAGAAAATGGATGAAACATAAAATGAACGACATGGTGGATAAAACCAAATCTTTGTGTGTTCTCAGTCTGTTTTCCATTTGATTTTCTCTTCTGTACTATAAACAAGTTTTAGCAGTGATAGACTCAGATTATCTAGAAACCAAAGAGAGAGAAAGCTCTCTAGGCTACCAAAACAATTCACTTTAAACAGAACGCACACATCACTATGTTTTGACAAATTTAAATGTGCTATCGGCTCAAATGTTTGTTTTCTTTGACTAGTACTGCTGCAGACAGTACTGAATGTTGTGTGTCCCATACTGCAACTTAAATTCAATTTTGTAATTTGGAAAGTTTTTCTGTTAGTGTTTCAAATGGAATATATGACCTGCAATTCATTTATATTTCCTATGTAATTAGTAGCTGGCAAGTAAAACAAATTAGGTGCTTGATAAACACACACAATTATATTTTCAAAGCAGTTGTATTTATGCTTGGAAGGAAGGACAGTTTTATGAATATGTAATCAAGGATGTAAAATTGGAAAGAAAACAAAATAGAGCATAGTTAATTTGGTGGTAGCGACAAATTAACAGTATGCCAAGCCCCCTGCACATGCACTGCCCTGATAAACTTGTTATTGGCAAAGGTTCACTCTAAGAGGAGCTTGGTAATCCTTCTTCTGTGTTTGCTCTTCTTTATTACTCCTTTGAGAAAATATTGTTTATAAAATAAAGATCTGCACAAGTAAAGATAACAGAGTCCCCATTTCATGCCTAACCTGTTTAATAGCTAACAAGCTTGGAATATATAGCTCTTTCTTTCTATTTCCTTTATATATTTGGCTACAGGTGTGTGCTGCGCTCCAGTGATTACCAAGCATTCATGAGCAGCTGCGCCTCAAAACGAAATATGAAACTGAACTGAAAGTTTGTTTGAAATGGAAGTAAAACCTGGCAGATGGCAGCATCCAGAAATAGCACCACTGAAACTGAATTCTTTTGTGCAGCTACTCCTCCAGAGCACTAGTGAGAACCGGGGGGGAGAGGGGAGGACAACACAGCAACGATCTACAGGAGTAAAAGGGGAAAAATAAAAAGTAAAGGCAGTTTTAGGGGGAAGGAAAACCACAGAGGGGATGAGAAGAAAAGAAGAAAATTAGCTTCGGATGACAACACCTAAAAAACGAACAGAAACTTGAAGGATGTATTAGCAAAAGGGAAGTATTAGAATTATCTATGAGCTGGCTGGGTTTATGGAATAAAAAAATCATTTAGAGAAAGAAGATGATAACTGACCACCTGGCAGAATCAAACAAAGAATTTAAATGTTAACATGCTTTTGATATACTGTGGAAAGTCACACTTTCTTTGATACATTGTGGGAAGCCATTATGCTGAAACAGATGCACATCTATGCTTTCAAAGAGATAGGGGGGTAAAGGCATATGCCCAAAGGAACGTTCAATAGATTAATTTTAGGTATTTTGCAAGTGAAAACTGTGACCTTAATATATTTTTTTTTTTAGCAAGTTAAAACTATCCCTAATGTGAGAATGAGGAGAAAAAGAATCCCAAACGCAACATGCAGCTTTGTTGGGTAACTCTCTGTGAATCACAGAGCACAACAAACCACAAAATCCAGGCAAAGACGCATCTCCACAAGGGCGCTCCCTCTTGTGAGCAGGCTGCACACTCTTGGGGTGGGCTCCGGCGCTGAGGCTGCACATTCGGCTCCCACAAGCTGTGTGTCTGCCGCAGGCACAGATCAGATGCTCGTGCCCAGCAGCTCCACAGTGCTCTCTGTATAGTTTTCACCAAGGTGGAGTTTTTGGGGTTACAGTGCCACTAGCAGAACCTGTGTTTCCCTTACACAACCCTGTTTATGGCTGACTACAACTTTGTGTAATTATTTGAGCCAAAATTTCCCAGAAATGGCCTAAAGCTGAATTTGAGAGGAAATGCCACCTAAGGTGATTCAGCCTTTGGCCATTCCTCATTGGACTGACACCACACCCTCCCTCCAGTGATGGTAATACCTCTGAATATCCCAGTGGTCTTGCAAGAGCAATTGATAATAAATACATTGATGCATTTATGGATAGTTCCACTCTGCAAGGTCTAAGTAATTCTCAATGGAAGGTTTGAAAGTGTCTAAATCACTTTTCAAAATGGGATTATGTCCCAGAAAGTCACAGAAATCTTCAGAAAAAAAACATATAACCAATTCCAGTTTTATTGATTGGCATTAAATTGCTTTCTAAGTAAGGATGCCAGAGGAAATGAGTTGCTCTCCATTCACTGTGCAACACACAAGGTGGAAAAATAAAATGTGACAGAGTAATTAGAAACTGTAAATTAAGATCACATTTAGATGTAGGAATAACTTAAAACTTGAATGTTACTCTTTAGAAATGTCTTTTTTATTTAATGTTGTCTTTTGGCTGCAACTAATGTCAGACCATTCAGTATTCTGAAATCAGCAAAATCATAGGGCAAATTATTCTGATGACTTTCAGAGATCTCTAATCACACTGCTGCTATTCTGCATCTCGTTGTTTAGGGAAAGCTGACAACTTTGCCTCCCTGACAAAAACTGTTCCAGATGATTCAGACGAGTTGATCGTGACAACCACTTTGCAAATATCTTCTAATATGAGTCACTTTATGATGATTCATTTACTTTTTCATCATTTTAAAACAAACTTCTCTGTGGGAAAAAGTTTAAAGACCTCGTTGAAGAGAACATTTGCAATTAAAAAGCTCTATTTTTTATTAGAGATGGAATTGCTGCTTTGCCAAAACAAAGGTCTTCTGAGGAATTTTCATCTATTTCTAGCCTTGTAAACCAAGCCTAATCTGAGTACAATGTTGAAAACAGTGACAGACATTCTGCAGCATGGGTGGGTTACTAGGTGACACTGCAAAGCTCTGCAATGTTATCCAAAATCCCAAGATTTCCCAAAACTACAATCATTATATTGTATTCACCATCAAATAAACATCTGGTGCAATGAAGTAAAAAACTTGTGAAAAGTTTCTTATTTGCATCAAAAGATTTTCTTTAAAAGTTAATTCTACACATCTGAAATGAGGTTTTCCTGTATAATGAATATTTGTTTTGCCAAGGAAGAGTAGGGTAACTGTTTTACAAAATTGTGAGCTATTGACATCTATTGATTAGGGATTTCTATATTACATTTGAGGTCTAAGATTTTTTTTAAATATTCCCAGAAGACCAGAATTCTGACCAGTCGTTAACAGAGAGCTACACTGGAACTGACACACATATACCTATAAAAAAAGAAAAATTGTCTTAATATATTTAACCAGTAGCAGTGGCTGCATGGAAAAGTCAGCAAACTTATAACCCAGGGAATGCCCCTAATACTGGGAAATTTCACTCGCGTTTCAACTCCCTGAGAACCAACATCTATGATTCCCACATGAATAGTCATACACAGGTTAACAGAATTCTGTAGAGACCAAAACCAAAGAAAGTTGTCTTTATTGCTGCTATACTGATGGACTTCTGAGTCAATAGCATGGATTAATGGGCCTCTGCTAAATACAGAGAACCAAAACAGACAGCCCTAGGTTGACAGAGGAAATTATATTACTCCTTACAGTCAATTAACAATAGGAGTGTGACAGGAACACCAAAACCAAGGGAATACAAAGTCAAATTTGAAACTATGTCCTCATCAAATGCTGCTTTCCCAAAGGATACATGATCTGAAGGGAACTGGAGATTCTCTTTCAGAAACCCAGATTTTGCACATCACGTTTGTAGGTTAGAACTGTGATGCCCAGGTAGAAGAGCCTGAGGCTTCTGAAGAAGTGGAAAGAAACTTCAGCTATAAAAACATCATTCAGAAATATCATTTTTTTTCTTTTATATGTTGTTATTGTAAAACAAATAAATAACCCAATGTTGTGCAACGTGCAGATCCGTACAACCAATCGTTACGAATGAATGATTGCACATACCAGAAAGGGCAAAATCTCTGTCTTCCATTATACATAAATTAGTGTTTTGTATTTATCCAGTAAAGCAAGACTGAATAATGTATTATTATAATGAACTTGTTGAGAAGATGAGAAGCTCTGGAGTAAACTCTCTTCCCTGTTATATTTGTGCCATTCTATCAGTTTCACAGTATTTTCAGTCATCCTTATTTTCTCAGAAATTTGGATTTCAACTCTTTTGCTATACTTTCTTAAACACAGAGTTTTCTCCACATTTCCCCAGGGCTGAACTCTGGAGCCTAAGTAAAACTCTCCATGTCTCTCTCTACTAAGAGGAAAGTTACACATTGTACCTATTTAGGAAACATACAGAAAACCTATGACTGATGTGAAAGAAGAACGTTAGCATGTGGTTCTGAAGATCTTTCTGGCAAAACTGTTCAGCTATTCCATAATAGCTATTAAAGGCAAGCACCGTTCTTTCATATTTCAAAAATATTCTCAACTAGAGCTTGCTTTCTGCCTCCAGCTGCTTGTTTCCCCTCAAGCCTGTTGATACAAAGGGCCGTCTATGAATATGCTATTTTTCTTGGTATCTGCAACACCCGTGCTAACAGCCTGAAGCAAAAGGGAGCAAAGATGATGAAGGTGTTTCAAACATTCTCCCTGATGGTCAGAAAAAAAGAGCAGTGGAAGAATACAGCACTGCCTAATAAATGGGACAAGGTAGACACCCATGAATACAATGAGACACATAGATAACTTTATATGGCCCACACATATATGCTTCTATTATATGTTAGCTTTAATCAAAACCAGAATTGTATACCTCTATGTTAATTTCTGATTTCACCTACACCAAAAATATAGGCATTCTTGTTGTTCATGCAATGCCTCTCCAAATCTTTAACAAATTTACTTAGCCACAACCAGCTTCCCGTCAAAACTAAAAATGTTTACCTCAGAAGTTTTTTTCTACCTGTTCTTTTCTCCATCCCTATCCCATCAGTCTCCTGCCTTGCAGATGTAGCTGGTGCAGTATCAATAAACTCCAGCTATAGGTTTTAGGGTAGTGATAAATTTAGGTATTGTTCAAGAGCAGTAATGCTCTCATAACTTAATCTTAATGAAACACTTTGCAAACACTCTCCTTTATTTTATGTCATGCATCTATTTATTGGTAAAGAGATACCTAATACTGTTTGCGCAGACATACTTTATTGGCCAGGTGCTAAAAGTCCTAGGCAAAGCCTAAAAATTGCAATGGGAATTAACTCAGTGTGCTAATCTAAAAATACATATGTCTGTTTTCACCCTGTACAATAATTCTAAAAGACAATTTCAAAATACTACATTTTATTACTATGCCCCTCTGTTCCGTACTGTTTTATTCTTTGAGCATCTTCTGAGTCACATCTGGGTTGCTGAACCACAAACCTGTAGAATTCTAGCAGTCAAATCCACACTTGTTAGGGTTTTTGTGAACAGCCGAGGCTCACCCACTGTAGCGTAAACACTGAAATCATCATATACAACTGAAACGCATTGCTAATTTGCATGACTGCAATCCAATGCATAAGCTGTGACAGGGCATAGCAACCTAAAATTTCCTAAACTCCCAAATTTAACAGAATTTTTAATTTCCTCTTCTGGGTATTGATAAATCAGTATCTGTTTCAGCATCTGCTGACCTGCTGCACTATCCCAATTATCCACAGCTACCCCACACCTGATGGCAGCATTCTTATCTGCTGCTAACACAACACAGTAGTACATTAATTCCACCTCCAGACAATTGACCCCATGTCTGAATCATATTTGCCAGATTGAAATTTCTCAGGGACTCAAACTATTTTATTAAAGGCTTCATAGGCTAAATGCTAGCAGCCCTAACTCTCGTTTTTGTTGAGTTCCCCCAGGGAGGAATAAGAGTCAATTTATCTGACTACCCTTTGTTTTCAGAAGCTGATGATATCAAAGAGGGCTGTAGATAGTTGATATAATCCTACAATATGAGATTTTTTGATGTTCAGCTCTAAGTGAAGTGGATGCCTAAGTTATTAGTGTACATAATAGTTGCCCCTTGAATTGAACTATGTAATTAATACAGAAATATGAACCCAGTAAGTTAAAAGTTAAATAGCACCAGCATAAAGCTTGATATTACCATCGCTTTCATTAAACATCAAGAGGAAGAAAAGACATATAGAGGCCCTTTGATTCTCTTTAACTATTATTATTCTCTCAGTGTATTGCAGTAGAGAATTACTAACATATATGGTCTGGTACACACTGGATTTGCTATCCTTCTATTATGCACTGTAATATATTTTGATTAATACGATAAGCATCTGATGTACTTCACAGTAACTTTATAAATAGCAATACTGTCTGATAGATCCAAAGAAGAGCTGGTAGAAATTATCTCAAACTGCATGAATTATCTCGCAACATACAGGCAAAGCCATGCCATATATGCAAGTGTCTTGCAAATCACATCTAAAACCACTCTGAAAATAGAAACATATTTTATTACAACTCTTTCATAGTGTAATAAATTCACTTGCCTAATTTGAACAATTCACCGAGAGTCACAATGAAAATCTACTTGGACACCAAACTTTATATATTCAGCATTGGGAAGGGAAATAGACTCTCATGAAAAACTCCCTGAAAGAAGAACAAACCTTTTCTGAACATCATTCATTATTCTCTACGTTTGGGGTTGGCAGTACTAGCAACCTAACTAGATTCATATCAGAATCTGAATTCATTGAGATCTCTTCACAGAAAACTTGTGAGAAGCCAACAGGATGGCAATCAGGAACAGATTCTGTGTATTAAATTGTAGAACACAATACTCAAAAATACGTGAAAATAAAAGACAACTGAGAAGGTGATCTGAGAAGGCCTCCCTCTGACCACCTGGTCAGTACGGTGCAATGAGAGCATCTGCAAAACACAACTGACTCATCTGGGCATCTTAAAGGTACAGCTCCCCGGAGGATGAAGGCTATCACTGAAGACTAGCCTGGCAGAGCCAAAGACACTTTTTATTCTGTTGGTATTGCAAAGGGTTTGCGAGTTTGTTTTAACATAGTCCTTGAAAACTCAGATAACAAACGGAACAAATCAAAAAAGTCTATCAGCTATATAAAATAATACACAACACCTATATGTAAATCTAAACACAATCAAAACACAATATCTAAAATAGAATATTTATGAAGTCACACAGTAACAGATTACAGCACTACGGGTGAAAGCTCCAGTGAGACAGCTCTTGGAGGTGGGAAGGTAACAGGCAAAGAGATTAACCCAGGAGAAGAATAGAGGAGGAAGGATCTGCCTATAATATACCAGTTTGATGAAATCAGTACGCTAAAGTCATTGTGCTGGCAGACTCCGCTATGACAGCAGAGCAGCACTAACCATAACCCAATGAGTTATGAGGCAAGCCTGGGTAAGAAGAGTGATTGCAATTGTATCTTCCAGTGATGCTTGCTTATTAAATTTCTTCCAAATATCTTGTACTAAAGCAACTTCAGAAAATTTAACACAGTAAATAAAAATATTGCAACTTTTAAATGGATTGTCCTGAATGTCAAATGCAATGACTGAGTTTAAATGCACAAATGTTTGATTAAACATACCTTACTTCCATCTGCTAGTCTCCATTGGCAGACTTTGCCAGAGAACAACATTTTATCTCCTTCAGGGAACTCAGCAAAACCCATTTCCTTATTTTTACAGTAATATCTTGTAACATAGCAACAATACTCTGTATTTGTGAGTGTAAACACTGGGCATGTATATACCTTACCATGGATTCCCTGCTCATGCAATTAGCCTTTTATTAGTAATTAGCAATTAGCTTCCTTGGTTGTAGAGCACTCGTACTAAAGGAAACTAGGACGCAATCAAAATATTATCTACCTTTACAGTATAGGATAATTAAAACATCAGACATAGAGTTTTCCTTTTGTTTAATCTATTTACTAATACTGTGTATGACAGAGAACTGATAAAGTTCTTGCGTATTTCTACTGTGTGCAGGATGTTGTCATCCTGAAGTGCTGTAGTTAACACATTTCATAATACTCTCTCTCATGGGATGAAGCAGTTTCCTAACACTAAAAAGGGAGAGGTGATTGTTTTAATTAACCTGCTGCTACTAAAAATCTAAGGATATTAATTCCACATCTCTAAATGGGTATGATATAATAATTTTTTTCTTGTTAGCAGAAGAATTCTTCCTGGTTTCCATTTTTAATACATATTCTTTGTCCACAGAAGGACAGTTACAACCCTCCACTATAAGTAGACAGCTTTTCACAAAAACAGTCACACAAATAAAACCAGCGCAGCAAAGCAAACACACATTTAGACTGCTGCTCTCCTTCAACTAAAATATGACAGCTGTAGCCGCTCAGTAACAAAGAAAAGCAGAGGAAGAGAAAATACTTTGTCCATCTTGATATGACCAGGGAATTGAGGGAAGCGGAAGAGTGAAAAATACGTGATACACTGTGTTCATGTGCTGACTTCACAGAGTGGGCACAGAATCAATTTCAAAGTGAAAAATAGCCCTGTGAAATTATTGTAATCTATTTATCCACATACCATCTCCAGAACATTAAGAAGTGATTCTGCCCGTTCTCAGTTATGGAAAACTCCCATTAATTTCAAATAACATTTAGCACAGCAAAGTCACTTCTTGAGAATGGTTAGGAAATTCTTTTTTAAATAGTCTAGGAAATTCCACTAAGCAGACTTTTAAAAGTCAAGTTTAGAATGAGTTGGCACGCTTGCAAAACACCAGCCAATATTACACAGCTGTAACCAACGCTACTAATCTTTCATTTCAAGAACACTAATTTAACAGAAAACTTTGTAAAAGGAATTTAAACAATATACAACTCACTTCACTTTTTAGCTTTCTACAAGGAGACCTTTAACCCACTATTTATAACTAATAGCTATATACTATAACACTATATACTATAAGTTACTTATAGCTATATATTATAAGTAACTTCTAATTTCACCTATTCCCTAATGGCAGTTACTAGTGATGAATCCCAACGTGGTATAATCTATAAGAGCAAGACAGAAAGATTTGATGTGTCAGAGCTAAGGGATGGAATTAACAAATTCAGTGAAAACGTGCAGCTCCGAAAGACATGTAAAAACAGGAGGCACTTCCCACTGAAGTTGAAGGACCATGCAGAGACAGAAGCATATATCAAATAGCCAATTCTTGACTTTCTAACCTATTGTTTTCCTGTCACTCTTTGCCTTCATTCTTGAAGTCTATTATAATGATGTATTTTTAACCTGGTTCTTCAAGAAATGAGGCATATGTCGTCGTGTTGCCTGGCCATCTGTCAGTTTGCTATTTTCCCTCAAGCACATTTCAAACCTGTTGAACAATTTCAGCCAATATGACAGAAGGCTAAAGGTCTCAGACATACAAATTTCTGCATATTTCATCAAAAGCTATAGCTAAAAGACGAGAAAGACACAGTGTATCGCTGCATACCTGTGCCTAGCCAGGCGGCTGGCACATCACATGAGACGCTGCCACAGACCCACTCAGACAAGCAGGGGGTGTGAAAGGGAGGCTGCAGACCTAGGAGAAGAGATGGAGGTGAGCTCAACTTACATGCAAATCCATCGGAAGCTCTGTTGCCTCAGCAGTGCTTTGCATCAACCAACGTAATTTTACTACAGTGGTGTCTTCAGGCATCTGCCAAAAATCAGGCAATATGTACAGAAGGATATTTGGTTCTTTTGGGTTTGCAATCCAAGACAAAAACAAAGGAATGGAGCACATTAGTGGTAGGAATGGAAAGAAGACCAGAGATGGTGTAATCATTTCATATCCGTGTACTGGAAATTAACACAGATGACCATGATGGACAGAGGTCCAGAATTCCCAGACACCAGATTTTCTATCTAGCTCGTATCACCTCTGATTTAGATCCATAAACACTGGGGATTCTGAATTATTCAACAGCACATAAAAATCTTATAATCATCTTGAGTTATTGTATGCTGGTTTTCCAGGTGGAAATATCCAGATTGGATATTCTGTACTAGGTCTGCGCGAATGTTAGTTTAGTCTTAAGTACAACTGTCTCCAGCTGTGACCCAGAAAGGAGTGATACTTCCGTTGAGGCATACACTCATAGCTCCCAGGTATCAACAATGTAGGTTTTCCTGACCCAAACAGTGGCTGTATCCAAGCAATCATGTTTAATTTTCATTGCGGTGTCTTTTCTCTAGTAATCTACCTAACTATTTTTTATACTTATTTACAGTTTTGTACTCAAAATCTTCCAGTAATACTGAATTTTGCAACTGAGTATGTACAAAAAGTACATCTGTTCATTTGTCTAAATCTGCTGCCTAACAGCTTAAGGAACTTCCAATTTTCTGTTATGGGAAACATTAAATGTTTGTTATCTACCTGCCATCTTCAAATTATTTGTGATTTTATAGATAACTACCATATTTTCCCTCAATCATCTTCCTTTCTAGACAGATGAATCCCAGTCCGTTTGGTATCTCCTCTCCGAGAAACCTTTTAGCACTTTTAACCATCTTTGACCATCCATGTAACCCTTCTCCATGCATTTCCAACACTGGGTATACCCTCACTGACAGGGCAGAGCCAGAACTGTGCATTCAACACATGGGCAAATGGGGAATATATGGTGGTGTAACAATGTTCTCAGATTTGTTCTCATTTCCTTTCCTAATAACACTTCAAATTCTATTTTATTGCTAAGAAATGGACTAATTCTTTAGGGAGAGGTCCACCATGACTCAAAGATTTCTTCCCTGAACAATAATAGAGGATTTAGAGTCCAGTGTTGTGTATCTGTAGTTCAGTTCATCTTTCCCGTGTGCAATAATTTTTGAAACACTAAATTTTATACCATTTTTTTTTCAGTCATTCAGTTTTATGCTTCTGTTATTATTTCTATTTTTCTTTTGCTCCCCCATTTTTTGTTAACATCTCCAACATACCTTCAAAATCTTTTCTGTATTTCAAATTCAAAAGTATATAAACTTATCTTTATATCCTTGTGACTTGCACCATCAAGTTTTACCCGGGACAATAAAGTAGATTATAATAGTGAAACTAGTTTGAAATTACCAAGAAAAATGCTGAATCAGCTGTAATAAGACATATTAAAAGTCAAATTCATTGTGTTAATTTTCCTATTTAACAATTCAATAACACTGTCAGTGCTTTCATCTGCATCCTTCTTCAGCTTCTGGTCAGGGATTTTGTGTACCCCATAGATATATATAGCATCTATATCTTTACATAATTCATATTTTGAAAATATTTCTTGAAGTCTATTGCTCGCTATCAGCACCATATGGAATTATCAAGATTTTTTGTAATGTGATTAGGAAGTCTTAAATACTGTTTTGTGCAATGAAGATACACTATGACAATCTTTGAGTGGTTACGATGAGTCATCCAGATTTTGATTTCATGAAAGCAGGACTGCATAACAAAGCGTGAGGCAGCAGCCTCATTGACAGTACAGTCACATACTGCCTCCCTCATTGAAAATACAGTCACATGCCATTATGCTACTTTTTATACAATATGATAGCCACCTATTCTTAGCAAGCGTCGTGTTGAATGCAAGTGGAATAAAGTATGGTATGACTGCCCCTTGTGCTATTTTAGACAAATACAGAGTGAAAGCCAAAGTGATTTCACAGACAGTACGCCTAGGCAGAAGGATATTACATTAGGATTCATAAGTTCTCTACTTAACCTCGGCTGCATAGCTACCTAAACGACAGGAATAACTAGAGGTGTGCTGTTCAGCAGCACAAATTTTTTACTAACAAATAGATAGGAAAAAAAAAAAAATCTCTGTTTCAGCTCTTCATTGCAGCTACTATTAGTATGTGAGTTTTTGCTTCTGTGTTTTTCAAGACAGTTGACCACACTAATATGGCTGAAAGAATTCTGCCAAATTGCACCACGTCATAGGAAATAATTATCCAAGGTGAGGATATTTTGAAGGACTGGGAACATAGTGTCATCACCAATAAAAAAAACACACTATCTTTCTTAGAAGCAAACACTGCTTGGCTATTTGCTGGTGTTACAGCTGGCAATATTATAAGGAATTTGGGAAGAAGAAAAGATCTTTCTTTACTTCAATCATAATAGTAATAAAAAGCTAGCATACATCTGAATCCCCATCTCTCTGACACTTCAATAGAATATCCACTACCTTTATATCTGAGGACCTCCAATCTCCAGCCACAGCAAAAAAAAAAAAGAGACATGGATCTGGTACTTTGTTAAGATTACAGAAGTTGCATCTATTTAACCAGTTATCAATTTAAAAAAATTATAGGGCTAGAAGGGATGCTTGGAGGTCATAAAGTTCATCTCCTTGCCTCAAAGCAGGTTCAAATGCCTCTATATCACTCCTGACAGATGTTTGTCCAGAGATTAATATGGCATTAACTTTCAAGGAAATTTATTTCAGTGCTGGTACTTAAAATAGTTCTATGGGAATGTTTCTGAGCCAAAAAAGCAGAGAAAGTTGATAGGAGTAGAACATAACAGTTTCGGATAACAATTCTCCCTGAAGAAAAGTTAGAACAGCTCTGTATCCTCCAGCAAAGCAGAGGACAAAAATCAACCAAATCCAAGTAGGAAGCATCAAATAAAAGCTGTAACAAAGTCCTAAATTTGAGCCTAGAAATAAGCAACCAGAACAAATATATATATGCTATTTACTAAAGAAAGTTCAGAATGAAATTTGATTAAAAAAAATAAAATATATCAACAAGGAACAGAATCACTATGGATTGCAACTGCAGTCCTCAGTAACAAAAGGACAGTATTCAGTTTATATTACTGATTTACCAGAAAGCTGACAATGACTGTAAAGAGTCTGTAAAAAGACTGTAAAAAAAAAAAAAGCATCTTTAAGGACAAAAACCATAACAATAATGGAAGATTCCAACCATGTTCACATAGACTGGGTAGGTGTCAATGAAGGTGGCAATGAGACAAAATACTTAGATAACATTTGCTTTTTGGAGAAACTTGTTAGGGACCAAAAGAAAAAACCTAACACTTGACTTCATACTGAATGATGCCTGTTACCTTATTCAGGACATTGCTTTCAAAGGCCCAGTGTTATGGAAGAGTCCCATAATGTAGTCACATTTCCCATAGCAGAAATGAAAAAATCTTTTGCACCTGTGTTTAGTTTCAAAAAGGAAACTATATAAGAAGCAGCAGCCAAAAACTTACATTTTTGAAGGCCGCAGATTGTATAATGGCATCAGCTAAAACACACAACATATTAAAAAAAACCCTTTAATAGCTCAAAAAGACCAGTATGATTTAATAACAGAGGCTATCAGAAGCAAGAAGATACACTCCAAACAGTGCAAATATCTCCAAGAAGAAAAACAGGAAAGAACATAATATCTAGCAAGCTGTAATATAAAAATGCAAAAATGAAGAAAAAAGAAAAAAAAGATCCTGTGAACTTCTGTTGAGAAACAACTTGAAGATGACACTAAAACTAACAGTAAATCCCCAATGCATAGCCAAAGCATGTAGGCTATCAGTCTTTCTGCAGGACCAAGTGAAAACAGACAAAAGGGAACATTCAAAAAGGATAATGCCATAGAAGAAAAGCTAATAAATTACTGTACCTGAGATATGCGCAGCCACTTAGACTCAACAACTTCAGGGATATAAGAGAGGATTTTTCTTAAACTGATGTGTTAGGAGAAGGGGGCATTAAAAAAAAAAGCAAACTGGTTAAAGGAATACTAACAAGGAATACTAACACATTATAGGACACAGAGGAGCATCATAAACCTTAAATATAAAACTCTTGAACTGGTATACTGATCACTTAAAATATTATTTGCATCAGATGAGTGGAAGACGATAAATATGAGCCAACAGGTGCTAAGTTTTTTAAAATTAGTTTTTAGGGGATCTAGCAAATTACAGCAAGGACATCTGCACCCAACCAAATCATAGAATAATGAGCAAAGGAAATAGCAGACAGGAACAAACCCATTACAATAAAAAAAAGCCAACACAGTTCACATACAGGTAAGTCATGCCACTGAAACTTGTTAGGATTATCTGTAGGGCAAGGACAAGACAGTTTATATGCTGTACTTGAATTTTCTAAAGGTTTTCAGCAGGATTTCTTAACCAAAGTTTCATAAAATTCTATGGGGGTGTCTTCTTATGGATTAATAACAGATTAATAAAATAGGAAACTACAGTAGGAATAAGTAGTAAGACTTCAAATGAATCCTGTGCCCTGAGGCTCGTGCTATTTAGTATTTTCATAAATGATCTGGAAATGGGGTGGCAGGGGTAACAACTTTTGCTACTGGTGACAAATTATTCAGGGCAGTAAAAAGGCAAGCAAACTGCAAAGACTTGCACAGGAATTTCATGATACGGAATGATTAGGCAATAAACTTACAAGCAAAATTCAATGTAAATAAATTTAAAGTAACACATATGGAAAAGTAACCTTAACTATACATATTCAGTGACTAGATCTAAATTCGCTATTAACTTTCAGGAAAGCTATCTCAGAGTTATAATAGTACCATGAAAACATCGGCCTGGTGCTCAGAAGCACTTGAAAAGGCAAATAAAGCATTAGGAATTACTAGAAAGGAAGAGAGAATGAAAGAGAAAACACTATTACACCATTTCATAACTCCGTAGTAAGCCTACTGCTGCATAAAATCTGATTTCCCCATCTTGGAAAGCACCAAAGACCAGAGAAGGTACGGAGAACTGTATCAACACTGATTAAAACTCTTCAGAACACAGAGACAACAACACAGAGAAAATTCTGATATTTCAGGATTCCCATAAAGTGGAAATCTTAGGATAGAGGAGAAATTCATTTTGGAAATGCCAGCATATGTTGATTCTGAAACACAATATGCTTCTTAGGACTCTGACAGCTGTGACTGAAATTACAGTTAAACTGCTGAAGTTTCATGGCTCAAACACTCTAAGGACAGCCCTGTTACTCAGTGTATCTCAGTACCCAAGGGCACTAATTACTTTAGTCTCCTTCATTCATGGCCTGCGTGGCAGTCCCAGCCCTGGCTACCCTGAATGGATGTGGTCTGTGCCGCTGCAGGAGCCTGTGCCTAAAAATTCCCACTGCACACTTGAACCAAAGGTCTGGAGAGCTCCAGCTTGTACTAGGATTTCCAGGAATCTCACACTCAGGGACTTGAACAGAAAAACTTACCGAGGCTCATGTGTAACGTGCCTGTGCAAATGTCTTTGCCTTCATCCCCATCAAGCATGCAGCCTCCCCTTGAAACTCAGACACTCACTTGTCAAACAATTGTCATAAAAGAATTAAAGCTTGAAAATTATTATTCTGACAGTCTCTATGCACAGTCTAAAAGATAAGACCACAAGAAAATGTCATATTAGGGTAGAAGAGCTCATATGTGCAAATAGACATGGACAGATACAATTTGGTACAGCTAGGTCAGACTCTACTCATTCAATTACAGGTATATATAACACATTTAAGAACAATACATACAGGCACACAGAACACAAATAACCTGCCCCTTATTCATGGGAATGACAGCTCTTCTCTCAAGAGAGTTAGACACATGAAATAGACCTATCTCCATTCCCTTATTATCTCTCGATTTAGAGAAATAATCTACAGTTTCATGGATTAATGATTATAGATCCATCAATGACAAACTGTGATTAGATACCTCATTAACATTAATGTACCACCTATCCGGAATGCTGTAGCGAGAAACAGTCAAAAACTAATTTTTACTAACTCACTTTTTCTTCTCTTTAGTACTGTGGTAAATGTAATGACTCAATTGTTTTTGCTGCTGTGGATGGACAAAATTTCACTGAGTCCTCAGATATGCTAGCCATTTGTACGAGCATAAATTTAGACAAGTAGATAATCTTTTATATTTCTTGAAAGAAAGGATAAAGAGAAGTGTAGAAGAAAAGAGAAGTGTTAAAGAGTCTAGACAAACATGCAAGGCAAACATGCCAGGATTATAGGAGATACGTCATGACTTGAGATACGTCATGTATGTATCTAAAAGTATTAGGACCATGATAAGTAATTTAAAGATGCATCATCAACATGATTTCTTAAGCAATTGACGCAGAAGGGTGTAGATGCGTGGCCATGGGGGTTGACAGATTTCATTGAGCCCATGACATGTGCCTTGCCTATCTGCAATTGCTGTATTTGAGTGAACTTTCTGCTGTGCCAGCAGTAATCCAGGCATATAATTACAACATCTTTGAGAAAACTCATCCAAGGAACAAATAAGCTTGCTTTAAAAAAAAAAATTCTTCATATTGCCCTGACTCATAAATCTATTGTGCACTTCATTAAATTCAATAGGCAATTTTAGGGAGAGATAAACAAATTAAAGAACCTCTACTAAATGACAGAGAAAATTCCAAATAAACATAATCCATTTTGCATTTTAATTCCAATGTTGCTTGTCCTTCTCAGGGCTGATACCTGCCTTATTCATCCTTTTTCTTCTTGAAAACAGTTCTCAAGTAAGGATATTAGGGAAATGTACTACAAAATACATGATATTTTTTTAAATTAGGTAACCCATCCCATCCTCCACAGACATATAGAAGAAGGCTGGAAAAGACAATCACAATTTTTTATTATGCCAAGGAGCTTTTCTTTAATGATTCTTCTCCTCCTAACCTCTCTGGAGAACAGCAATTAGCATGCTGCTTGTCCAGATCCATCAACAATAGCACGTATAAAGCTGTAAATATGCCACGCTTTTGTTAGATTTATTATGGTATCTTCTAGTCTGACAGATTTATAAATTATCTTTTTTCTTGTAAAGGTGAGAACTGATGTACAAAATAAAGAAAAAAATTTGCAAGCATCAGTCCTCGGCTACATGTAAGAACCCATCTGAATCTACCCACATTCTCATGCTGTTCTTATCACCTTGAAATCCCCATAACCTACACTCAGCCTCTCTCTCACCCTCTAGAGAAGGCCATTTCTTGCTGTTGCGCCTCACCATATGTGTTCGTCATTTTCCAGAATCCTGTTTAATGTTTGATTGGGGAATAGAAACCTGTTAAGGCACAGGTTCTGAATTCCGCTCAGGAGAGATCTTTTCCATCTAGGTGTCATGGAAAGTTTTCTCTGTGCAGACTGAACCATCCCTCAAGTCTCTCAAGCCTGAGAAACAGCAGACACTTCCTACCTCCCCTTTTCTCATGCCCACGTTCTTCTTCACACATTGTTCTCCCAAAAACCAAGAAGCCAAGCTTTCTGTCACTCCTGTCCCTATTCCACCGCGCAGAGCAAGCGTGGTCTGTAGACAGATGGAGGAATTTCTGTCACCAGCAGCCAGGAAGCGTTACCCGGAGCTGTGCCGATTTACTGCAGCTGCTGGGGGAAGGCTGGAGGTGGGCAGAGACAGCAAGCAACAAATGACAGAAAACATTTATCTTCAACAACTGAAAAAGTAAAGGCAAAAAAAAAACCTACAGAAGCTGACAGGTGGTAAATCATGAAATGTTTCATATGGATTTTTTAAAAGATATAGGAAACCACCATGTGGAGCTCCCACGCACAGTTTTATAATATATGCGTGTCTATCGATGAAACAAGGAGCAAGTGAGGTATGTGCACTGCAGAAATGTTATATGAATGCTTTTCAGCTCCTTGTCATTGGGCTCCTTTCACTCCACCCGCTAAACCCGGAATAGCATCCCAGTTTCTCTAAGCCTGGCATCTCCTCTCTTTTCTCTCCTCCTTTCAGCTCACAGTCAACTAGTTGCCTCATGTCTCAGCTCTTCGCTCTTCTTCTCTTCCCTGGGCCTCTGCCTGCTCTATAGACCTGTGGTAGTTTAAGATCTAATTAAACCCTGCACCAAGTAATTCTTTCATACCATCTTTCACCCTTTTTTAAATTATCTTCCTAGTTTGTCTAAATTCTGCACAGATTAAGACTACTTTCTTGATGCCTCTGACATGAAATATCTGAAAAGAGAAAAGTTATTAATGTTTATAAATAATAATTGTGTTGAATAAGGTCAGGGCCCGCAATGTTTAAGGGGAAAGTCTATTCCTTCTCTAGACTGTGCATTTTCTAAGGCCTTTCAAAGTCTTAAATGTGGGGCTACAATTTCCATTGCTTGGCTCTATATTTTGAACTTACTAGACAGATCATTTCAGAGTCTCCAAATGTAAAAATGCAGCCTGCTGACATGCATTATGAACAGGAAATTTGTACGGATATTGAAAATGCTGGGTTTTTTTTCTTATGAGAATGAACGAGAAAGTAATTTGGGGAAGGAAACAATTATTCAGCCTTAAACATATGAGAAATTTTGGTGATATTTTGAACATACTAAGTCTTTGAGCCTGACCCCAGAGCCAGACAGGTAGTTCCAAGTAAATTCCACGTGCAATTTTTACTCTTCCTCCTTATTCTACAAACATGGAATTAAAATACAAGGAAAAAAGTGATGCAAGTATTGCTTAGTATATTAAGAAGATATTAATAATTTATGCACTTGGGATATATTAAGAATAAATAAATGATTAATGGTCATTGAAAAAAAATACTATCACTTGGGGTGGTGATGGTTCAGCTAAGTTACCAGAGGTACTATGTATATCCTGAGCAGTACCTTGAATTTTATTTTTTCTGCATCACAAAGAGTTAATATAGATGCTGGAGTGTTAATATGAAACTAGGCTGTGTTATTCAGTAGGCAAGATATTGCACTGTCAACCAACTGGAGCTTTTGCATGATCAGTTGAGCTACTGAAATTGCACCTTGCCAGGATGCTGTGGTCATTTTTAAGATACTTCACAGTGAACAGGCATTTCACATGCTTAGATGTGAGCAGAGTTGTTTTTTTCCCCTAATAGGACCTCAGGCTCTGCTATTAGAAGGATCCTGGTGACTGTGAGATGCAAGGCCCAAATGTCAGACATATAATATTTATTAGAGGCAGCGGAAGAAAAGGTTGCAGCCACCCTACATAAAATGACTTCTGAACTGAATGGAAAGCACCACAGTGCTTTCCAGTGCTTTCTGCTTTTCCAGTGGCAGAGAAGTCAGCAGTTACATACTGAAAAAATATTAATAAAATCCTTAAAATATAAGAAAGCCTTCCATTTTCACCAGCCAGAACCTGAGTGAAAATCCAAAGAAGAATGAATGACTGCAGGCTGTTGTCTGAGGTTCTGGACAAACAATCCAGCGTGCAGTACAGCAAAACATCTGCAGAAGCGTGAACTGAGAGGCTTCCTAGTGCTTCCTGCTTCCCAAACCAGGAATATCAGATCTACAGTCTTTTTCATTGTATTCTGCACTAAAGGAAAACTGTAAGGTAGGGGAATCTCAATTGTACGTGAAAGTTAAATAGCAATACAGAGTACAGAAGTTTCCTAAACAACTTAACACTCATGAAAGGCCTATTGCAATAACACAACTGGATTATGGCTGTGCAAAATGACCCAATACTACACAGCTGTTATAAGTTCTTCAGGAGCATTTTCAAATCTTGAATATGCTTGTGAGAAAGTGTATTTTGATTGTTCCTAAAGAAGGTAAATCAGTGTCTGAATTAATATACACAGAACATTTGCAAATATTTTATCACAAGATATCCAGACCAGTAAATTGGATCCATTCTTCTATTGTTTCCCACCCAGAGTCAAAATCTACACTTGGGGTAGTGGTGTGTGATTCAGATATTCATAAGTCCAAATTTCACCCTGAAATATCAAAGGGTTAAGATTTAAAATTCCAGCTCGATTCCCTGTTAGCTACCCAATCCTTATTGTTCAGTGGAAAAGTACTTTGAATCCTGCAGCTCTCTGCCTTCTGTTCCTTAGAATAATTTCTTCCATATGATATTTGCTGCATGTGTGAAAAACAAATTTATCACACAAATGCATATATTTCCAATGGTCTCAGAGAACAGTGATTCAAAACAGTGATTCAAATTTTCAGCGCAGTAATACTACAGAGATTGGGAAAAAAACCTCTCGAATTCTGCTTAAAAGAAGAAATATGTGGAAGAATAACTAAATGCAAACAAACCTTCCCATGTGAAGCATGCAGAAAACTATTAGTGATGGAGAGAAATCTGCAGTGCATTTAGACAGCTTAATTTATGAAGCTTGCCAAAATAATTAAAAGAAATCCTACAAACTTTTCAACCCAAGTAGAATATTTTCATTTCATGAGTTAAAGGAATGACTAATGTCTTGATGAATGTGAACTTTAAGATCCCAAGCCCCATAACGTATTAAGAATCTTTCCCACACACAGTCTCTCACATGCACCAGTACCATCTAGTCCTTGCTCAAAGCAGGGACCCTCTTGCGTGTGCTGTCAAATTCTAAGTGTCACACTATCATCACCATGGTAACTGATGGACCACCAAAATTTCAGAGAGCAAACAAAATGCATACTCCTACTTGCCTCATTATGCACTGAGAAAGACAATTTTTTCTTCCTACATGATGACGGTACTGGGAGAAAGCCGCTACGAAACACAGCCACTGCCATGTCCAAACGCTAAATAAATTCAAGACAACGACTGAGATCAGTCATTCCTCCTAGCAAGTGTTTCACCAGTTGGCAGTGGAGGTAGGATAATGTTGGGGAACACTGTAGCTGGGGCTAGGAGACTAATAGCTTCTAAGAGTATTTTTAGCTACATTTGAAGACTCGAACCGAGAGTCCAGACAATCATAAGACAACCATGAATGATTAGGCTATAGCATGGGTTACTTGTTGGAGCTGTACCATTCACATACTTTCTTTCGTTGGCCTTTCATAGTTGCAGGCAGCATCTTTCAGCAGACAGTACAACATACATGTCAGAACTGCAACTAGCAGCTGATGAGGAAATATAAGATTAAGTTACTGTATGTGTACTGCAGCAAAAGGTTTTTTCTCTAAAGAGTCAACATTCATGCAAGATATGATAAAAGGCAATATAATGCTCATGAATGCTCTCAAGGCAGCTGCCCACTTGTGGGTGTTTGCTGTCTCTCTGTAGGGAGAGATCAGGCCTTTAAATCAGTTCACTCCTGAGGACTTAGTAAGACACCAGGGTTCACTGTATCAACAAGCATGTAAACGTTTGCCTACTGTCCACAGCTAAAAGGAGATATTCACCAGGTAACCTGCTCTGCCAAGATATAGCTGTATCTCAGCCTGAAGACCTGATGATGCCTGAGTGTAGCAAATAGAGTAGAGCTCTTATCTACAGCTCTAAATCCATTTATATTCTCACTTGCACATGACTTATGTTGGTTTCAGTGGGTGGCAATTCTACTTCTCTGACAGTATTTTATAATAAGAGATCTATCTCAAGTAAAGAGGGAAATACATTCTGATTCCAACAGTGCACTCAGGATGGAAACAGGCTTCCAGCTGAAGATGTTCTTGTAGATGTATTTTATTGGTTTGATAGAGCATCAGCAGTAAAAAATGAATACGTGGAATTTATCAATTAACTGACATCAGCCTAAGACAAATCTTCAGTGCCTCATGACAGCCTGCAGCAACTGCCTCCACCTGCAGTGCTATTGGATGCACTCTGCTGGCTATACACTAGTTCTTTTCAAGCTATTTCCATTTTTGTGAATGGAAATATTTTTATTCTCAATTCTTACACGCAAAGGCTTTTAAGTAAGCAAGAGAAAAAACATGCCAAGATGTACTTGTGTTATATTTCTATTTTTATGGCTTTTCCTTGTAATGCCAAGTACCATCCGTATATTTGGTTTGACCCAATTAAGCAATACATGAAAACCTACTTCACTAAAGTTCACTGATGCCAGCCACTGCAGCAAATGACAAACACAAGGATTTATTGTGTTACTGCTGCACATTGAAATGTAATCAAAGGCTGAAATGTAAAAACATACAATGAAAAATGCAGCTGTCCTCCAAAAAGAACTTAATACTGGTGAGGATTTACATTACATTCCTCTAAATACAAGAACAATATATTTACTGGAGAAATTAAAAAAGGTAATGAGCTAAGTTACACAGGAAAGATCAGTCCTTATACAATGAGGATACAGCACTAATGTTCTGTTTACAAGCCTTGGAAAAGGTATCTTAAATACTAACAGTCTAGTAGAAATTGGCAGAAATAATGAAATCTATACTACCACGATTTAAAGACAACATGCTTACACCCAAAGTCTGATCATCAGCATCAACAAATGTGTAAGGGCATCAACGAGAAAACTTTGCTGCTTTGTAGTTAGGAACTCATTTTTCAAAAGCCACTTTCCCTTTCCCAGCTTATTTCCACCATTTCTTGCTAGTAGAATGGCAAATAGAAAAGACATTGATGGCAATTAAACATCTTTCTGCATAACTTACAGATGCCATAAAACTTGTGCCCAATGAACAAATGCACCTGCATTTACTTGCAGTTGTAAAACTGAAGGCTCCATACGATAAACTGCTTACTTCACAAAAACAGACCTCCTCTGTGTCCTGTTCTTTGCCAGCCCATGCAAACCACCACACTCCTCTTTAATTTAGTTCTGTCCCCTTACTCTAAGCTCCAAGGACTGTGCCAGGAGTGAATATGCTTCGTGACACAAGACACAGTGACTTCGTCACCACAGAACATGCTGAACAGCACTAAAAAAAAATTAAATTTGGCTTGAAATAAAACAACTGTAAGACAACCAGTCCAAATAGCAGCAACATATACTTTAGCCTTAGCTATGCTTGTGCTGGAGACAAGCACAAATATCCCTTCTTAACGGCAACAGAAAACTTCCTGCTATGTGAGCATGGTGGTGGTAAGGGGTGGATGGGATGTTGAGCTGGAGTACTGCCCTTTGTACCTCATCTCTTTGCTTGGCCAGTGTAAAGAATACAATCAAAAGATAAGAAGCATTCCAGAGCCTGGGATGCCAGAGCCAGTGTGCAAAAGCCGTAGCGTGCCACAAAGAACTGCATCTACCAATGGATGAACTTTCATGTTTTAACATAGATTCACAGTCAGTCATCCACAGCAGTAAAAAAGTTATTCCTAAAGGAATGAGATTGATACATTGCACCATTGCAGGAGAAATATATTATTAAGAAGTGGAGTTTGCTATTCTTTCTCTTTAAAACAATAGTAAACTCCTTAAGTAAAACTTGGGCTCCTATCCCCTGCTTCACTTGAAATTCTTTGTAGGACACATGGATCACGCAAGATATGACAACCACCATATATGGAGGCATAGCTCTGGGCTTTCTGCTTCTCAGCACATAAAGTAATGATGAGAATATCGGCAAAGGTTACAAACAGGCTTTTGGGACTGTGACTATCTAAACTTGAAATGGGATTGCTGCCTGCCTAGACTGTTCTCCTCTCCTTTGGGTATGCGTGGATTCATCACTTCTGAGACCATCCCCCATCATCCAGCTGCTCCTGTTATTGATGACAGAGTGGAAGTCAATTGAGAGGAATGTCTCAGAAGCCCTTCAAAAATCGATGGGGGTCTCCCAGGGGATACAACAGCATTATTGTTACAAAACATCAGGGATGTGCTCAGTGCTTCCCTTTTCTCAAAGGGCTTTGTCATACAGGATTGCAGATAAGGAGAGCACTGAACCAGCTTAGGACTGCTGAGTATACTGCTTTGCTAATTGTGATTCAATGAAGATAAAATAGATGTTATCTGTTGGTCAACAGCAATGCTGTGGCCAACAGACACAAGCATACATTGTGCATATGACCCAACAGGTCACCTTTCTTTCCACAGAGTCCTCAAACACTCATGCCAGTTACTGTTTCTTTCACTGGTTGTGGCTTTGCTGCTTTTCAAAGCAGCTCTAGAGAGTGCTGACACGAGCCACTGCTCTTGGACAGCAGCAAAAGTAACCAAAATCCCTAGAGAACGCTGATCACCCAGAGTAGCTGCACTCCTTGGGTCCCAATAAAGGGTTCTACCAGGATGTGGTCAGGTTGTGTGGTCCATGTAAACGTGTGGCCTTGGCAGGGGTATTGGAAAGAGGGCATCCTGATAAAATGATGCATTGCTGAACATACAGGAGAAAAGTCTGGTTAGTACAGAGGGGTTTTTTACATATTAATGTCTAGGGAAATTTATTTCTGGGCAAAGTGTGGTCCAACTATGTTTTTATAGCTTTTCCCTGTAATGTCAAAGTACTATGCATTTATTTGGTTTGACCTAATAAAGTAATATATGAAAGCCTACTGGGGTCACAGGAATTGCAAAGAGAGATTCCAGAATTTCTGAAAACATTTAAATCTTATATTGAATGTTGTCACCAAAGCAAAATTAGGAATCTCTGAACAGTATTATCTATTTTTCTATCTTTATTTTTTATATTTGTACTGGCATTCACAGTAGTAAATGCACAATGATGATATACCTCTGTCTTCAGCTGATAATGAACAATCCACTAGATAGATATATAGCTGTCACTTTGCTTTTAGGATCCATGGCATATATTGAAAGGACATTACAGGGCTTCAGAATTGTGAGTTTGATATATGTAAATGTTTTTAAAGTTTTACTGACAATGGAAATTCATTCTGTATACTATATATCACTAGACTGGTGTCAGAGAACATGATATTAACTTTCAGTCATTTTGCCATGCCATTCTCCTAGTGATGTTGCAAAGAACTTGGTAAGCATTCAAGCAGCTTCTGATTTAATTTACAACAGGTCCTTTGACACAACAGCAAACTGAGCACATCCCAGTTAAAAATAGTATATTATTTCATTTCCCAGTTACTTTGGTGACATACAGGAACACTTAAAAGCAGGTTTCCGGATTCCGGTCTGGAATAGATGTATCCATAAATTTCAGAAACAATCTTTGTGAAGAAATTAAAAATCACATATCCATGATCTACTCTAAGATTTGTTACAAATGTGAGTCCTCACTTACTAACCTCTATATCACAGCATATCTTGGTATCCTGGTATTCTTCTCTGGCCTAATCTTGTCAGCTGTGCAAATTTGAATGACTTTATCTTCAAGTGGCAGTTATATCAAAATTCGCTAATTTCATCATCAAAAATAAAAGTCAGTAATTTCAGTGAGTCTTTGCATTGTTCAAAATCACACTGACCAATTACATGGCAGTGCTTTGTCTAGTGCTGATTATGCCTCCATTATGCAAAGTGGATCATACAATAGTCATCAGTCACAGACTCCCCTGCTCCCCAGACCTCTCCTGAAGGGTGTTAGGCAATTACCCTCCGATCACGCTTGCATTGTCTGACAGTAAAGCTCAACTTTCACTAGGAAAAAATGATAAAAACATCATAGCCTGGTCCAGATTCATAATTCTTGATAAAACCCCATGAAGTGTGTATCACTGTAAATGAGAAGTGGAGCAGGTCTTCCCAGCTCCCACAGTGCTGCATGACAACAGCACACACCACTCCATGGCTTGAGGTGGAGCAGTAAGAACAAGAAACCTTCCCCTCCTCAAGTACCATCAACCTCATGGAAAGAGCTTTAGAGACTGAGATGCACAATGAAGACAGCTCAGTTTTACACCAACAGTTATGCTTACAAAATCCTAACATAAAATTGGAAAAAGCTTTAGTAGAACAGAGATGTGTTATGTGTGCTTTAAAATCACTGTTCAGGAAACTAAGCCCAATGCAAAATAGAGTCTGAGTTTCAATGAGATCTTTGGCAAAAATTCAGTAAATTTGAGCTAGGACCTAAAGCCATTAGTGGTCTAGTTTCACACACACTTAGATTTTAGGCTGTAAATGTCACGCAGCTCATGCAGTCATTAGTCATCCCCATGCACAATACATACATACAGAGGCAAAATGAATGTAGTTGCAAAAGAGTTGCAAAGAGCTCTTATGAACACCTATCTTGAACATTAATATTGATAAAAGTATTATTAATAACATGGGATAGCAGAGTAAAGTGGATTCAATATATATAGGAACCTCTCAAATTTTTTGCAAAAGCTGGGGTAGAACCTCCGCTGAGATTTATATAAATTCAATTTTTTTTTTTTTTTTAAATCTCGGTGATTTTTCTTGCCTCTGTACTTGAAGAGTCCAGATAAACAGGGACTGAATGCTGAAATGCTTTGAGAAAAGCAATTGACATAAGATTTCCAGCCCCAGGTTGAAAAATGAGAAGGGCTGGATAACCAGATTAGCATCCAGAGGCTAATTCCCTGGCTGCGTACATGAACGCAGCTCCACTGGGCACAGAATTTGCCCCCCAGTCCTGTGACTGCTGATCCAAACTGAATACATTCTCCTACGGTCTACTGGGAAAATTGCCTGACAGTACCTTGCTGTTGCTTTTGCAGTCTCACAGCTACAAGTGAGATAAAAGATCACACCAGAAACCTTCACGTTACGGTTTATCTTCACAGACAAAGCTGCACTGATAGCTACTACCTCTGTCTGCCGTGTCACATGCCCTCCCACAGTCCTTGCATATTAGCTGCCCTTTCAATGATTCATCCACCTCTCCATATGCAAAGAGCATCTCCTTCTTTGTGTTCTTTTGAGGCGGGCTAATAAACTGCCTGAGTCATCATTTTTCATATGGTCTGGTCTTAATGTTTTAGTACTTCAGTTTAGACAATATCCACTTGGAGGAGTTCTTTGCTCAGCAGCAGGAAAGGAAATAACTTGACTCCCTAATGAAAACCTCAAAAACATCCCAACTACTAAAGGGTAATGAGACATGGCCCTGATTGATTGCCTAATAACCTTTATCTAGATACTAATGAATGTAATAAATTGTGCGATTTATAGGTAACCCCTGCTCAGAGACCGTCTTTTAAAGCATCTACTTGGAGAACGCTAAGTCGTGACGTGACTTCCAGCTTCAGTTTTACTGGAAAAAAAAGGCCTGTGTAATGTGTAGACTTGAACTGACAATCAATCAGCTGAGATGTTAAAGTGAAACAGTCTAGAGTAATAAATTAGCATTAAGTAAAGTTTGAGTATTATTGGAAAAAAAAGTATTTAAAAGTTCAGGCATAAATTGAAGGTCACAAGGGCCAGCCTGAATAGTAGTATGATTTTATCGTTATGGCTATTTATTACAATATTCAATAATTAATTAGTATCTTAAAATCAAGTGCCAGGCAGAAAGTCTTTCTAGCATGTCAGAAGTGATTGTAACATTTGCAAAAAAACTCAAAGCAACTTGGGATATGAAATCCCAGCTCCAAAAGTTACAATTTCTTCAGTCCAGGTTTCCAAAGGTTTTTACATATCTAACTCTCATGTGAATCAGTAAGATTTTAAGACTTTATATCTGAAGTGCTTTTGATATCACTTAGACTTCCTAGATTTGGAAAATAAGAATTTCAGGCTTGCTAATTTTTGTTTGCCATTTAAACTCTTACACCTTATACTTTTGTTCTAAAAGAAGAAAAATGAGTAAGAGATCTGGGATAAAAGCAGGGCAACCTATACAGGAGCTTCCATTTGGATTGCCAGTTCTCATGTTTGAGGGCAGAAACAGAATACTTTTTTTGTGCTACTTAGCATCTCCAGGCCTATTTTGTTCCTCCACTTCTTTAGGGCAGGAACTTCTGGACGGTTTTTAAGGGGCTTTTGTAGCTTGAGGACGACTCCTACATACAGCCTGATCTATGCATTTCTCCAGTTCAGGAAATACAGTCACATCTCAGTGTCAAATTGCAGCTGATCATCACATATATGCCAGGAACGTACATTGTGTTCTGGCCCTTTCCCCTCCAGCTCAAGGGCACTGGCCATGCCAGAGGAGCACCTGGCAGCTCCCTCAGGCAACGGGCTCTGCTCCAGTCTCATTAAGAAAGCCAGTAGGTAGGGTGAATCCAGCAGGATACAATTGGGTCTAAAATGCTTGTGGGTAGACTGATGCAGAGCATCTCACAGTGAGACAGAGCACAGCCCATAGCTCTTGACATGATATGCTAAGAGCAAGCATTACCCCATGACTGCTATGAATGGATTCTCTGTATTTGGGAATCAGTTTTAACATTAGTTACAAAAGAAACCAGATAACACTTCAGCACATTCATTGGAAATACAATTTTTCCCTACTCCTTACAAACCTGAGAGAAGTCCTAAGAGCTCCCAGGAAACTGAAACATCTCATATGAAGGCAAGAACAGTAACATCAATAAAGCCTATTTACAGCATCACTTTTGAATCATCAGTGCCTCATGCTCATTTTGATAGTGCAAATAGCCTTTTACTTCTTTTTATGCTAGCATTTCTTGCCACCCAAATCGATGTCAGTACAAATGAACAATGTACAAGAGAAAGTTTCTAGTATTGTCTCCATTTTAAGATTCCAGTGTTGGTTTTCCCACTTTCAGAAAGATTCAATATAAATCGGTAGTATCTTTGTGTCACTATCAAAGCCCATAATGATAAATATTCATAGAAACAGTATGAGAAAGAGCTTTACTTTTCCAAAGACAATTGATTCTCTTGTAGAATTTACTAATCTGTACTAAAGACCATTGAGTTTTTATTCTTTGAGAGACATTTAACTCTTACGAGGTGATGGTCTCTGCATGACTGCCCATTCCCTGTGTTGGGAAGAACAGTGTTTCAGATGCTTTGTGTGGTGTTAACAAACAATGTCTGCTCAAGACTGCAGAGAAAGCTGCAATCCTCTGTAGTCATGATTTATGAGAAAAGTGCAGTCATGCGGTCTCACCAAAAAGCACCTCTCAACGTGCAGCGCTTGCTCTTTTAGAAACACCTCCGCTTGCACGGTTTTTTCTGGTCCCTAAAGAACTTAACCTACAACTAATCTGGGTTCAAATGCTGCCACTGTAACATTACAGCTTCCTCTGCATGAAAATAACAGATGCATCTCCAAGACAGACTCAGATGTAGCTGGGACTGGCAATACGTGAGAAACCACAAAGCTAGCTACTATCAGCAGAGTTACAAAGGAGACCTTGCTTAGGAAGGCACAGCTCATTTATCACGTCTTTTAGCAAGCTGTACCCAAACGTCCAATTTTTTCCAATTTCCTTTTTCTTTTGAAATCTTGAATAGCAAATAATATTGCAAGTCCTGTAAAGTATAAAAATATTTCCAAGAAGGAATCTCAGATACTGGTCTGAGTGAATAACATTATTAGTATTATTTTTTAAAATCCCACATTAACAGCTGTTTCCTGAACTGGAAACCTCAGGGGTTTGACAGGTTTATTTTCTGGAGGAATGCATAATGTACAAATTAAACAAATATAAAAATTATAAAATTGTTTAGAGGTAAAAATATAGCTGAGGTTCAATTAATTGTTAAGACAAAAATACCGTCCTCTCAGCACTATATAATTCCAAACTGCAAAATGATCTTGTTTATATTTTTCTCACTATGCAGAAAAGGGAGGAATAAGAAACAAATTTTGCGGTTTATGGCATCTAAACACACACTCCTATTTCTAAACACAGAGCATAAACATAAATGTACCACACACTATGACTTCATTATATTATAGGTCTGTCAAACAACAGAGCTTTAAAATAGTGACACTAACTACCAGAATATGATCTAACTAAATCACCATGTAATCCTACCAGCATAAATACTATTCTCCTTCATCTTCACACACCCTGTTTGTTAATCTTGTCCACTATACTCAAACTGTATTCCACAATATCACTTTCCAAGCTGAGGACTTTGCCTTTTGTTAGTTTTTTATAAATTCACTAACCAAGAATAAAAACTATAACAGAAAATATAAAAAGGCATCATATTAACTAATTAGATATCCAATCAACTTTTAGTAAAGGGCACGGTAAATTTATTTTTATGCTGTTGCTAAATATCAGACAAACAGAACCACTAAAATTCTCTGCATTTCCATTAATTAATGCTCTCTGTGAATGAAAAGAGTTAAAGAAATCTATCCTGGTGTATATATTAAACTGAGGTTCAGTCTTCATGCCTCATCATATCCAAAATGATTGGTTTAACCTTAACAGCAACCATTAAGTATTAGGAAAGCATTACTGCAACAAGGGAGATACACATGGGTGCCACTACTTCAGCGACAGTATGTGCCCTGTATAAATAATAGGCTCAGAGCTAGATTCATCAAAGGGAGAATAGGAAGATATCTTGAAAGGGAGAGAGGGAAAATGAATTCAATGAATCATGTAAGTGGCAGCCTACATCTTGAGGGACCAGTTCTCCATACTGTAATTATGAATGTGTTACATACAGAGTTTCATCAGGAAATGCTGAAGAGGAGAAAAAAAAGCTTAGAAACAGCATGTTGGTGGGTACTCCGTCTGGGAGGTTCCAATTCAGGGCCCATGAACACTTTTGAACCAGGTTGGGACAGGCCTCCGTGGGACTGAGAGTTCAACAGTCTCTCAGCATCATCTGAGAGAAGGAAGGAAATACAGGACTGCAGATGCACTTTATAAGGGTCATTATCTTGCCACAAGGCTCCTGATGATCACAGGTCAAAACTGCAGCAGGCAGTCTCTCAGTCAGGCCAGTCCTTTGTGTAATTTAGGGGAAATCTTTTGCAGCTTCTTTCCAACTCACATGTGTTGGATAGTGAGGCATTTGCATTTCTAGAATAAACCACACTGAAATAGTTTAGAGAACCTATGTCACACGGTATTTGTGGAAGATATGGTACTAGGCCATTTAATACTGACGCTGGCTGAACACAGGTTCATCTCTTATCTCTTCCTTTCTTCCAAGGGTAGCAGGGCGGGGAGAAGAGCTGCTGTTTGCTATACACAGGACTGATTCCTTCATCACCCAGGCTGGCTACCAGAACCCACCATCTCCCTCTCTTTTTCAGCAGGCACAGGCTTCCTTCTAGGGCACGTGCCTGTGCACAGGAGGTGGGGAGCTCAGTCTCTACATTCCCAAGCCAGGTCCCATCTGGAGCAAGGATCTAAAATTCACTCAGAGATCCCCCCAGCTTAGAAGTATCTTGTGGCTACTCATATTGAAAAAGATATCTGGAAGCTCGAGAGCTGCTGAGAGACAGATGCAATACTATTATATCACTGATTGTGTCATACAAACAGAAAAATACACAGAGTGAATCCCCACTAACAGCTTTCCTAGCTGATAATTTATAAGCAACTCACAGACTGAGTTGTAATCACATACAGCATTCGCTGAATAATTTCAAATTAATGAACATGATCACAAGTGCTCAACGCCCTTTCACAGATCATTCGCAAACAATCGGCTTCAGAAGCACCACAAGAACTTTCAGGAAATAGGCTTTCACTGTGAATGGGGTTTATAAGTTTAAATTCTCATTGATGCTTTGCTAAATTAAGAGAAGGAAATTTTCTCAGACAGATTTAGATTATACACTAGGTTGGGTTATCAGAGAGTCTAAATGAAGCCCATGCTATTGAAATCAACATAACACCATGTTAAGATCCATTTAGATCTAGCTCACTAGTGTGGCAAGCCTCTTTAGGCAGAATCACAGCTGTAGGGGGAAAAGGGTTTGCAATGACCTCTCTTCACAAAAACCTGTTCAAGCAACAGCAACTTTTTTGGTGATAATGTTCCATTTTGCCCTAACACTTTCAAATGGTGTAGCTGAAAATTAGTTGGGACAAAACTGATTACCAATGAAGTCTAGATAGTACTGTAGAAATAGCCTTTGGTCTTGCAGCCATCTTAGATTCTTTACTGGATAGAAAATAAAATTTATGAGAGATATCATAACATTTTGTCACTACCAAGCCATTTTATCCTGCTATTTGGCTGGGAGGCTATGTCCCATATTGTTAGACAAGAACTTGGTCAAAGAAATTCAATAATATGTAGTTTCTGGAATTGATTATGGTGAAGTGTTACATGGGGAGCTAAACAAGAAAAACTAAAGAAGCTGCAGCTGGTGCCAAGACAGAAAATGGAAGCTCCTTCACCCTTCCTTCTCTCCTCCGGCTACCCATGGGAAAGTAAGAACAATTTGAGGTCTTAAAAAACACTCTGAAGCACTTTCAAAGCTCTTCCAGGTGTTTCCAGAGGCCACTTCTCCTTCAAATTGTGAAACAGAGATAGGCAGGATTAGAAAGGATTTCCTAGGTAATTAATTTTCTGACTGCAAAGGAACAATAAAAGTGCATGCAAATTCACCGATCATAAGACATCAGCAAGTTTTGTTTTGTTTTTTTTTTTTTTTAAGAATCACAAGACAGGAAAAGGGATGAGCTACATTTTTATTCTAACTTCTTCATATCCATCTCAGAAAATTCCCATGTGATAAATTTTAAGGGTCTGCCCAGTTTTTAATTGCTGATAGTTAATGCTAGCCTGCACTGTGTACTTGAAAGTTTGACAGATCATAGAGATTTTCCAGATGTAAAGCAGGGGCTGCTGGAACCACAAGTGCAGCAGCTTTAATTTTAAACCATACATTTTAAGTTAAACATCCCCTTTTAGTGCAAAATAAAAGAACTGTACAATATAGCTGACCTAGTTTTTATTAAACTTCAGTGGGATGCCTATCCAGTCTGTGATGAGTTGACATTGATTTGAACTAAAAATCATGTAGATTTATAATATCTGGATTTAAAGATGATTGGGTTTTTGTCATTACCACACAGATGCCAATGGACCGCCAGGGGGAGAATACTTTATCTTGTAAACAACAAAACAGAAAACAAAAATATTTTTCAAAAAACAGTATTTAGGATATATTACAGATATTTGGTGAACCGACTGCTGAGTAAAATGGGCAAGCTTAACAAAGTACAGTTAAAAATTAAATATTGTGTCATCATGTGTTCAACTTTATCACCTAAAACTGATTTAGCCAATACCTCTAAATCAATCATTTTGCCCTTCTTCACTTTCAATATACTTTATATATTAATACATATATTTTATACGTTGCCCCAGGTTTCATAGGAATCGCAAGCTGATCCATTTCTATCCCAGATGTCTACAAAGGGCTGACACAGAATTCCTGATTCACATTGGAGTATATTATTAGATCTGGCCTGAGTTTACACTAAAAGGAGATCCATGAGAACTGCAATACAAATGAGTGATAGGAAGAGTAAATGGCAAAAGAAATTACATTTATCACCACTTCTAAAAATAATAATGAAAGAAAAGTCCCAGGAGATAGTAAGCATTTTTACTTTCTTTCCTCAATTCTTCTTTTAAGCTGTTAACCCATCCCAGACTAGAAGATGATATTCAAGCCCTTCAAAATAATAAAAAAAAAACCAACCACCAAAACGCAACACTAAATATACAGGATGACAAAACTGTTGCAACTGAGCTGGAATTTCTCCCTATGAGAGGTAAAGCAGGGGCAGCACCACATCAGGCTGACCTGCTGATGCAGATGGGGTGGGTGTTGCCTTCTTCCTTATACATGACACAGAGCAGGCAACTAGCTAAGAACAATAATAAAGGTGAGGAAAGATGGTTGCATCCATGCTGCTTTCAGAAATCTGCTCCTGAGGCTCAACTGAAACATTTCCAAGGCCTAATGAGATTTAAAATTTAGAGAGCAGTTTGCATATATCCACAAATAACCACTGACCTGTGGGCTAGAGAGCCAGGTCTTTTTAGAATGGGGTACCTTTGGGCCCAAGCAGTATGTACACAGAGTGCTGCCCATCAGTAACCTTTCAACATCACAGAAACAACTGAGAGGAAACAAGCCATCATCTTTTCCACTGAAAGTTCTTCTGCAAGTTGTAATTTTGATATGAAAAAAATATACATTTTCAGAAGCCAGGAAGAAGGCAGAAGAAAAACTATTACTCGGATATCACGGTAACTACTCTCCAGTCATTTGGTAAACACATTCCCAAGAACACTTGTCATCATCTTTTTCCTTTTCATTTTACTGATCTTACAATGTGTAGTAAAAGAAACACCTGTGAAAAAAAATGCAAGAATGATTGCACATTCAGATAGAGAAAGTTACATTTTGCTATCCTGCAAAATCAACGATGAAAATTTAAAGCAGAAGATCAATGAGTGACAGCCACTGGTGTTTGATTGGCAGAGCAGCGATCTGTGTCAAATGGCAGAGACACGCTGCACCTCTCAGCCAAGAGGTGACCCACATCCTACAAATTTACCACGTAATTTGACAACTTTCATTATTTTCTTGACTTTACATTCCTTGAAAAGATGCCCTAAATTCACCTTCACATATTTCTCTGTGCAAATTTACAGACTTGTGTACCCTCCATCCTCTTCGGGACTATTTATTAGTGATGGTGAGGGGGTGGCTTTGTAACAGCCCTCAACTTTTGCATATGGATGGATGTGCGGGTACAGTGACCAACTGGTCCTCAATCCATGCCCTTAAGCAAGCCCTCGATATGTCGAGAATGAAGAGCTGGGGAAAGTAAACTTAATACCTTTACCTTCATATGGCACACCTCATCTCAGGAACTGAGTGCACTGGATCATACTGGCAAAATCCTATCCTACAGGCACAGAAACTAATCAAAGAATGAAAGTAATTTTGCAAAGGTCATATTGAATTCTATCATGTCTCCCTGGATTAAATTACAGTATTTGTGCAAACCCTGAATGCTCTTCTTGGAGTAAATCATGACTACATGCAAAACTTCTTTAAGAGGAAAACAAAGACAAAAGTTCAGTAGCATCTAAATGTTCTTTTAAGAAAGTCTGTGCAGATATATTATATATGTTCCTTCATTGTTCTTCAATTTTTTACATCTATAAAGCAAGTCCTTTCCAAGCCTCCTTTTGCTTTGCATTAGCTGAATTTAATTTTAAGTGCTAACTGAGAAGTCTCAGAGTCTCTCAGCTCATTAGCGAAACATGCACCAAAAGAGTTAAGTAGGCAACTGACATTTTATCATTTTGTACCTTTAAACTTATTTTAATGAGAACAGATCCATTTTTTTAGTAAATTCATAAATAACTTTCCTCATAATGAATTGCCTCTCCATGAAATTTTAAGATGGATTTGAATTTGCCAGGAGAAGGATGATTTCCTTTGTAATTAACAAATGTATCAAAAGGGATCATTTATAATATCTGTGAGCCAACGTCAGTCAGAACTGTTACAGGGCAGCACAGTAGCATGACTAATGAGCACATGATGGAATCAAAACTGACAGACAGAAAAGTCATAAATCTTTAATTTGCATCCTGAATTTCACATTGTAAATGGGCAGTTTGTATCAAAGGGATTTGATTTGTGGACAAGCTACAAGCTTTAAGTCAATGTCAAATCTGAAACATGTGGCTAGCCATTCCTTTCTTCAGCAAGTGGCTGGAGAATTGAGCACTGATTCTCATGGTGTCCTTAGGTACATGTGAACAGAAAGGCACCAGGACCTGTTCCACTTCCATCAGCAGATTTTCTAAAATGTTATGTTTCTCATGAGTGCCCCTGAAAATGGAAGTATTGATTACATAATATACTAAAGTGATGGGTGCTCTATAAATACCTAAGATCGATAGCATTCTTATCCTGCTTATCCTGGACAACAGTCTGCATCTCCACTCTAAATATTGACTCTTCTCTCATCCTAGGTCCTCTGCCTAACCCAATTTGTTCCACCCCAGCACTTTCTTACTCAGTCCTCCATATAACCATTCTCAAAATTAGGCTGCTCAAGCATCTGTCACTTACTCTTATGAAAGTCCTAGTAACTCTTTTCAGTGTCTCCCAATCCTTCTATGAATGGTTACGATCAGATTGTGTTACCTGTTGGAAAAGGAACATTATAATGTTCACTCTGTTCTCTTTCTGTAGTTCAAGGAGGTTTTGTTCAAACCTGTGGGCAGTGCTGTAGAGGATGTCAACCTAAGAGACCACATCTGCCTTTATGACATTTCACTACCAAGTGGGCTTAATCCTGTCATAGTGTGGATGGGATGACTGTAGAATCAGGGAGCTACACCTGTGTCACGTGGCCAGACAATGCTCAGAGGGGAAAAAGGGGCTGTAAATCTCATACTCTCCTCAAATATCACTGGTGTTTTTTTTTAAAAGTGATGGTTATTAGGCTATTCATATATTCATTATCAAGCAGCATGGAATAATAGCAGATCTATTGAGCAAAAAGATGCAGAAGTCCTGATATTCATGCCTATTCCAGGATGTTTCATTCACTTCGGACTAGTTGTAGTCTGGTCCCATGGACTGAAAGCCCATTTGCACTTGGAGTACTTCAGCTGTGCTCCCAGAGTATGCCTTCTAGTTGCGTTCCATCCAGAAGGAATCCATATGATTTGAGACTGCTCTCTGATGCTAACCAAAGTACATATAGAGGGATCATCAGAAGACCAGCTTCAAAACATGCTCCTGATCCAAACTAAAACCGCCAATGTAGGCACATCACACATCTGGCTTTTATCCAAATATGCCATCAAAAGAGGAAGATGGGACCAATCTCACCTTCATACACATCACATCACTGAACTCAGTGAATGCCAAAAGGTCCAAGAGCTGGCTTCAGTGTTAACATGCATGCTTGAACACAGTAAACCAGGCCACTTGCAGGACAATTCCTTTGTCCAACCACCAGAGGCTAAGAGGCAGGGCACGGTGCTGTGTTCATCCAGGTTCTGACCAGCACTGTGCATCTCCCCAGCTGGGCATGAAGTCATGCTGTGTCCATTCCTGGCTGCCCAGAGAGCTGCAGACGCAGCATTAAGGGAAGCATAATGGTCACAAGAGGTGGGGTCACAGATAATGGTAGGAAAAAAGTGACAAATATGGCCTCATGTTGAAATCAGACCAAGTAACTTTTATAGGCCAAATTACTCACAAGTTATGTACACCTGAGCAAGCTCTATTGCACTGATTTGCTTTCTAACACCATAGAAAAGGATTATAAATTAGTACTAATATTGTAAAAAAAAGTGTCCACATCAATTCTTTATCTAGTTTTGCTTCTAATACTTCTTACCCCTTATCCAACCTGCCCACTCATTCCTGTTTTTTCAGAGTCTTGGCAGAATGCAACCTTATTATCACAGTCAATATTACTATTAATAACAAAGTGTGACACACCATCCAGATTTGAGTAATGTCTTTCTGGCATAAAAGTTGTTTCTAGGACCACATGGTGCTAGGCCTAGCCTGCACGCAGCTATAGAGGCTGGACAGAGATGTTCAGAGCTTTACACACCATACGGAATGAGCAAAAATTAACCAGAAAGCACACAATGGGGCTAGGAACATTGCCAGTATTTAGGGAAGGCATTCCCTCAAGTTTGGGGCATGCAGCAAATGAAGGAGAAAGGCTTTTTGGATCAAGGCCTTTTGTATTATATAGCAAGGGCTCATTTTGGGTCTGCTTGCCTTAGAGGTAAAATTTTGGTTATCAGTTGCCACTTTGTGTTTAAAAAGCAATTGTTCAAACATGATTTCTACACAGGGATAGCAAAGCTTGCCCAATGTGAGGGTTAAATAAGGTCTGTGATGCAAGAATTCCACTTTGTCAATGTCAGAAGACTACCCTTAATATTAAAGCAAGGATTTACTCCTAATGACAGTAGCTTGTGTACATGGCAACATGCCATAGTTATGAAGCTCTTTTACAAATATCCTCAATGGTTCCAAGCTGGGAGCAACCTAATAGAAATGTATTCTACAATCTACATGCTAAATCATCCTTCTGAAGGTCATGTTTTTCCACCTCATTGTGTTTGAGTCAGCTCCTGGTAGATGGCCATATTTCCTGAGACACAGTGCCACAGAGAGTGAAGTAAGGGGAACATTTTGGCCTATACTCAGAATATTTTTGCTTTCAGCAGTTTAAATGTTTTAATAGCTGCTTGGAGTCTCGCACAGGGCAAGTAATAATGAGGCTTGTAAGGAGCACCCCAAAAAAAGAAAGATACAACTAGATATACTTGCTGCATTACTCTTCAGTAGAAGATGGGTTTTTTTACCTACTGTTTTGGTAATGTGAAGACTAATTCAGTGCCAAGGAACTCAGCAACATTTTTCAGCGGAAGGATGTATATATGCTCTTCTTTATTTCGTCTTTATGACCCTGCTGAGAGACAAAGAGGAAGAAAGGATTTTAAGATCCTGTACTTAATACTCATTTCAGGACAAAGTACTTAAAACATTCTGTACTTCAAAATCAAATATATGTCAACTTGTGTTTAACATACCAGATTTTCATTTACAATGTCTGTATTTCTCATTGTAGATCTTTCTAATCTATTTACCATTGTCTCCAAAAGTACACAATACATTGCGTGGAAGACGAAAAAGACGCACTGATTTTTTTTTTTGTCTTTTCGCTTCTAAGTAAATATGTTACAGTAAGGCTGATTCAAAACCTCTGTTAGTCAATAAATACTCTCTGTTTACAACTTGGATCAAATAAAACCAGTTGTAAATCATGCTGAATTAACTGAATTGTTTTGGTCTAAACCCAGAAGTTTTCTATATTTTTTTTAAGTAGAAATATTATTTTTAATGGTTTCAAAAAATAGTATTTCTTTTATTGTGTGTCAAAATTAAGCCTACATTTAATTCCAGTGGGTTTTTTCTATTAACAACTTTTTCTATATTTCAATATTTTTGCAAGCCAAAATACCAGTTGCTTGTACAGATCAGGGCACATCTAATTCTACACAAACCCAAAAGAAAGATGTAATATTTCCTAAAAGAGAGAATGTATCCTCACAGAACCATAACTACACACACATACAACTGTCTGTGTCATCACTAAATTAAATACAATCTGATTTAATCAATTCAGACAGTAATTAATGCCACTTGTTTCCCTCTCCCCTGAACAATTCATCAAACTGTACATTAGAAAACGTGCTCTCAGAATCACAGAAACGTTGGTTGGATGGGAGCTCTGGAGGTTCACTCGTCCGTGTCAGGAGAATCTGATGCACTCGCTCTCTTTGAATAATATCTGAATTAAATAATATTTGTATGCAACTGCCTGTTGAATATCATACTGCACAACATGTAAACTGTGAACAAAACTAAGTAATTGTACTAAAAGTTCTTAGGCTAAATTTAGTCAAACACCACTGTTGTCTACAACATACTTAATGTTCTATTTGCCAAATACAGTTCTCTATCCTATATTTTTTAAATCCCAGCAATGATGTCTAATCTTTGCAATGCAATAGATGATTGTCACTGCGTTAATGAATGTACTACTGCCCCTTCACCCAGCACAGGAGAGGGTTATCTGAGAAATCCACCCACACAAACAAAAGGAAGGACTAAGTGACCTGACAAGTTCTCTCCATCTCTAGTCCCATGATTAAACCCTCCTCCATCAGCAAACTGGTGACCTCCACTGAACAGCAGACTGCTCATTGCAATGAGGTGAACCACAAAGCCCAGCTGTTTCTGGTCTAAATTAGAGACAACAGTGAGCACAGTGAAGGTAGGTTGCAACAGAAGGCTACTAGAGAAACACTGCAGTGACCACAAACTTCAGGAGATGCATTTGTCTCGCTACAGAATAGCTATTCTGAAGGTATTTTTACATATCTGTCCATTTTCCAGTTGTGATTCAGGTATCACCATGATGTATGTAGATATACACAGGTCAGCTTTAACATTGCTAACTCAGGTAGCAACGTCAGTGAGGATGTCACTAAGCAATAAATGGATTTCAGTGCCAGGATCTCTGGCAGGTTTTGTGTGGTTCATAACAAAGCACAGTCTCCCTTCTGGGGAACCCATGGCATCTCAATGAAAGCTACCTCAAGTATGCCACCTACATGTACCCAGACATGCATGCCTCCCACCTGCAGTATAAACACAGTTTGGTTTCATGATCCAGTTCGTACAGATTTGTCAAACCTTCACAGCCCAGCAGAAAGTCATGCAGGACTCAACCACAGCACACCGTTCTAGCTGACCACAAGCTGCTGGCAAGATGCAGGAACCTTGTAGGCCACATTATAAGTGAGACTGGGCTAGGTGAACAGTAGGATCTCAGCTGATCATCAAATCCACAAATCTACTACTTTAAGTATGTGATCAGTTAATAATACACTCATAATTCTGATGCTCATAATTCTGATGCGTTTTGTGCAGTTCCAAAGGTTATTATCTCTTTGCCATCTATGATTAATTTTGCCTCTTAATTCAATAATCTATTTTTAAAATCCAACAAAAAGCCTTGCAATCATGAGCACCACAGGTAGAATACATTTTGTGAAGACTACAACCTGCTATTGCTCTTAAATTTCCTACTTTTTCACTTTAAGAACTATCATCAGCATTTTAGAGAAAAATGCCTCCTAGAATCCAAAAACAAACAACGAGGTTTTGCACTTATCTCCAAAGTAATTTTGCGATTGTATTGCTAAGCTCTTTAATTGTAATTGATTACATCCAATTTTCCTTGAGAATTTAATCCTGGGATTCAGCTCAGTTACTCTATTTCGACTGACCTTGACTACATGAGATGCAACACTTGTTGTTGAAATTGAAGAAAATTGGTTCCCTCTTTTGAATGTTTTGAAAGATTAAGTGTGAAATTACAGATTGAATATCAACGAGAGTAATACCAAGGTCACGCAAGTTAAATCAGTTACATCTAAGCACTCAGGATGTAATCGGGGAGCAGACACATTAAAGGCTTTTGCCATGCTTTCTATAATCCACAAAGCACTTGACATTTCTGAAGAAATGGAGAACAGCACAGGGAAAGCAACACCAGCTCCATGAAGCTGTTAAGGAAATTCACTAACCACAAACTGTCAAATACCCATACCATAGATTAAAAACTAGTTAAAGAAAGTTGACATCTATTATGCCCAAACTGCCAGTTTTAAATTCTAAAAAAAAAAAAAAAAATAAAAAAAAAATTATCACTTAGCAACAGCCTGAGCAACAGCAATAGCGAGAGCCGAACCCTGCATTCCCAAGGCAAGCTCTAGCTTTCATATGCAGGTGAGGAAGTTACAGTAGGGCATAGGGAAACCAGGGCATTTAAGGGATTAACACAGAGGGAGAAATAACCTTCACTGCAACATAGACATACCCAAGTAGCTTGTAAATTAACTTCTTGTGCTAGAGAAGCAATCTGATCACAGCAGCACAGAGCCGAGTGCAGGCTGCTGTTTCGCTCTGCCTTGTCAGACCATAAAGCCAAAGGGACTCAGGAGAGGAGGCGGGTGGACAGTGCATAATGTAAGGAAGCCCTTACACTGTTACAAACCATTTCTTAGATTTGATCCTTGATCCTCCTGCACGTCAAGAACTTCTTTTTCCTAGTACAACCAGCACCGTATTGATCTCTGTTTCCTTGCATGTTGAGTAAACCAGAGTTAAGACTGCCTGCGAATCCCTAACCGATGTTGTGTACATCCTAAATCCTGTCCCTGCTAGTCTGAGTTACCCAGATGCCTTTCAAGCCTCTCCGACAAAACAGAGAGGTACAAAATTAAGAATTCTCCAAGGTGCCACCTCTTTCATTCACCTTCCCTCAACATTAATTCCTCACCACCTGCCTCCTTTGCAGATTTTCTGCAGGCTGCTGTCATGCTTCGCTTTGGGGAACTTTTTGAGAAGGATCCTTGAGCAGTGGGGCTGGGGAGGCTTCCCAGTTGCCATAACAACTAGTTTACAAGCCACGTTGTTAGTCAGAGGAGTGTGTGCTGTCTTTGGAGAGAAATCTAACCCAGCTGCACCTTGCCTTTTCTTTTTCCATAAAAAGAATTAATGTCTAGTCATACAGGGGGGTGAGGCACCGAGGGCAAGCAGGGCCACCTCTCTCATGCAGCTCTCGGCAGGATGGCAGCTGCTCCATGTCCCCCGAGCTTTCCCTCTGCCTTCAGTAAGGCTTAGCTGGATCCCTGTGTCACTCTCCAAGCTAACAAATTCAAAATGCTAAATGTTCAGACAATACAACATAACACAATGCAAAGATGTGCTTTGACCTTAAATAAAGCTTCTGCATTATCTGGATCAACAAAATCAATACTAAATAGCATAACTAATTCGTACATACCTCTACTCTCAAGTTTTATATCTTACACAGATCAAGAGCTCCCTACTAGATTTCTTCTTGCTTCTGACTTTTTCTTCTATCTTTCTCCCATCAATACTATAATGTAAAGCTTTTTGGCTACTAACCCTGATGCCAAAGAACATAAAGCTGGAATACTCCTTGTTCTAAAATCAAAAACATTTGGTAAGGAGTGGTAATCCTTCTCAAAGGCAACACAAACAGAGTACACCTGTCTCAAATTCTTTAAGTTTCTGCAGTTATTTCAGCAAAGTCTTCTTACATTTAATTTTCACTACAAAACTTATTGTACCGCACAGTTCTGGCAGCATACGTTCTGTCATTGGCAAACATCATTACATTTTTGTAAATAAATCCTTAGATTCAGTCTCATGTCCTTAAAATGCTTCAGCTGAAGCAATCTTATTCTGAAAATACAGCGTAGAACATATTTTCAAAAATCAAAGACCACCAATATCTGCAGATGATAAAAAAAAAATAAATGCCTGGTTTTGCACAACACCCAGCTGATAATACAAAGGGCCATAATTCCCAGCTGCTGGACTCTGTCACTGGCAATTATATTGCTTTTGCCACCAGAGTTCCCAAGTTGCACACTATCATGTATCTGTCCCCACAGCATCCGTGGTAGTTATAGCAATAAACTCTGAGTCCTTGGGCCCTCGCTTACATCAATGCAACCTCATTGACTTAACTGAGCACCAACAGAAGAATTCAGCACAAAATTTGGCACAGTTTAGCTGTGCTTCCAGTGCCAGGTAAGCCTGTTAGAAGTAGCACCAACAGTACCACTAAGACATAATAAATACAGTAAGAGGAAAAAAGAAAAAGACTTCTGGTACATTTACTTTGTAGGCCAAAGGGAGTTTCGCTACATGAAGAATGCAAAATAATTTACAGGAAGCCAGCATTTGCTTGAGATATTTGCTGGACAAACTTGCTATTTCCTCTCAATCCTGATAAAATCCCAGCAGAAACAGCATTATGAGCAACTCTTCCATAACAAACATTGCCTACTAAAAATAGTTAATATGGAGAAAGTGGACCAGGCCTTTTATTATTTGAAAAAAAAAAAAACACAACAGTATGAAAAATATGTACTCTCCAGGTAGGTCCATTACTTAAAATACAAATAAAGGGTAACACTGAAAAGTGTTTATTAGATAATATAGCATCTATAGCCCATTTTGAAATTAAAAAAAGTTTAAAAAATTAGTGTAAAAATTTGGTAATGCACATTTACTTGCATATGCACACATTCTTAGTTTTGCGTAAAAATTTATTTACCTTTTTATTAAAACCAAATACATTATTTTTAAAAAGGGATATTTTTTCATTTTTATAAACTCCTGGTAACACTTTCTTTATTGTCATGTTCCTATGTTAGAGGTTATGAATTACTACTAATTTCCTTCTTGATCTCTTTAATTCAGCATGAGAAACATTCAATTTCTGTAAAGACACTTTGACTCCAATTTATGTAAAGTCATTTCTGTTTACTGATTGGTGGTTTTTATTTCGTATCATTTATACTCTAATTAGATTTTCTTCCCCTTTTGAATAGGGTTTAGGAATTCATCACAAGGACCATGGGCAGTTGTGAAAAACCCCTTAAGATAGACATGGGTTAATTACCATTATGGACGGGTGAACAAGTATCAGCTAATTTTCTACCTACATCATGCATACTGAGAATTCAGATCTTACCAATTTGCCTTGTACCTATGAAGTATTAGGGAAAACAGGAGCAGAAAGCTGTAAAGTTAAACATGAAAGAAAGCATTCATGAACAAATAATAAACTACACACCATGATCTGTCCTATCCTTCTGGCTTCAGCAGCTTTTTGCAAGAGTAAGAAGTTGCAGGCTTTATCCATAATTATAAAAACTGTTGATGGGTGATCCGTGGAGCAAGCCAACTACTTGTATTGGCAGTTTGTGGATTTATCTTTCTTTTTTTTTTCCTCCTAATGTCAGTAAATAATAAACCACTTTTAACTCTCTCCCCCTCCCTTCAGAGCATGCCAGACTTTTTAAGTGCCATTTTGTTACTACTATGTCATTTTCTGATATTTAAGGGTCAATAATCAATAAAGGATCAATACCTGCTACATATTCTCTGGACTATCATTCTTTTATCTTTAAAAAAAGCATACCCACTAAAAAGCTTATACTGACAGATCACATACTAGTCTTTCCTCTTCCCTAAACACTAGCTTTTAACTCTGGCAAAACTCAAATTCCAGAACAATCATAGAATCATAGAATAGTTTGGGTTGGAAGGGACCTTTAAATGTCATCTAGTCCAACCTCCCTGCAACGAGCAGGGGCATCTTCAACTAGACCAGGTTGCTCAGAGCCCCGTCCAACCTGACCCTGAGTGTTTCCAGGGATGGGGCATCTACCACCTCCCTGGGCAACATGGGCCAGTGCTTTGCCACCCTCATTGTGAAAAAATTTTTCCTTATATCTAGTCTAAATCTACCCTCTTTTAGTTTAAAACCATTACCCCCTGTCCTATCGCAACAGGCCCTGCTAAAAAGTATGTCCCTATCTCCCATAGGTCCCCTTCAAGTACTGAAAGGCCACCAAAGGAACGAAGGACCTTTCCTGGGTTGCCCTATAGCAGAGAAACTATAAACAGCAAAGTTCCTTCCACTGCAACTGACTGACACATTTGTTCTACATCACTGTGGTGCATTAAATAACTGAATGTCCGTTATGTCGGCTTAGTATGAGTGTAACAGCTGAAATCAATTATATTAATTCCTTATTTCTATCAGATAGAAGCCAGAGGGAAATTAACCTTGTAGCTGAGAACTGGAACATAAATCTGATTTCCAAAACTTTGCACTTGATGGACTGCATTGGGGGCAAAAATTAGGTGGGTAGATCTATAGCGTTTCCATCGCAAATTCCCATTGACTTTTGCAGTACTGCACACAAAACACATGCATAGAAATAAATCATGAATACAGATGTTGTAAATTAAACTCCCTCAGAGATTTTATTAGACAAACCAGTGAATGATTTTCCCAGTATTCTTCAATAAAGCTGTAATTAGGAGTATATATTCCAAAAGATTTTCAATGAAATGCGAGGTAATCCTACAATGTGAACACTAGTTGTTCCAAAACATGGCAAGTACAATTCTTTTTCAGTAAAAGCTTTTTCTAACTCCAAAAACTTTTTACCATCCAATATATTCCAGATTGGTTGTGTTGGTATGGATGACTAAAGAGAACTAGAAGGTAAGAAATCAACAAGATTAGTGAAACCTTCACCCTGGTTTATGGTCATTTAGTGAAAGGAACTGCTGCAATTCTTCTCTTTTACTGGTTCTCACATTTATAGATGAGTATTGCAGTTTTTCACATAAAAGGAATGTTCTTTTATGAAAGAATGAATAAAAGGACTTCTTCCTCCACAGCTAGAAAAAAGGATTTGGAAGATCTGGAATACTGAAAGAAAGCATTTTTCCCTGGCTGCCATTTTTTGAAACAGCCACCTCTTAGAAGGACAGTTGTTGCATCCAGCAGTGAAACAGACACACCATGATGAACTATTTTTTACTCAATCTGCTAGAATTGGGTTGACAGCTGTAATATGCTAGTAAGCCTCCAAGTTTATTTCTGAGCACCCTAAGAAAGGGAGAAAGAAGGAAGCCCGTGGGTAACTGTATAAATTCCATTCCATGTGGAGACAAAAATCCAAATTCTTTAAAGTGCTACCTGTTACATTTCTAATAAAGACTATAGTTCCTTTAATTTGAAAAATGCTTCAGTGGTTTTTATTTCCAAGTTAAATTCTTTCAGCTAAGTATTTAGTGCAGATTTAGCAACATCAAGACGTGACAAATTTAAGCAATTTAGCAAAAATTATTTACAACTGAGAATAAATTTGATCATTTCCCTTCAACATTTTCTAATCCAAATTCAATATTTTTAATACAAAGCAAACCTTATCTGAAATGTTCAAAATTAAAATCCAGTGTTTTCTTTTGTAATGTTTTCCTTTTATCAAATACCAATCTATATTGATATTTGATAAAATCAAGAAGCATTTCAACTTGACAGTACCCACATTTTACTTTTAAATGCATCAAAAACATTGAATGTTTTTGGGTTTAGTTCAACTCAAAATTGCATTTTCCCTATGTCAATGAATTACTGGTGACTAGAAGAGCTCAAGTAGTCATCAGCCAAGTAACTTAAAATAGAAATCCAACAACACTATCTGTTGTCATTAGCTAAGAACACGAGTGTATGCTAAAATGCTTAGATGAATAAATTTTTTTCTTAAATGCTTTGCTAATTCTAGGCTTTAAAAGTAAAGTTGTAACTGAAATAACTAAGATAACTTTTTCCTCTAGTCTGTAGTGCATTGGACAGTTACACTACAGGTATTACTTCCTTGATATTTGCCATTGTAAACAAGAATGTGCACAGATTAATTTGCTAGCATGTACCACAGGAAATAGTGGCAACTATTTTTATACTTCAACAAAAACATTCTGTGTTGAAATAAAAGATCAAAGGTACTTAAAACTCTTTTTTAAAATAAACAGGGGTTAAAGAACTGCATGACTCTGAATGGCACAGATTAACATTGTATTGGCCTTCAGTGCATTTACTGTTAATGGCATTAGACAATGACATTAACATAACCAGGCACGGGCAGGCTGAGCTCACTCTGGAGACGGAAAAAATTGTAATTGGGAGTATAGATTTTCAGCAATCCACGCTCTCAGGGTGAGAAGCCAACTGCATGCTCCATCACACTGACCTTTATGAAAGGAAAGCTTTGGAAGGCTTATGGGAATAGTCCTGGGTCTGGTATTTAACTCCTCTAAACACATTCTTGTTAAGTCATAACGACCTTAAATAAATTCATGGTGGGACTACCGGGTTTATCATACTGCTTCTTCATTTCCTTTGCCTTGTTTTCATCTCTGTTATCGTTCAATGCTCTGCTCATCTGAATACTGACAGACCTCTCTGCTGAGACATGAGCACGCAATGAGGGCAGCCAGGAAAGCCCAATGTTTGTCACCTTCCTGCATGTTCATGCAGGTACTTCACACGGCTGCGGAGAGATAACATCAATGACACTTTGGAGAGCACACAGCTCCACAGCACGGTCTGTCACCTAAGCAGAGGACAAAGGAAGGGTGGAGAAAAGATAATTGCCTGTGTGCATCCCCTCGCTCCACTCAAGAAGCATTACACTTATGATGAACTTTATGGACATAAATACTCTCAAGGAATGCCTACAAATTCCTGCCAGTATTAAAGAGCTGGGAAATATCTCACAGAGGCTGGGATTGCACCCAACAGGATTATAAAGCGGTCTAGAGCCCCGCAACCTCACGGATGTGCTAAGTGTAGGCTCTTGTCTTGGTGGTTCTGTGCTTACCACCATCTGAAACATTACCTCTACTTTGTTTCTTCCCTCTTTCTACACTTTGGGACAAGGCAACAGAACTTCTGAGAGCACCTGCCTGAGGTGCTCTCAGAATCACTCCCTTCATCAGGCTGTTCTTTCTTGGGGCTCAAGGGCTCAAGAAAGGCAAATTTCCAAAGAGGTACTGTTGCTTTGCTTTTTCCTACCAGTCTTCTCTGATTTTTTTCCTTTTTATGGCTTTCAGTACCATAACCTTGAAGAGTCTCTTCATCTTTAAGCTGATTAAAAATATTTTTCACACCCAGTAAGCAAGATGTGACTCCATGCTATGTGTACTTAATGGAAGAAATATGCTTTACATGCTTCATTAAGCTATTTGTGAAATTGCATTAGTGCCATTCCATTAGTATACCTCTTTCAGCCACATCTGTGGCCTGTTTTTGACAGGCAAATTACCAGTTTCATAAGTCTATTTTGAGTTAGTAATGATATTCTAATACATAAAAAAATATCCATCTTAATAACAATTGGAAAAGAAAAATAATAATGTATTTTTCAATATAATGGGAGCAAAATTATCTGCTGTAGGGCAAAATAATTATCATATTTCTGAAAACAAGAAATTATTTGTTATTTTCGATATTTCATTAAAATTACAACCTTATGCAATACTGGAACATTAATCTTGAAATAAGATGTCATAGTGAAGTCAATATTGATTAGAAGAAATGAAAGGAAAGTGTTTATTGCATTAAAATCTTTTAAGACACCTGGAAGATACTAAATGATAGAAATGATAATATGGTGACTAATTGTGAGAAAGTTGTAATACTTTTTGCTCTGCACAGTAAGAATTCTTTTAAGATAAGTGAAACATTACTGATCCTGGTATGGGCACTAATAAAAAGCTGAGATTTAATATAACAGACATTATTTTTTACTTTCTAGCTCCTGTTTTATAGCAATCATACCAAGATAGATGTCTAAGGTGTGAGATGTTATTTTCCAACTTCCTTCTCAGATTAATGAGAACACACTGTTTGTGTTCAGTTAGTCTTTACTTAAGATCAAGGTCTCATCATGTTTAGGATCATAAATACAAACACATGGAGTTCTAGCCTCTGGCCCGGAGAACTTACAGTCAAATAATTTGGAGCGTACTCATCTATGCTGCACTCATCTGCTGTGCTAGTGCAGAAGTAGCCACGCACAATACATATTTCAGAATTGTTATTAGATAGGCTCCATGTGGCAATAACCTGCCAGAGTGAATAGAGAAAAGAGGATGAAGGCAGCTCGCATATTCATTTAATGTTGCTTTTGGTAGCTCTTTATCATCCGAAAGGATGGTTTTAAATGAAAAAAATACCTACATTTATCATTTCTCTGTCTAAGCTATCGACTATTCCTATCCTTTCTTCTGCCTGGCTGCTGACCTTCAAAATGGATGAGGAACCTTGTGTCAGGTTTTAGTTCACATATATTAGGCGTGTTAAGATACTGAGTAGATAGTAGCTGTTTCACTAGACTAATAAAGATTACCTGAAGGAGAAAAGCAGCACTGAAATTAATAATCGTTGGAATCAGTAAAGTTCATAGTTGTATAACAATTCTGTATGCCAAAATCAGAGTTTAGAAGCAGAAGTACGCCTGTCTCAATTTCTTGAGGATCTTCTGATATTAAAGGAACATATATTGAGTGGAAAACATACTAGAGGTAAAAGTATCAATGACTGAAACAACATGAATTACAGCATCACTTGAAGCCAGCTGACCCCAAACATTTTGATTTTACTCTAAAATGAAAGACTCTTGGCAGGATTCTGTCAATGAAAAAAATACACCAAATTGGATGGCTTGTTTAGAGCACTAAATAGCAAAGCAGGGCAATTAGCCACTCCACAATTAAAATTAAATAGTAAATAGTTCAGGCTTGTTTCACAGCTTCTCTGGACACGTTAGTGCTGCCCCTCAAGGCATAGAAGTACATGAAGTTGAGAAGCCCTTCAATTTGATCAGCTCGCAACGCTGACACTTCACTAACTAAATCTTGTTGTTCATCATAGAAGAGTATAAGAGGTCTCATGCTGATAAAGTAATATAAATAGTCTTGTTAAACTGAGCATATAGTGCATCTGTATTTAAAAACCTCTCATTCATTTAATTACAACTTATGACAGCTAGGACACCTGTATTTGGTATCACGGGGTTTCCAAACTCTGAAGAAAAATCAGGCTGATCTATAATCTTGCACCACTACCACAAGAAGTTTCAGCTTTTGATCACCTTCCTTTGAGATATGTGGTGTATATATATGCATAATAAAAAACAAGAAGATTTTTCGCATGTGTCCGTGTAATACAAAATTTCTCTGTCCTTTACAATTCTTGATGTTACCTGACACATACTTTTCTTCAGCCTTTGCCAGGAGCACTGTACCCCAAGCACAATGAGAGAAGGTCAACTCCATAAAGGTAGCAGTTCTAAATTACTGCCATTCTCTAGTTTTACACTTTGAACATTTTGTAACCTTTCAATATCTCACTTACTCTGGACTGATTATCACTTCCTTTTACTCAAAAAGTTAAAGACAGACATCTGCAATGGCATATATAAAATGCCTCACTTATTTACAGGCATGTACCATACCCAAAGAATCATGCAGCTTGAGCAGCTTTAAAGGACTGCAACTAAAATCAAGGTCAATGCTATTCAGAATTTTCTATGTAAAGCCATATGTCAGGTTCATTAGTATATTTGCTTCTGCCATTTACAAGCACAACAGTAAATTGCAGTCTTCCTACCCTCACAGATTTTAGAGAGTATTGACACAGGAGAGCTTCTGGCCCCAATTACAGCTCACAAAAGTCAAAGCTACAAGACTCATAAACACCTAGGACAAATGAACCACAGTGAAAGAAAAGCACAATTCAAGAAAGCCTGGAAATAAGGACTATTAATAGATACAGGCCCATGGGACTAGGAGAACAGCACACATGGGTAGACAACAGTGCCCTACATTCACAAAAAGGTTAACAGACAGCACCAGCAGGCCATGAATCACACTCACAAATAGAAGGGCTGCTCCACAAATAAGTGGGTTGGTTTTTTAACTTCCTTGTGATAAAAATGTTGGTTTTGCTCTTCCTCTATAGAACCCAAATGCACTAAATGTTGTCTTAGTAACACAGAAACAAGACACACAGACTGAACTTGACTGCTTTCATACAGAATGTGTAAAATTCAATATTTAAAAGAGACACTGATTTACAGACTGGATATAAACCTTCATTCTCCTCTTGAATTCTACAGACACAGTAACTCCATGAAAACTCTTATTTTACATATAGGATAAGGTGAAGATCCTGTCAGCATTGTTTATTCCGTATGGAGGGACACCTGTCTAAGTTTATGCCTGTCTGTACAGCATTTTTACTATATAAAAGGCACACTACCACTGCTAACTCTTTTCTCCATGTTTTAAAGAACAACCACGTGGTTTAACCAAGCATTACTCAGATCACATCATGCTTCGGTTGCAAACAGAGACACGTGAAGATGGATGAAGAGGTAAGCCTCAGCTAGGCAGCACGGTGGTGGCACCCAACAACAGTGACTCTGGTCCCTGCCTCCACCTTCTGCAACCTGAACTACTCCTGATGTAAGCACCATAAGAACCTTGCGTTAGGACATTAGGATCTGAAGCGTGATTTTTTTTTTTACAGTACTAAACCTTAAAATAGGGTGGGTTTAAGTTTTGTGGATTGTTTTTTCCATTCAAAGACTGAAGCAGACTGGTGTCAGAGGAGCAGGAATTACTTAAACCACTGAAAATGTACAGTGTATTTTAACGTTCCAGCTCCACTCAGGTACTAGAATAATTACGTGTATTTATAGAAGCACTTTTAGGGACCAGAGGTTTGGATTTTGGCATATGTGATCAAAGTAATTCTATAAAGAGGTGCTAAGGCCAGAACTTCTTGACCTTTATATTGTGAAAGTTGTTGGTTCAATAAAGGTCAAGATATGTGACAAAATTCAAGCCTGTCTGAGCCAATTAATGACAAGTAACCAGACCATTAAAAAAACTCATTTATGCTGAGCAGTTAAGTGGGTTATGTGAGGGCAGTCTGTACCTTAGATAGCCTACATACTCAGTTACAGGCTTGCAATAGAATAATGAAGGACAGCAGAAGACGGAATGAAAGAATACTTGAAGTTTTAAGAGGAATAAGATAAATCTTTCCAGCTTTACCAGCAGAGATATAAACAAATAAATAAACAAACAAATTAAACAGTAACATTTCTTTATTTAATTGCAAATATTGGTATTTCACAAGAGAAAATGAGAAAAAATTTGAACATTAATAATTCCTTGATATATTGTATTGATAAAATGCATGGGAATAAACTCTCCAACACAACTATATGCAGATCATCAAGCATCAGTGATACGCAGCAACAAAATATTAAAGAAATATTTTGAAAGTACCAAGCTGCTCAGGGATCTCTTTCAAAACTCTGGAGAATTGAACAAAGTATGACACTAATCATGAGGAAAACAGGAAAATCAGAACCCAAACTATGCTGCTAATGTCTGGTAACTCTAATTTTAGTTCCTAACAAAACTTGGCCCAACACTTTATTATTTTTTTAAATGGTTGGGAAAATAAAATGGTGGTACTAAGCCTTTCTCTGTTTCAAGGTCCTAAATGTTTACATTTAACTAAAGTCTTTTGAAATCAATGGACAAAACAGCCAGCAGGTTTCTTCTATTCAGGCACTTTGGATTTTACAGTGCTGTCAAAAAGATTTCACTGGTTTAGATTTCAGTTTCTCCTGATAGCAGGAGCAATCTTCAGTTCATAAAAATGTAAGAAATCCTGCTTTTTTAGATAACTTGTGATGCTGGTGAAAGGAATTTGTCCAAAAATAAAAGCCAGCTTTACATATTTTCTGTTAATAGGGACATATAAACTATGGATTTTATTTCAACTTGCACATAACTCTGTTAAACACAACACTAAGTATCGCAAAGTATCAGTTGTATTTCTAGTAAAATTGTGTTCCAAAAAGGTACAATAAAAATTACACCCACCACCATCTCTGCAGCTAAAACTGTGTACTGGGGCTACCTGTGAAAAGAGGGAATGCATGTTATCACACTCACAACCAAACAATGCTGCCCGGGGAAGCACAGGCCTACTGACTCCGATGTCCATGCTCCCTGCACGGACACCAGACATGGGCTTAAACACAGTCAGGAGAGAGCATCTGCCAGGGGTCTGAAATGCAGAACTGGAAAAACAGATGAGATATGTCCCACAGGTGTGGGGAGGGTGCGGGATGGGGGCAGGCCAGCAGGGCTTGAGGCTGCAGAAACCTCAGCACAAGGAGCTGCAGCCCCAGCCCGAGTGCTGTGATAAAACAGCGGATAAACTCATATTCATACAAGGAATGCACCTCCCCGCAGCAGCGCAGCCCCAGCAGCCTGGGAGCAATCTGGAACAGAAAGGAGATGCCAGTCCTATTCTCACCCTCAAAGATACACAAAAAAGAAACACATTTGCAGTATTTTTGCTCAAAGTTGCTTAAGTTATCTCACAGTGCCCTTTTTTAACAGCCCATCATAACTTCCCTGAAGGCATTTAGTTAGCTTGGTAAATTCCAATTTGCAGTACGTTGGTTTTAAAGCAGTCTGACAGACACCTTCACATAAGGATCAGTAGCTTTCTATTTTTTATACAGTAGAGAAATTTTATTTTTGTAATTGAACACTGCAAATCTCTCATGCAGTGCCTCTGCCACCACAGGAAGCAGGGCTGAGAGGGCTGTGCCCAGGGCGGCGGCCATCTTCAGACACAAAATGGATTCCGATGCCAGACACAGGCCACTTGCACGGCCTTATGCTTTGCATAAGGTTTCTACTTCTCACGCACACAAATTTAAGCACAGACGAGTCTCTAATAATGCAAATATATGGACTATATAAAGTAGCTATTGAGACTGGGGCCTGGGACCCAACATCCAGCTTTTGCACTTTCTGGAAAAGCCTTTTAAACAAAACTTAAAGTCATCTCCAAGTGAAACAGAAATTTACCTCACACTTTCTTTTTTTTCTGTTACCACATGTGTCTCCAGATCTATTTCAGCTGTAATTCAGCAACTCTTCTCCCTTCCCAATTCATGCCCCCCAATATAACATTTAGACTCGTTCCTCACCGCGTCCCTGCAACCTTTCCTCAGCCCAGGCTGCCTCTTTCTGCCCCTTGTCTGCCCCGCTGCCTCCCCTTCCCTCCTCTCCCCTTTCTCCTCACATCTCTCCAGCATCCTCTCGTTAATAAAATAAGGGACAATCTTCTTAACCTATTTTTCCCCACTTTACTATAAGCTGAATCAGTGGGATTTAAATCCTAGGCAAAATTTGTCTCCCAATATTTGCGAGATTTATGGATTTAAAACAGTGCAAAATTTTCTATCTTGTGGTGGACGCAATGATATTTTATTCTGCATTCCATCTGTGACAGCAAAGGAAGTCCTCCAATTTGAAGTAAACATATGAAATACTAAGATCCTTTACAGCTGTTATTTTTGTGAGCATTGCCAGAGATACACCTAAACAGAATATCTTTACATAGCCTTCTGCTAGACTTCAGCTTTCCTTCAAATAAGACCCAGACAGGGACGAACATATAAATACACCTAGGAGTAAGATACAACTCTGGAGTAAACTATTGTTCTACTCCAGCCTTTACCAGGAAAATTCCAAGTAAATTATCAGCCTAAACCACTTACAGTGTTTCAGGTTTGGGATTGGGTTTTTCTCCTAATAACATGTGGCAGAAATTGCACTTTGCAATTAGGAGGATCTGTAAGTCATATCTATGAAATCTCATGTCTGCTTTGTCCAAGGCAGGGTCACCCACAACATTCATGAATTTATTTATGGCGATGAAATACTACTGGAAGACAACATCTTAGACAAATTAAAAGAAAAATTGAAGGTTCTGAACATGCTCCAAATTCCCCACAAAACCCAACACCTTCCTATTCACAGCATGCAAAAAGTCTGTATTTCTAGGAATGAGACAGAAACAAATTTATAGTGTACAAAAGCCCCTGATAATTTCAAACTCTAGACAGCAGAGATGAAATTCCAGGTTTTGGTGGGTTGTTGGTTGTTTTTTTTTCCTCTAATTCGGAGCATCTTAGGGACAATACAGCTATGCAATTATATATTTTTTTTTAAATACAAAAGACATGTTGAATACTGGACAATCTGCAGTGTCCAAACCAGAAACTCTGTAGAACACCAGTCCACTCATAAAGACTGGATTTGCACATTCTCAGCACTTCACTTCCTCTGAATAGTATGACAAAGAAACTGAAAACTCTCCGTTAGTATTTCTGTAGTGCAATCTAAAACATGACTCCACTCTGCTTTTGCAGGTATTAGATAGTACAATCACTTTTCACACTGCATGGAGTCAAAGCTCTAGCTTTACAAATAGATACAAATCTGAGCAACCCCAAAATGAAAGGTAATAAAGTATTTGTATTTCTTTCCAAGCCTAATTCCTTTACTCATCTAACTTCAGAATGACTGAGGAACAAACAAGCTGCAGTTAAGCTGGCAGGTTTTCAGTTGAATAGTGCGTTGCAGTTTTTGTATTCTTCACCTTAGCCGGCATTTTATTTTGCTGACAGCATCCTTTAACAGAATGCAGCTTAATTATACTCAGCATTACCTGATCAGCAGGACTTTACTTCTTTGCAACTTTTTTTTTGGCCACTAAATGTATTAATTAAGTGTGGCCAACAGCTACCTTTACAATCTGCAATGCTCAATTAAATAGCCTATTTTACATAATGTTTATACTCAAAGAAATGCAATCTCAAAATGATTCATAGATGGTCACAGTTACCTACATAATGAGTACTCAAAAGACTAACAAAAACTAAATGTGCCTTGGGAATCAGTGTACAGCATATAACCTCTCCTTAAAGTCTGAGTCAGTCTGCAAACTCCCATTTTGATGTCTCATCCTTGCCATCCCTCACTCTGAACTACAGTTCAAAAGGATGATGGGACAAGACCAACAACACAGAGGGGACAGCCTTAGATGGCTCTGTTTTAACAGATGCACATCTGGATATCTCTCATCATAGGCAAATCTGTTTTCTGGGGCTTTGTTTCAAATTAGAGTTCTGTGTGGGTGGCAACTAAACCAAAAACCACCTGGCCAGAGAACTCATGAGAAGGGACAAGAACAGAAGAGGATGCCACATGAACAAAGAAATAAAGCATTATAAATCAAGGAGTCTCTTGGTACAAAGTTAAGATGACCTGCAGCAAAATCAGCCAAGCAAGACTCCAGGTGTCTGAAGAAACACTGCATCGAAGAAAGGGCTGTCCTTGACCTTTCAGGGGACTTTGGCCTCAGCCCAGGTACTCCTGAACACCATGGAGGTCATGGCAGCTCAATGCCCTGTATTGTCTCTAGCACTGTCTACAGCCCCCAGAGCAAGGAGTAATTTGCTGTAGAATCTGTTTTCAACTAGTTCTGCTTTAAAGCAGACAAGTTATTCCCAGAGCATGGATTTGACCAGACTATCAAATAGAGGCTAGCATTCTGCTAAAAGCATGGCCCGAGCTCTTATCAAATCTCCCGGAGACCAGGTACAGGATCACAAAAGGAGATAGGGAGGGTCACACCCTCCTTGTCCCCTCTCCCCAGGAACACAGCAGCCAGGGCACTCACCCAGGACATGGTGAATTGGGTTCAGTTCCATCATCTCCTGATGCCAACTCAGACATGTGTTCCTCACCAAAAGGACCTTTAATTGTAAGGTGGAACCTAAAGAAGTCCTGAACTGTGCAGGTAGTCTTGTCATTTTGACCTTTGTCTTATGCTTTGAATAATCTCCCCCATCACCTTTATTTTGCAAGCACACCTTCCCACTGTGAGGCCATAGCATATGATGATGACATTTCCTTTCTATTCCTTCTCTCAAAGCTGTTCTACTTTGTAGACCAGAAATTTTCACAGAGCCAATGAGAGAGAACAGCATGGAGCTCAGCTTTGCAAGCTTAAGCACAGAGAGCTGTAGTTTCTACACCCCACTCCATGGCCACTTACAAATATCATACATTAAATAATATGTGGACAAAATAACATTTTTGTCATATCTTGGGGAAAAAAATGTACATAATTGGCTCCAGAACTTTACTGAGTCCTCCAGGACTAGAATACCAACTATAATAATAATGCCAAAAGTGGCTGCAAAACTTCCTATTCAGCCAAACAACGTACACTTACAACTTCCCAACACTTTTCTGAGGATTTCAGCCCCATTGTGAAACTATTCAATGCTAGAGATGATTGTGGTACACACTTAATTCTAGGCTCTGTATTAATTAAATTGGGATATGGTGTTTACTTCTCTTGGGTATGGCAAACTTACTGGGAGTAGGTGCATCCAGGCTGCATTAATGTTCTCAATTTCTTGCTAATCTGCCTCAAAGGACAGATATACATAATGCCACTGACTTCAACATTCTCGTATTAAAACAGAACAAAGTTTAGGCATCTACTTATGGCCCTGATTCAAGAAAGCTTTCCCACACATCTTTCACGATAAACACAGATTCAAGCCCTACTTCTGGTAATGCTTAAGTGCTGTCCTAAGCATGGAAGGACTTAACTGCATCTTAGAGTACTGCTGTATTCAGAGGGAGCTTGTTTTCAGACATTATGTCCAGCAGTCCATGCTCAAGAAGACAGTCACAGGTATAATAGAAATCAGCCAACCTTTCCACAAGTTGCCTGCCTGTTCCATGTGCAAAAATTTAAAACCAGCACATCTGCCTCACTCGGAGTATAATTGCTACAAATTGAAAATAACAGCATTTCCTTTCTACATTGTTTCAGCCTCAATAGCTGCACAGACACCCGAGATTGAAATCAAGAGTTGTAGATGAGAAATTTAGATATAATTGAGTGTGAAGCATCTCATTTCAGACAAATTGTTTCGCTTTAATACATACAAGTGTATGGTAAAAGATGTTTTGAATTGCAAAATCCAATCAATGAAAGTGTAAAAGAAATTAGTTACATTTTGCAAAACACATAGGAAAAATGTTTTCTATTGAAGTAAGAAGAACATTTCCTTTCTCGTGAAATGGGATTTTTTTTTTTAGTAACTATTCTACGGTACATAAGTCACATTCAGCCTAAAAGTACACGTATTAAAGAAAGAATTTCAGTAGCCAGTAGAGCTCAAGAAGTTCCTACCTTTGCTGAATAGCTAATTAGAGTAGTCATTTATCATTCAAAAAGGCTCAGAAAAGATAAAAAGGAAGGAAAAGAAAAGAAACAATAAATACATGTGGTAGCAAGACAACTGAATAAGCCATGTCACCAGCTGAATTTAGTAAGTTTCAGAAATTTAACGTCAACAGAAACAGAGTGAAAATGCCACCACTGGGAGATCCTGCAGCATGGCTAAGGTGGTGCCAGCAGTGTCTTGGGAGCTCATGAGCAGCCACTGTGCAAAACCACAGTGATATTCCCGAGTTTTACATCTGCCATATTAGGACTAGCATGAATTTGTGGCAAGCTGATGAAATTAATGGACTGTTTTACCTAGGGCTCATTTCTTCTTAGACAACTATCCATTTAAATGAAGAGCTCTATGACTCTTAGTTTGTAATGGTGGGGTTTTATAGAACTTAAAGAAAGGCATATTGCATATTTCTTTCCAATATTTTGCTGAAGACTTATCAAGTTGCTATCCCTAAAGTACAACAAAAAACACAGAAGAAAGAGTTTACTGGTTTGAACCATCAATGCCTTCACCCTGCCTTCTACTTTCTTCTATGTAAGAAATGCTCCTGAGCATATCTTTTGGACAGTTTGTTGTGCAATCTGCTCCAATTTTGACACAGAACAAAAATCACAGTCAATTCATAAAAACCTATCTTTGAGATGCTCAAATCTCATATCTCTCTGTAAAAGTCTATGTAGAAGAAAAGGGTCAGAGGAGGCAGGAGGGAGGGGGGTCAATACATGAAGCACTGAAAAAATTTCAGAGTCCTGAAGCAAGTAAATGAGATGGAAACGAGTGGAAAAGCTGAGAAAGACAAAATCAGAAGCTCAGGTAGTTCACTAAAGGCAGTGCCCCATTTCATTTCTACCAAGTGCCAAAATTAGCCTGTCCCCATCCCCACTTCTAATAAACTGTTCTGGTGGTGGCACTGCTGGAGAGCACTGATCAAATCTACAGGATTTCATGGCAGTATGGTAAGTTGTTCTCTGTAATGGAATCCATTATAAAAATACGTGCACCTAATCATAAAATTCTGGCTATGTCCAACAATCTCTTATAGGAAAAGTTAGTAATAAGAGCTTTATTGACTAAAGTCAGTAATGTACACAACTGCAAGTTGTTATAGCTACAAAACCTATTGCATTGCAACTGGAGACTATATAAGAAGTTGTACATTATCTGAAGCCATGTAAACACCGAACGTTATAGATGTAAACCAGCCATTTGTATGGTATCAACATATTAAATTTAAGACCACTCTTTGAAATACTTATTGTAAAAAGACTGATTTATCTGGTGTGCAAGTAACAAATCAATATAATAGCAGGCATAAAACTAACAATGTTTTGCAAAATTTGCTGTATGTATGACATGATACGGGGGATATTGGTCGATAGCTGGCTGAATTTGAGCCAGCAGCGTGCCCAGAAGGCCAATAGCATCCTGGCCTGTGTCAGGAATAGTGTGGCCAGCAGGACTAGGGAAGTGATCGTCCCCCTGTACTCGGCACTGGTGAGGCCGCACCTTAAATACCGTGTTTAATTTTGAGCCTCTCACTACAAGAAAGATATTGAGGCCCTGGAGCGAGCCCAGAGAAGGTCAACAAAGCTGGTGAGGGGTCTAGAGAACAAGTCTTATGAGGAGCAGCTGAAGGAACTGGGGTCATTCAGCCTGGAGAAAAGGAGGCTGAGGGGAGACCTTATCAATCTCTACAACTACCTGAAAGGAGGGTGTAGCCAGGTGGGGGTCAGTTTCTTCTCCCAAGTAGCAAGCAATAGGACAAGAGGAAATGGCCTCAAATTGCACCAGGGGAGGTTTAGATTGGATATTAGGAAAAATTTCTTCACTGAAGCATCATCAAGCATTGGAACAGGCTACCCCGGGAAGTGGCTGATTCATCACTCCTGGAGGATTTTAAAAGATGAGTAGACATGGTACTGAGGGACACGGTTTAGCGGTAGCTTGGCAGTGCCAGGTTAAAGGTTGGACTTGGTGATCTGAGAGGTCTCTTCCAACCAAAATGATTCTATGATTCTATATAGTTTTTGAAACATGCTTACCACATTATGGCTCTGATGTAAAAATTAGACAATGATAGTTGATTTTGTGAATGCAAAATCTTTTGTGGCCTATGAGTTTTTAGGTATTTTTTATTTTAAAAGTCCAGACAACTTGTTAACTGGTCTCACCTCTAAGTGAAAAAGCTCTTGCTTCATAAAACTTCTACCCATAATTTGACATCATTTAGCAATTCCTGCTTATCGAAGCTGAATTAATTCACAAAGTATGTGAATTACAGCACTTTTTACTTGACCAGCAAATGTGCCCACACAATCACTATTGAGGTAAATGAAGGGACACTAACAGTGCCTATAATTTATTAGTTTGTACAGAAGAGTTTCCAGCTCAGTTTCTTTAAGCCCTTGAGCATAATTATCTGAAACACAAGGAATAAAATAAAATATAAGATAATCAAGGTAAGATGTTCTTAACATTTCAGAAGTGAGGAGACAGCTGTCTTTGAAAATAGAATTATTTTAGGGTGGATAATATTAATCAATACAGATGTCTTACTCCTTTTTGGATGCACAGATACCCATGACTGTCTTGTGCACAGATCACGTGTTCAAGTGCTTGGTTCTAAACTATGAAGTTCTCTTCTCACCTACAAGTAGTTTATACTTGGTTTTACTTCTCTATTTAGCATAAACTCTGCAGCAGTGCCTGAAGTCACTATTCCCTGATACATAAACTGTGATTCACTAGCATTTAGACCTATTTTCCACTATGGTTCTGGCAAGTACTAGATGGACCCCATATGTCCATTTTGGCTTGTGACTGTTGAGCACAAACCTGAACCACCAGCCATTCCTACACTACAGAATTATAAATTCCTGATCTGTCTGAGTGTATGAAAAACCCTCTCTGCTGATACATCTACTCCTATCTTCTCAATAAACATCTGATTCTGAATCACAATATCAATAGAAGGATCATGTTTTTGATGGAGGATGCTATCTTGTCTATAGCAATGGCAATATGGCAGATGACAACAGCATCCCTTTAGTGATAAGCACAAATTCCTCTTTATTTGTACATATTTTAAATTTTTTCTGCTAAAAACTTAGTGTGAGTGATCTAATACTGCTTTTGGTTACTTTACATATTGTTTAAATGCAATATAAAGTAATTGTCTGAAACTAACCTTCCCCACATTGAGAAACAGCAGTTTCTCTGAAGCTTAATTTTCCTCAGTTGTAGATAACCATTACATCAGTGAAAAATGCCGTTGTGAACCGAAAAGACTTTTGTTAGTTGATATAGATGATACTTCTGTCCATCGTATATTGTCTCTACATGTATAGATTAGTACCTGCATGTATCAACATGCCAGACTGAAAGGGGAATGAGGAACAGAGAATGATGGACACAGGTATATTGCCAGCTGAGAAACAATGCCATGAGAAGGAGGAGCAGGATGCTGCCTTCCCAAGAGAGTGCTGAGGCAAGATCAATCTGCTTCTTGTAGTACTAAGGCCTTTCACACAAATGAAAAAAATACCATCAGCACACAACCTGGGAAAATTCCAGATAAAACCTCCCCACAACATAGCAATGCTTAACACATACTCAGTTGAAACGACGGCTGTACCATGCCCCTGAGGCAACAGGAAGTCAGTGAAGATAAAACAATTCTTTGTACACTGTAGAGTTTTGCCACAGGCTTGAGGATCCATCTGGCTAGAAGGTGTTTGAGAAATGCAACCCGTTATCTTGATTTTAATTGTTCTGAATGTTTTTGATCAAACGGCAACCCTTTATTCAACAAACACGGCTATTGCTCTGCAGCTCAGACCCACTAACTATTCTGTTTTTAAAAGAAACTTAAAATAAATATTTAAACCAAAGGAGATGCATGTTTCTCCACTTACTGCAAACCCTCTGATTTCAGATTCAAATGCATCATTTTGGCACACCAGGCACAAACTACCCTTTCTTTAATGACAGCCTCAGCAGCAAAAGCACAAGAAGCATGCGCGAGTCTAGAGTGTTGTAACTCAACAGCAAGCAATGTGCCTTGGGCTGGTACTGTCAGGAGAGGTCATGGACTGGGAAGAATATTTAAAAAAAAAAAAAATCAATCCTCTAGGCAAGTTCAAGAAGAGTGTAAGGGAAGTAATAGAAAACCTTTAAAGTCTCCTAGATCTATGTTTGTGTAGTGGAGTGAAAGGGCAGAAAGGTAGACTATTAGATACAGAAGGGGAGTTTTAATTGGTTAAGAAGTACCAAAATGCTCAGTATGAAAAGTATTGAGATCCTTGACCAAGGAGAAAAAAGCAAGCCAGGCGTCACTTAATTTTAAGACAGAGTTCCTCACACAGTGAAAGGCAAGCAAGCCACCGGCTAACAATAAGGCACAGTCATGAAAACAGGCCTTAAAGTAATGCTAGCAATTTGATGGGAACTCAAGGATGCCACAATCAGGCTCCACCATTTTGTGCCCTACTATTGCTAGGCGTAGTGATACTGTAATTCTCATGTCCATCAGAAACAGCTGTGCTATCGGACACTGAGGACAAGTGAGCTGGTGCTTATACCTTCATTTCCCTTCTCTCAGTGGAGTTAAATTATGCTACACTGGGGTTTTTTGACACTCCTTTCTGTCTAGTGGTTGGATGACTGAGGATCCCCATATCTGCAAGTGTTAACACTAATATGAACATAATTAATGTCAATCTTTTCTTGTACAGAATGCACTCCCAGTCATTGTGCCGTGCATCTTCATCTGGGTGTATTTCTCCATCTATTTCAGATAGTTGGTGACAAAGGGGACATCTTAGAGCTACTGCAAAGGCCCAGATGAGTATATTTTATATATGTATGTGTAAAATCTTGTGCAAAATCTTTCTGAGACTTAAGACAAGAAGTACTTGGGGAGCCCTTACTGGTCTTGATGCAATTCCTGCTACACTATTTTATTTATATAAATAAAAGAACACCTGCACGGCAAAGGAAATTAAACTGTTTCCAGAGCTGACTCTGATAGGTCAGACACAGGACAGTCAATACTGAAAGGCTTCCCCTCCACCTTTGATTCTTTTTTTTTTTTTTTTTTTTTTTTTTTTTTGGGACTGATTGTAACTTAAATCAATGCACTATATCAGGTTACCTTATGATTGTAGTCTCTACAACACACAGGCACAATGGAGTAAGCGAAAAGCGAGGGAAAGTCTTAATACATTTCCACATTATTTCTCAGAAATTTGTTTTGCCTTCTTCATCCTTTTAACCCCAAACTGAGGTCTCTAATTTGCACACGAAGTTCAGAAGCATGCAGCTCACCCTGACTACTTAATGGACCTCAGCGAAGCCCTATTGCTTTAGTGCTAAAAGATCTATACAGACTTCAAAGCCTATTTTTCTGAGCTTGTTTAATGACAACAAGCCCACAGAAACGCGTTAGCCACAACAGCTAATCTGCAATCCACCATCTTTCTTTAGACTGTGTTTTACCCCCAGTTTTGAATTTGAAAATCCCCACCACGCTTGGGGAAGGGTAGGAAAGAAAAGAGTTCCACTTAAAATATTAGATACAAATTGCCTTTTGTGCAGCACAACATTAGCAAGGTTTTAGGACCCAGACACATCCTCCTTTTAAGCAAAGTGAGACCACCAGCAAGAGCAGCAGGAGATTATGATCCTCTTCATCTACATTCTGTGGCAGCCCTAAATATTATAAAGTAAGGGTTGCTCTGAATATTTCACTCATTTTTTACCATTCTTCTTCTCTCCCCTTTCAGGAAAGGCTTTCAGTGTGTTGATTATGTTTCTGTGCTGAGTTTCTAGAAACATTTAATCTAAAGTGACAATTTGACTAAATACAGTAGCTGCCATTTTACATAGCCAGCAGGAGAGGTGAAAAAGTCAGTCTGCAACTTCACTCTTTGTGCAAATGGATAATATAGCTCAGAGAATAGACATATAACGTTTTCTGTCCATTAGTCTACTGCTTTCATTTTACAGTTTTATCTGCTATCTAAAAGCTACTTGTTTACCCAGTCACTCTTATCTTCCTTCTATGTGAAACTTCTTTGCAATAAATAAAATGCCTTCTGTTTACCGTGCCTCCAGATCATTTTGATTTCCAACACACTCAAGATTTCATTTTGATTGCCCTTCCAAAAATGATATTTCATATTATGCCATAGCACCAAAATGGACCGATATAGGATACTATTTCTAGTTCGGTTTTTTCCTGTTTGTTTGCTAAACAAAACTAAATATACATATCTTTTAAAAATTTGTCAGGGCATTTTCACTGAATTAAAATGAAACACTATTAATGAAGCTGTAGTGGGTGATTCCAAAAGTAAATAGAAAGATGGGCATAAACTAAGTTGATACCAGTAACTTCCTGTAAGAAAGAGAAACTATTGTACTGATAAATCATCTAGTGAGACAGGTCTTAGCAAGATTATTTTCACTGTTCATTGAACCTTATAAAATATTTAGATGATCTCAGAACTTCAACTGACAAACACACTGATGGCAATAAGAGGAGTTTTAGTCTGATACAATGATGCTAGAAATAAGAACGAAGAAGTTCCTCTATCAATAGCATTAGAAATTAGCTTCTTCGCATGAACCTAGAAATATAATTTAGCTTCTTCCATTCACATGCAAATGCACTATTCCAAGTGCACAAAAGATATCCCAAGGAAGAAATTAAAACATTATAGATTCTAATACTGGGGTTATTACATGCCAACCAAGTTTTCTGCTATGCTTTGTTTCAGGTTCTGTGTGATATGACAGCTGTTTCTATTCAGATGGTATTTTAAAGGAAACATTTTCTGTAATTTCAGCTGACTCATTCAAACCAGCAATACTCCATTTTAAAATACCATTGAGAAAATGCAAAGCGTTTCTTCACTGAAGACAGCATTTACTGTTCTAATCTAATGCAAATGTTAGTTAGAATCAACAAGCCTGCACAAATGCCAATATCGCTTGTCCCCCTTAAGATGATTTCACACCTACCACAGCAACAGACACAATTTGCTGGAAAACACATTAAAAAGCAGTTTAAAATGTATCACTGTATTATCTCTACGGTAAATAACACAGTAGGTCCCAGATGGCTGGGAACAAACAAAGAAAAAACACAAAACCAATCCCAAAACACCACAAGGTCTGTGATACAAATTCAAGTGTGACTAATATTGCAATCCCTAATAGGGACACCACCCTGACATGAATAAAAGTTTTTTTCTAGAAAGGGAGAGCCAATAGGTCATCAAGTTAACAGGTTTTCTTCTGAAGACAGAAATGTTAAGTAGCAAAACTATCCCATTTCACTAAGCAGAAGATAAACATATGGACTGATAAGACTGAAGGATTGTGTGAAGATGAAGCATGTGTAGAGGTCTCAGGGAAGAACCCAATGCAGAGATCACTTTGCCTTGCCAGAAGTTGCTCAAGCCATATCCCCAAACAGTGCAGACAGCCCTGTGTCTGTGAGAAACAAAAGGCAAAGCTTGTTGGCTAGGCAATACCAGGACAGTTTAAGAAGCACTGAGGGATAACCATATGGTAATAAGAAAATGGCAACCATTTAGATGGCCATAGGAGGATTGTTTGTTTTGTTGGCATTGATCAAAACTAAAATGGAAAAAGCAGGAAGACTGGAGAAAGCACCTGGTGCTGCCAACTGGAACAGCTGATGCCATAAAACAGGTTGGTGATTATACAGATGTAATCCTTCATAAATCTGTCCTGGAATATGGTGAATAGGAGCATGAAGATGGCCAAAATACCAAAGCATACTTCCTATCAGGGGCCACTGAATGTATCTAAGAGCTATAAGAAGTATAACCAAACATGAGTCTAAGAACACAAACGTGCCTTCAAGATGAGGATGAGGAAGGCCAAAACTATTGCTGTCAGCCAGGTGCTGTCTTTGAGAAAGAAAAAAAAGGAGGAAAAGAAAAAGGAAAAAAAAAAAAAGCACTAAAACCAAACTGGGGATCAAAATCCATGTTAAAACATGAGTCTGAGACTGATGGGATCATTTCCAGCACCTTCACAGCCAGCTTGACCATTCTTGATGCGCTTGGGGTTTCTCACTTCTCTTATGGTTTAGATCCATAAGCCAGAGTTGTGCAAAGCAAATACTGATATATCAGAGCCCTGGGACTTGCATTTAGCTAAGCTTCAGTACGCCATACACATCATTTATCCATCTTGAGGCTCAGGACAGGTGCTACAGCAAGAAGGGCAAACGTGGCTGGGTCAGTGGCAGGGAAAATGAGTCACCAGCATGCCTGGGAAGCCACGTCCCGGCTAGCTCCAGTGTTAGCTCTTGCTCCATTTAGCAGCGTGGATGCTGCATGTCACACTGAAATGCTGATCACATTAAACCAGCACACCACAGCACATCAGTTGGTTACCAACCAGCACTTGTGTGGCACTGAAGATAATCCTTGGGAAATCTTGCCTGGATGAAGTTTTGACATAGTTGGCATCAGGCTTTGTATTCTATCCTTTCCAGAATAAACAAAAGGCAGTGTACCCAATAGGAAAAAAAAAATCTACTGTAAATTCAACTTACATATCCCCCCAGCTGTCTGTATAGAGCAGATAATCATCAGTATGCACAGCAGATCGTGTCCTGCAGGACAGAGACACTCTCAAGGCTGTGTCAAATCCATCAGTGGTTTTGCTAATTGATAAAAGAATGTTTGAGGCCAGAAGCCAGTTCAGGTTCGTGTCACATCCCCCTCCCAGACGGCACTGAAATATTATGTTAATGCTAGAAGTAGAAACAAAACACGGTTCTCCTCAAAGACCTGTTGCCATCTGTTGCCAAACCACATCAGAAGGGGATGACAAGAGTCTTTAGCCCATCAGCCTCTCGTGTGCTAAGTGGAGAGACAGGAGGCAGCAGAGACATTCACATGCTGTCAACAATTTCAGCAACAGATTAATTGAAACTGGCAGAAAGAAATGGGCTGATACAGACTGACTAGAGTGAAATTACTCAATATTTGGCCAATTCAAGTATATGCAATTTTTATAGGATTTCTTGCAAGAATATTTCATTCAGCTTTTATTACCACCAAATAAGTGAGATGAGTGGGGAAACAGAGGTAGAGAGGTAAAGCTACACACACAACAGGTGTCATGGTTTAGTGCAGATCCTGAAGCAGAATCCAGAACTTCAGTTCTGTGCCTCTTGCTCCAAGCTGGGAGGTACAGATCCTTCCTCAAGTGAGCTCAGCAGCTTTAACACATTTCACAGAGAAACACAAATCCATCAAGGACTATCCTGCATGGAGAATTGCAACTGTTTTATTCCCTATTCTCACTATATTTACTTCCAGGTCAGTTGAGTTGTTTTGTCATATTTTCAGCTCTTATTAGAGTATAAAAGTTATAACTTGGCTCTAGTTTGAATTTATTTCTACTCTATTATAATTTTTTTCAGGCAAAAGGTACACAGTAGTAAGAATGAAAAGAGGTAATATTAAAGTATAGGATAAATCATTATGTCAAAAAGCTCGCAAAAAGAATCAATTATTAAATTACTCTCAGCATCTGTTTGTCCTCTCTGACAACAGAGTTCCTTGACAGTTCCTCATTTATAACAGGCACAAATTAAAGTGAGAAACACAAAGGCAATTTTCTTCAGGTGTAGGGGAAGAAAAGTTTATAACTTCACATTACAGCTGGCCGAAAGCAAGACACACTCACTAGACTTTCAGTCACACAGCACTGAAACCTGATTAGCAGAGCCATTACTACACCAAACGGTGCCTGTTAAATCGAAAGCAAAAGCCAAAATGTAAAATCTTTATCCCATCTTATTAAATGGCTATTAAATAATAGAAATGCACCAGTAAGTATTTCAGAATGACATTTACAAGCAATAAAGCACAGAAGACAAGGCAGACAATTTTCTCCCAAGTGTATTACTGTAACACAGAGACAGTTTTTAGAAAGGTGCCAAGGGGCAACAGCAGGTCACTCCGAGGATTATGGCTTTGTACCATTTCTTACAGTTCTACTGTATGCGGTTACTCTTCACACGTTGCCACTCCAGACAGGAGTAATCCATGCCCAGGCATAGGTAAGATCACAAATTTACAGCCAGCAAGGCAAAAGGTCACCAACCAAATTGTCTCTGTCATCACTAAAATGACCGTCCCCACCTCCGGCAGAGTGTCTGGAGGCAGAATGGGCATGCCGGCACTCTGTCCTGCCCTCCCGCAGGAAGCCCAAAGAGTGCAAAATCCAGGGGAAACTTAAGCAGCCTGTAAGGAGGGATAACCTGGGTGACCTGCACTGGGAAGCCCATCCCAGTGTGTCTCTGGCATCTTTTCCCATATGCAGCTGTTTTGAGGCCGCCTCCTCCAAGCCAGCTGCCCACCCCACCACCAGCACCTCCCATGTGAGAGGAGGGGTGCACCAGCCCCATTAGAAATGAGGACAGCTAGGAAAGAAAAGTGGGGAGGCAGAGGAGGGCAAAAAGCCTTCTGCACCAAACAAGCCCAGGAGCAGAGACAATCAAGGCAGAAACCGCAGCAGCTTCAGTAGTCAGTTTGCTTCCCAGTGGCTGTGCTCTGTGCAGAGCTAGCCCCAGTGGCAGAGCAGACCTCAGGAAGCCACTCAACATGATGTGTCTGAGAGGCACTGAGCATTGTCCCCCATCCATTTAATCCCAGGTGAATCAAAATTACTGAACACAGGGCAAATTCTCTCAGGTAGGAAAGACTCCTCTAAGCAATGAAACATAAATGCAGAAACTCTTCTAAACACCTCGGCCATGCTGCTGGGGCGTTCTCCCTGCTGCCGTGGGTGAATCTGCAGCCATGTATTTCAGAGCTCTGCAGAGCGCCTGCCTACTGAAGGGCTTTGTCATCAGGCTTGTAGTGAATGGCTCTTGTTAAAACAATGGGATATTTTCTTTTGTATTAGTAGCAGAACTGATACAGAGGAATGCAAGAAACAATACAACACCACCAAAGCGAGAGAGGAAGCAAGCAGATGTGCCTCAGCACCACACAGGCTTCCTGGCCATTTGCAATTATTTTTGTTTACATGATGTTTCCAGCTACAGCTGAGAGCAAGGAGAGCTCAAGGATGTCATCGCTTTGTAAGCTAAACTAAGGCCCTTTTTCCTTTGCCTCAGGTAGAAAGCCTCCCAGCTTTGTGTGATTTCTCTGGAATTGCTCCCTCACTTGACACTTCCCTGAGGACTGTATTTTCTAAGTGAGTAGTATGAGCAGTTTACTCAAGCGCTCACACAGATGAACCACTTCTTGGTCCATCTTGTCACTGTTTGCACTAACCTTGATGACGTGAGAGTTATCTGCAAAGGCTGGCATCTCTCTGTGGCGTTGTCTTCCACACGACTTTGTCCAGTGAAATGCTAAAAAGCATTTCAGAACAGTATGCTCACCACCCCACAGATCAGCTTTCTGCGATAACACAATCCATTATTCTCACTGTTTCCTATTTCATAGCTGTTTTCTGACTTCCTCCCCCTTCCCTCCAGTGCAGCAGCAGGTGACACTGCTGTGCCCACCCTCTAACATAACACACACTACCACTAAAGTAGGCTATTGCCTCCACAGCAACACCAGGACCAAATACATTTTTCTGTCTGTAACTCTTCCCCCAGACACTGATCTGGCCCAGCCCTGCCCTGAAGAAGCTGCAGGAATTCGTAATGAGAGACATGATCATACAAGACTGATGGGGAAATAGCCTGGACCACCTCAGACCGTTGGTGCAGGCACTCCACAAAATAACACCTGGCCTCCGAGAAACAGCAACACCCAACAGATACCAAACAGATGCACAGTTTACCATGATACTGTTCTTGGGCAAAATTACTTCCAAGATACTTGGCTGATCTGTTTTCTTGACAGCTATGCAGCTCAGTTGCTTCATTTTCTTGTTGGCCCTGATTCAACAAGATGCTTCAACATGTCAGGGCAGAGCTTGAAGTTATGTAGGTGCTCATGGCACACGGCTCGTGAAACCATGGCTGGTGGGTTTAGCCCCATCGACTCTGAGAGCAGTATGACAAGCTGGATGCAATAGAGAGGGCTGCTGTTTAAACAATTTAGCAATTAGCAAACCAAAAGACACTGTCAAATGTCTTCTGTATATAGATGTCTTCCACAGATTATTGTTGCTGTCTTGTCTTGGAATAAATGTGTCACAAGATGAACATTATTTCCTTTCTCACCATGGCATAGCCATGATTTGATATTTGTATGAGCAAGCAATGCAAATACTTCATAAAAGCCTCTAATAGTGTAATTCAGCTAACAGTGGCAACAGTAATCAGCAGCTTGCTTCCAGACACTGAGCAATCTGACAGCTTTGTCTGATTGCATCTCAATATTTTGCTAAAAGCAGAGATTGCTGTAAATGGGTGGACTAAAAAAGAGAAAGTATGATTGAACAGGTGTGTACAGGGACAATCATGGTCACTATGAAGCATTCATACTGTGCAAGAGAAAACAAGTGGGAAGGGTGAAGAAAAATGGGCATCTTCAAATTTTGTCCCTATTAAATGAATATCAATTGTATCCACTTCAAATGAATTGTAAGTTCTGCCACTGAGCAAATTTATGTATGCTTTGAGATGGTACTGAATAATCTCATTAACAAAAATAGCTCAAACATGACAGATTTAAAAGAAATTCTGATTTAGGTGCCACCAACTATATTCTGAAGTTTAGAGCCAGCATATATATGCTATTTTCTAACAGAGGTGGATATTTCAAAAATCAAGTCAACAAAGTCAAGAGTCACACTATTTATTCATTCATGCTTTTAAAAGGTGAATTGCCCCAACTGAGCAGTAAGTTGTTTCTCACTTAGTTATGCCTCCTCTGTACTTAGCAAGGCATAACCCTAAACTGTTTTCACTAAATATCTCCTGTGTTTTCCTAACCTAATGCTTCAGCAGTTCTGTGACATCCCTTAACTGTAATTATACTTCCTCTGGAATTGCACCCTAAATAGAAATTGAACTATTCATGCTGCAAATTGAAATTCTTCAATGCGAAGCCATACAAATAACTTGCATTAGCATTAACCTCCTCCCAAAATTTGATAAGATCACTCCTGTTTCTCAGAAAGATGATACTAATTGCTGCTATTTTATCAAGGCCAGGCAGACACGTTCAAACCAACAAGTAAATGCTTGAATGACCCCCAAAAAAATTCTCTTTAACCTTTGGCATATGTGGGTGGCCTCATCCGAAGACCCACTAACCAAACAGCCATGGTCAGAGCCACTGTGTGTATACGGGAGCTAAGGGAGTGACAGCAGGCAGCATTTCACCCATTAAAATCAGGGTTTGTGGCACTATGCGCTTAAACAACAAAAACTCTTTGGGGATTGTATAGCAACTGAGGAAGAAGCGCCACAAGAATGCTGTCGCAAGCTTTGTTAGACCAAGGTCCAAAGCACCCACCGACTTCAGTGGTGCTGAGTCATAACCCTGCTGCCTTGCTCCAGCCCTCTCTGAGCCCCCAGCACGAGCTCCCCAGCTGCACATGGGGCAGCTCCCCAGGAAGGACCCAACCAGCACCTGCCCCAGCCTCTCCAGTAGCTTAGCCTTTATTAAGGGACACATTTAATTACTATTTCATCACCACCATTTATCTCTTCCCTTCCATAGTCTCCTGTAACCTCCCTTCCACTTCCCTGCTAGCTTGTGTCACTGTAACTCAGTAAGCCACCTCTTGGGTTAGGCTCAGACCCTCCTCATCATCCCAGCCTTTGGCAGAGCCAAGTCAAGCTGACAAGATCAAGCCTGAAACTACAGCTACAATAGACATCAGTATTAGAAAATATGACTGATGAATGTTAAGCAATTGGTTTTTTTACTGATCACTGGTATCGGCAGCAGATCTTACTGGTCAGATGATCAACTTACTGCCATGGGTGTTAGGGCAGCAGGACACACCCAGGCAGGACATTGTACTTCTGCTCTTACATGCCCACCTGAATTTCCACTGAGAACATCTGATCCCCCATCCCACTGCATCTCTAAGCCAGAGTAAGGAGAATTCCCAGTTCTTTGCTTGCCTTGCTAAACATTGGAATTGATTATCTGCTATACGAAATCATCACTCAATAAAATCAAAAGCTCTGATTTCAGTAGTGACAGATTTTGATGCATTGTGTGCAGTATCCAGAGGAAACCCCTGCAGTAACAAAACCCAGGATGTGTTCTAGAGGAGCCAAACAGGCAAGGGAAACGAACTAGGCTGCAGGAATAAGTACAAAGTTTTCATCTCTAAATTCTAGAATTTCATTGTGGAAGACTTCAGAATATTTGCTTGGAGTAAACGCATTACTTCTACGAACTAGAAGGGCTGGAATCAAATTATTTCAACAGAAGAATTGTATTAACATTTGTTCTTGAAATGCAGCATTATGATAACACATTTTACACTGGAAACATCTCTACAAACCCTTTTTAAAAAAAAAAATAGATTATGCCAGTTCTCCTCCTGCTGAACAGACTATGAATATCCTCAGGTAATTAATTAGTAAGAGTCCAACTAATTAATTACTGCAGGCCTAGTTATACACTGTTATATTTGTTTAAGGGCCATGGTCATGATAACATTCACTGATCAAATTCACGATATTCATCTACAGAAAATGGTAGATTTACAACAGAATCAACTTCAGCATGAAAAAGAATATTCAAGGAGACACCAACATGGCCTTACATCAGGGACACTGATTACTGCCCAAGCCAGGGGCAGAGCTGTCCTTCCATGAAGTGTCTGGAAATGCCTTTCCTGGTCCAGAAAGAAGACACAGTAATGCCATAACTCCTTCTGAATAGCTCTCAACCACAGAACTAGATAATTAGAGATTATTTACATACCAATATAATCATATTAATTGTTTATGTTCATGGTGTGCCTCTTAAAACCCAGTGACCCTTCTTCCAGTCCGCCCCAAGTGCGGAGCCAGGACTTTCCTACTTTGTAAGGGTCTCACTTGCAGGGTCAGCAGGGGAAGGCGCCTCCTGAACCAGCCCCAGCCAGGCAAATGAGTCAGGCAGCCAGCAGCTGTGTCAGCTGAGGAAAGAAAATTCATTTTATGTTGCTTTTTGAGGGCTTTTTTTGTTGTTTGAATTAATAAACAGGGTGCTGAAGAAGAGCCTGAAAGTGACATGAGCATGTTGTTTAATCCTTACCGCCTGTTTCCTTAGCAGTCTATGCTAGTCATGCCCAGCACCATCTGAAAACTGAAATACACGGCTGCCTAGCTGCCTTCATTATATTTATTAGCTAAAACAGCTGCCTGCAAAAAGATAATATAGAAGGAAAAATCTTAAGTTTAACATTACTGCAGATAACTCTAGGAAAGAGAAGTACACTGTATTCGTACAGACATTTTCAGGTTATATTTGTGCTCTTTAATTAAGCAAAACATTTAGAACAAGAACAGAAGACAGCAGAAACAAGTGCCCATGGAAGTCAGCTCATGCTACCTATCTTGCCAGTTGTAAAGCTGAATTTTAATAGCTCACTCTGGTATTCTCTTTGCTCCAGTTTCAAAATCATGTTACAGGCGAAGACAGTGTAAGGTTACCATCTTCAAGAGTCCTTTGCAACTTGTTTTTCTAGAAACAGCATCTGTGAATCTGATTGTTATCTGAGTCCTTGTGTTACTTTACATCAGCTGTGAAACAGCTTATGCTAACAGGGGATAACAGAACATTTCCCTGTGGATTTGTGAGCCTAAACTCCACATGCTCTCTATGGACACTTTGCACCTGGTCTCCTTTGTGAGCCATTTCATATAAAGTCATGGGAGCAAAAAGAGGATCCTAAAAAAAAAAAATCTGCATAAATCCTTATGTAGCTAACACTGGGAAACTTTGCTTATTGAATGCATTACTAACACCATTTGGAAAGAGAAAAATATCTGAAACATCCTTAACTGGGCTGAAACATTCACATGCTCAGAGATGGGAAGTATGAAAAGAATAATTTTCACCTATAATTATGTTACATGCCTTAAGATTTGAATGCAACCCCTGGGAAGATAACATCTCTAATATAAATGGAACTTACAGAGGGATCCGTGGGCAGCAACACTACATATCAGCCAGTATCCACCACTGCAGTGCTACCATCCTGCACCAGAACAAAGATTTGCCATCATGCAAATCTGGTGTCCTAAACTTCCTATGGGATGTTCTCCATCTCAGCAAAATACCATACCACATACCATTAGGAAAAGATGCTTCAACTTGAAAAAGTTGAAAACAAACAGAGAACAAAGGACCAATCCAAAGACACTGGGTACGCATACTCAAAAAAACACCCAGATAACAGTCCTATGACGGGTGCTAAAAAAT
>VYZM01015727.1:1340541-1372461 GCA_013398915.1 Dromas ardeola | reverse complement strand
GGATGAGCACCTTTCCAGAAGCTGCCTGATTAAGTCACTCTGCAGCTACTAGCAACTGAGATGAAACTTTAATGAGGGACAAATTGTTCCCACCTACTTATTAAGGGCAGTTCCTGTCCTAAATGGAGTGGACAAGTGCAGGTTGCTCTGAGGGCTGGAGAACAGTCACAGCCTCCTGGCTCCCCTGGCCACCCCAGGGAGCGTGAGTCAGTGACCCAGTTTTTCAGACCTTTCCCCGCATCGTTCCCCGTCCCACTTCTGCCTCCAGCCCTCGGACTAGGGCAGGAAAAGGTGGGTTTGCCTGCTCTGCTGAGAAGTCTTGAGCTGGTCTGAAGAACTCTACAGAGTTTTTGCACCTTTCATTGAAATTTCTGGGCTATTTACTCAGTTTGCAAGTATATGAGCAAAATGCATAAGCATTGACAGAAGCTGTAGGACAGTGTAACCCAGTTGTTAACTGGGCTAGGGATGGCTTGCACCAGTCATTTGGAGGATCTCGGGTTGCTAACACACACTTAGAAAAACCAAGACCTTAGCAGCAAAACTCAGCGTCCAACTACTACCACAGCACAAACAAATAATCAAAAACATAGCACGCAAATAACTGATCCTAAGACCCAGCACAATCCTGAGGAGAGCCGAGTGGATCCCCAGGCTTCCATTCATGACCTGCATCTGGTCCTCACCCATCCTCTGCATACGTGGGACAGAAACCAACCGGACAAGCTGAAGAGCAGAAATCTCCAGGGACAAAATTTGCCGCTTCAATTTTCCAAGCAATTTTTTTCCATGGTAAATTGTGTTTTAATACCAAAACAGCTTTCTGCCATATAATCCTAACACATTTTAGCCATAGTAATGACAGCCATGTCTCAAGAATAAAAAAAGCCATTATTATTGATCATAAAAAGAGTAGTTTATAATTCAGCTATAACACTTACTAGCCTGTTTTAATGGTGTATTATACCATCTCATTTATTTCTTTTTTATTAAAAGAAATAATTTTCATTGCTTGTGGGTTTATGAAAGGATAAACAAGAATTGATTATTCAACATTTTCAGAGAATCCCTTCATTGATAACAACACGGTCTTCCAAAGAAACAAACAAAAAGTTGCAACTAGTGAATTCAGAATCTTTTACCTTTTTTCTTTTACTAGCTTTCAAGCAGACAATATTATGGCTTTTTTCCTTTCTTGGTTAATTGTTATTGCAGAAAATCCACTGGAGAAGGGGGTAATACAGATTTTACTGAAATTGCCATTAGACTATTTAACATATACTTGTGACAAGTAATAATTTAAATCCACTTAAAGGTTGGTCTTTTCATTTTTCACATAAGTTAATTCAGTTATGACAATAACATATGTAAAAATATGTTGCCAATGGACATTAACTACATTTTGTGTCTCTATTATTTTGCATTTTACCAGGTTGTCAAGAAACAGATTTACAATAGAATGCAAAATATGAACATTTCTGGTGTCCAAACATGTCTAGATGGTACAGTAGCTGCCATTAGTAAGAAATTGTTCACAATTTACATTTATAAGGCTCAGCTGGTAGCAGCCAAGCCTATATATGAATTCATATGCATCAACAGCCCATTTTAGTATTTCGTGTGAGAAGCACCATTTCTTTACTGACAATTCCTTGGTTTTAATGAGTCCTATACTCCATAAAATGCATGTTCTGAATTTCATGGGAAAATGCACTACAGGATATAAACATATCAACCAGAATACATCATCGTAAATTATTCTTAAATCAAATAGTACAATATTTCTGCTTCAGTCAGCAACAGCAAACTGGAAGAAGGACCACTACAGCAGCATGCTTCGAACACTCCATACTGTGTCCCTGATGCCTGGAGGCTGCCTGGTCACCATAGGTCCTCAGACGAGTCAGCTCATTGCTGAATGCACCACGTTTCTGTGTCACTGGGAAAATGCCACAGTTGGTTTGATTTCACTTCTTATTGGATTTGTGTTGATATACAGTGTTTTCTGTGTCTGAACTCTTTGGCTTCATTCCCATGAATGGTTTCCAGTTTGATTACAATCCCACTCTTTGAAATAATTTATATTAATTAGGAAATTAATCCTTTACCAGTCCCTCAAACTACTATAACAACACATGCCAGTGTAGAGAAAGACACCAGACGACTTTATGATTTCATTCACTACCTTTCACCTTCTAGAAACTCCAGGAAACTTTTGACCAAGTCATAGGTAAGAATGCATTTTTAACAAGGATTCTATTTCTTTTGTCTGTATCACAAAGTTATGACAACAATGATATAGGTGCTTAACAGAATTGGGACCAGAAAGGGAGATACCTCTCAGGATCAGGACCAAGCCTCTGTGTAATTAATACTACTCAATTTTATATTGCTGCCACATAGAATAAAGTTTCTGTAAGACAATAATTAGGTATTAGTATTTGTTTTCCTGAAGCATCTGGGAATACTACTAACATTACATCCTCTTTGAAATATCTAATGTAAGAAAATACAACACAGCAGCAAATCACTTTTTCTTTAGATTATTAAGTGTGCATCAAACATATTTATTGGCTTTTGAGGCAAAATTAATGTGTACAGGGAAACACCAGCAGTCTGTTATTACAGGGTTCTACTGAAAGGAACTGAGCTACATACAGAGTTTGTTCTGAAAATCTGAGACACGTTCTGTATTAAAATAAAATACTTGCCTGGAGTAATACTGGATTTTACAATACAGAGCAGAAAGATGAGATTTAAAAGTTATCCGCAGTGACCGCATAAGCAGATGATCAGGTAGAACACTGGCCCATGCTTCTTTTAGCAGGCCATGAACTCACAACAAAGAACTGGAAAAGTAAGCTTGAGTATCGATTGCTGAACATGCAGATGAGATACTGGTAAATACACTGCACAAATACAAGAACAGTCCAACAGTGCTTAGAAAGCCAATTTATTAACAACCTTTGCTGGCTCTCCATTACTTCATTCCACATAATAAATCACTACCACGTATCCTAACACCTGTGTCCGTGATTCCTCGGAGACCTCAGAAAAGCACAGAGCAAACAAATGTGGCAAGGACAGACCTACCCATACCGGTGAGAAAACACCTACGGGTACAGGTTCAGGTGTCCAAAATGAACAGGTATATTACTTAAACTACCTCTTTTGCCTACTTTTTTAAAGTCTTACAGGATTGCATCACTGTGAACTATTTTCTGAGTCAATTCTTTCCCAGATACTTTCTCAATGTAAGGAAATGAGCTCAAGACAGCAGGTGGGTATAAGGAGAACAGTTCAGGGCAATATGACCCATAGTGTGCTCTGCAAGAAAAGAAATCAAAGTGTTTCACATAACACATCACAGCAGTCTCCCTGAAGGTCTGATCTTCCCATGTGCTAAAAAAAAATCTCACTTCCCAAAGCCTACAGGACAGAAGAACACTAATAACTATGTGGAGCCTTTAGCATTTTAAAGAGCTGCAGGAAGGGAAAAATAAATGCAGCTCTCCTAAACACAGTCTCAAAGAGAAAAAGAGGGAAGAGAAGGGCCACATCTCATGTCAAACTTCAACACAGTGAAACAATAAATTTGGTGTCTGGTGTGCTGAGTAAGTGGACGAAAGATCCAGCACAGTGAGCCTGACCGAGACCTGGACCGTGGGTCAGATGGGGCACAGAGGAGGGGAGCAGGAGCTGGTCCAGGGGGCCCAAGCTTTGCCTCATCTTCCAGGGAAACAGGCATGGCCATCCCCACTTCAGTGATGGAGGAAGAGGGGGAGCACAGTATAGCTGCTAGAAGAGGCTAGCCCTGGCGCAGAAGAAACTGCAGGAAGAAAGAGTAAAGCAGCAGCAAACCTCCCAGTGTGCAGCTTCAGTCAGAGGCTCCTGCTAATGGTAAAGAGTTCTGCAAGTTTTCCCTTATCCCACTGCACTGGGTTATTTGAAAAATGCTGCTCTTTCGTTCTTTGCCCAGCAGAAAATAACTACATTTGCTCTAACAGAGCATAACAAAACATTAACAAAACATTACTAATCACTAGAGAAAAGTGTCCTCCAAAATTAGCTCTGCATAAACCAACGAAAATTCCTGTTATGCACGAATGAGGCCCAACTCAAAAAAATCTCTGCTCCCAAAACAAGTAAGGCCATTCCTTCTTTCTTAAGAAACTGGAATGTTTTTAATTTCTGTTTTTCCTGAAACCCCCCCTTCCCTGCAAATGAATGCCCATGATAGCTATTTAAGAACAGCTCTGCAGTAAAATCTTTCTGCCACCCTTCTGTCTTTCGTAACTTTGGAGTGCTGCAGCAATGCTGCAGTGCACACAGGTACCTCTCAAAGTTATGGGTCCCTCCGGAAACAACTGTGTCAGGCAAACAAAGCGAGAAGGGACCGGGATTTCTTACATGAACACACTGTCTGCTTCTCTTCACCGACCTCCCCTTCAGTACATGCTATTTCCCTCTGAAAGCTCTGGCCTCTGCAGCATACAAAGCCCAAACATAACAGCACCAGCACCTCCTGCAACCAAATACAGCTAGGATGGAGCAAGGCTTCCCCAAACCTGGTTTCTAGCCAGAACCCTGCTGTGCCTGGCTCCCTGACATAGCACCCAAGTGACCCCAACTGCTGGGCATGAGGGAGGGGGTCTGTGACCTTCCCCACAGACCTCTGTGGCCTGTCAGACCCTCAGCATCCCTCTGGCCTCCATGTGCCAGCAAGAGACACTCACAGAACAAGAAAGGGACATGAAGAAAGGTGAAAGGGACCTGTCCCACTTTGGTGGGATGGAGAGCTACAGCTGGTGAGTTTTTTTCCACCTTTGCTCAAAGCCAGACATGGTAACCACACAGTTTCCAGGCTTGCTTGATACAGAGTACTTCTCAATGACAGTCATCTCCAGGAACCCATGGATGACATGTCCCAAACTCCACCTAGATATTCTAAGCTAAACCACCTACAGCAGCCACAAACTCTGCCACATCTGCTTGCTGATAAAACAGCGCCCTGTATAAAGTCTTCATTTATCTTTATGTTTAGAGATTTTACGCATAGATTTGGTACAGACTCCCACAAACATTGTATAGCTGCATCATATTTCTCATAGCTGGTTCACACCTGAAGACTGGAATTTAATTTTCAATTATTCTGTGTACAAAATCCCCCCCACTTTTGGGCTTACATCTACTCCACAGCTTTCCTTGGCTGCAGGCTTGGGGAGAAGTGAGACACAAAGAGCTCACAGCATTTTGCCCAGTGTGTTCTGTGCTTCCTTGTGACATCTCATCAACTGCTGCACATGTTTTATTGTCACAGGCAGATGGTCAAATTGGAGACATGAAAAGTCTCCCAACTGCAATTGCCTGAGAGTGTTCCTGAGCGACTGGGGACAATTGAAGTGAAATCTCAGATCAGAATGGGGAAGCCGCTAAATTCACCCAACTGGAAACTGTTTACACAGACCTCTGCAAAAAGAGACCAGTAACGCTTCCCAGCTTTGTTCAAAGTCACAGTGATGCCCCCAGGCCTGTTTTATCCTCCAACTATTCTTTAACATGCTGAGAAGTTTTTCAATTGTTCCACTTTCTTCTTGCTCTCATTGGGCTTCAAGTGGAAAACTGAATTTGTTTCTCCTCAGGATGTGCAGAACTTGGAGACGGTGAAGGAAATCAGAGGACCAGATGTATTTCACCTCTTTTGCCTCCCTAACAGATGGGCAGCTATTCTTTTACTCATGAATCTCCTGTCTCAACAAGGAAATATGAGCCAAAGCCCTGAGGAAAATGGGCTTGAGGTTTTTTCGTATTTTTTTGTGAGCTCAGGTGGAAGGAAAATAAACTCCTGTCCCTATGCATCCAACCTGATTGCATTCAACCACAGCATTTGATGCAAGTACCCTGAAATAATTTCAAAAGTAGATGCTAAAATTAATCTTCTCTCACAGTACACCAACACAGGATCACTCACTGCCTGGCACAAAGTTGTGGATCTCTCTGGGATGGATGTCCTTCTCGCAAGAAGGCCCACCACAGTCTGTGCTGACAGCTCCATTCTACCACTTGCTTATGAGTTATATTTTTTGATCCATGTTTCCTCCCATTTCTCAGACCTAGGTTGCAGGACACAGCAAAGGCCTTAATGAGCATTTAGGGAGAAATAAACAGGACTCCCCTCCCCACAGCATCCATTCCCCTCCTCCCCTTTACTGGGACAAAGGCAGAGATATCAGAAAGGGGTCCTGTTTCCTGCCTACCATAGCTAGGAAAAAAGAGCAGGGATAAGCTCAGAAAGTCCTTTAGGCTGTAGGAACAGTCCTACCCACAAGTTCAGATCTCCATCTGCCAGACTGGCTACGGGAACAGTCAGATGGGCAAAGAAATTAATTTACCACATTAAACCCAAACCATATATGTCTTTTCCACTTACATTTTGACTGTATAAAGACAGAAGCAAGGATCCTTACACTGAGAAATTTTAAAGAATAGCACTTCAATATTAGAAGAAAGTCTTTCTCCAACCAGTGCTATGAATTACAGTAGGTCAGGAGCAAGTTCATGCAAGTGCACAGTTCCTACTATCCACGCTGCTATTAGGCTGAAGGGAACAAATATTACTCTTCCTTCAAAAAGATACAGGCCAAGGTCAAAGCTTATGTCATCACAAATGCAAAACATGAGAAGTCTACACATTGCTTTCAGCAAGAGTTCATTTCGCTGACATGCAGTTTTCTATTCATTTAGGACATTTCCGTCTAAGATTAAAAGCCAGAGGGTACACTCTGTGCTGACCTTCGTCCAACAATTAAAGAGAACACAAAATCTTCAGGCTTCAGCGGGAAAAAACTGATGCCAATTTAGTCTTAGATAACGCAGCATCAATGAACCCAATCGATATTGCACACAAGACAGTCAGCAATTTAGGCATCTTGTTACATTTCTTTTTGGGGGGTATGCATACTAGCAAAAGAAAAAAAAATCTGTAAGGATCAAAATGTAGTAGAGAAAAGCTGATAATTGAGTACAATTGCAGCTCAGTATTTTATTTCTGAAAAGATACTACCAGAGCAATTTGCAGCATTCTCCGAGACTCATTTCCTCCACCAAGATTTCAAACAAGTATTCTTCATTTTTGGTTAGCTATTAATTGTACTGGAAACTTATTTATCCTGAAGGATAGCAAAGCCAGCACAAAAGTTTACTGAATATTTTCATCTAAATAAAAAGCATGGTTCTATTTGGGAGCAGAGCTACACTAACTGCATTACATTATTCTCAAAGCCAAGTTCAACTGATCAGTTTTCCAAGACAGCAAAAAATAAAAGGGACAGAAATTGAAAGTACATTTAAGACCCTATAGATCATCATAAATAAGGCAAATGCACATGATTACCCCATATTAGAGGCATTTTACTTTATTATGTTTCAATTTCAGTAGATTTGGATAATTTTTTTCCCTCTCCAGAAACAGAAGTTGTGATTCATCACAATTTACGTGACTATTCTGACTGTTGCTTTGTGGCTGCCTGACCCATCCATGTTTGGCTAGAGGGTCAGCCGATTCCTAGAACTTGGTTCTTTTTCTCTTTTATTTAGAGGATCCCCAATGTCAAGAAAATTCAGTACCAGACCGCAGAGGGAGCATCTGAAACAACTCTCCCCTTGCATCTCTGAGTGACCTTTTGTTGGCAAAATTTGCTGGCCAAGTTTTCAAATGCTCGTTTGTCTGTTCTGAAAATGCTGGCCTCCAGCAAATTTCTTTCTAACTAAACAAAAGTTACCGTACCAGGCCTTAAGCTACACTTTATTTTAAAATAAAACTTTTAAGAAGGCAGATGTGACAAACCCTTCTCAAAAAAAAAAAGATAACAGTAGCTATAATGAATGGCTCAAAATGACCTGTTTAACAGGGAGGATGCAGCAGCAATCCTAGTTCCCACAGTTGGAGATTGTCAGGATGAGATCTAATGCAGAACACAGGCACTGCAAGTCAGGTATTCCAGTGTTAACTATTTAGACTCTTAGTTCCCAGGATTGAAACTCAAGCTTAGAATTAAGCCTCTAGGCAGGTGCTAATACTACACAGTATTGTAAGTGTAAATGACTTCACGCACTCTGGATCCAAAGAGAATGCTTTCTTGAGAACGGACACCTATAAATAGTTTGTGAAAGAAATGAGCTGTCTCAAAATGTGGCCACCAGTACAGAAGATATTATCTGTGTCCGATATAGCGGCAAATACCTCTGCCTGCCAATGATCTGTGTTGTATATGTCCTAGATCAACACCTCATGGCATTCCAGGCCTCTCTGAGATAGGACATTATTGAACTGGGCACACACAAACCGTTACTACTGCAAGTTCCTGTTCCTGGCTCTTCTGATGCCTGTTCTCTCACTACTCCTCTTAAATAGAAACAAGCTGGTGGTGGGGAAGAGACTAATTCTTTTAAGATCTACAGTCTACACACAGCAGGATCTGAACACAAGTCACACAGGTGACTAGTTGCATGTTGATGGCAAAGGACAGCCCAGACGACGAAAAGGAATGTTTTAACATCAGAGCTACCTCATTCCCCAAGGACATGAGAGGCTTCACGTCTGAGCTGGTGCTTTGGTAAAGTTAGGTGAATAAGAGGAAACTGCAATCCCCCAGAAATTAGATGTTGGCAAAATATAACGAATAGTGGCATAACTGGTGTATGCACTTCTTGGCTGCAGACCTCTGATATTTAATAAGAATTCTGGATATATAGCATACACGTGCAAGAATAGTTCATTTTTCAAACAGTCACTGCCAAGGACTTAAATTAGGAAAAGTTCCTCAGAGACAGTGAGGTTGTCTAGTAGAATAAGCTGATAGTTTCCTTCTACAAAGATAATAATGACACAAACAAAAGCAAGGTTTCACTGAAATGCAGACTATGGCATATTAAGGAGCTAATTAACACCAAGCAACACAAATTTATGACCTTCATTTAAAGAAAAAAACCACAACCAAAAAAATATCAAAACACACACAAGAGAAATATTTGTGATTGCCTACTTGAGAAACAATTGAGAACTGGATTGCTAACATCAGACTCCCTCCATGCGTTTCAAGTAAACATTGATTGGAAGTGTCAAAGAATCAAAATCTCATTAACAGGAATTTGCCCTGCATTGATCTGACCCTCTGTCCAGTCAGCAGAAGTGTTGAGTTGTGTTTCTGCAGTGGAGAAATACTATGAATGGATGGTTAAGCAAAAGAGCAAAACATATTAAGCAGAGAGACAGACACGTTTTTACCCTCAGGCAATCCAATTGATCTATGATTATTTTATTACTAAAAGTTTTATTATCCAAGCAGGTTTGGGGTTTTCTTTTTAAAGCTAGGAAGATGATTTATTTATCCTGTTATACAGTTCCCATCACAAACTGAAGACATACTGAGCCTGAGTCTGCTCCCACTTAGACAAGTCCCTGGTGGTGCCCTGGTATAAAACTGAGGTGAATATGAAGAGAATCAGGCTCTCAAATTACACCGGTCACGTACTTTCTTCCAGAGAGAATACTATATATGGCACTTCACCGACAGGCAAGTAGTTTAGGGCATTTAAAAGCACAGAGGCAGTCTTTAAAGACTTCAAAAATAAAGAGCATCTCATGCAAATCCACATAACTCACAGTATCACCTCATGCCACTGGAAAACGTCATTAGTTTTTTTCTAAAAAGAAACATACGTTGAATAGCCAATGAAAATTGCAGGCTGCGGTTAAAAGGAAAGTTTCAATCCCCAAGAACACATGAATTAAATAGTTTGCTGACGTGAAAGAGAACTGAAGCATGGAGTTTCTCAATCCTCAGTTTAGGCACAGTCCCAGTACTAGCTTTTGCAGCCATGTACCATGCCCTCCTCTGCCTTAGGAAGTAATCTCTCTTGTTTTCTACCCCCACCGCGTTCCCCAGCCGACAGACTCAAGCATCTCCAAAAAGCCCTGTTTACTTTTATTAAAAAGAGGCACCCGCACTGCAACTTGCCCTGAGTCTGCCTCTATTGCAGCTTCCCTGACTGCCTCCAGGCACTGCCTTTTTTCCCCCCTGCAGCACCATCCTCCCATCTCATCCCTTTTAGCACAACTCACACTTTTCATCCTAGACCATCTCTCAGAAGCCTGCACAGCCACATTTCCTTTTCTTATCCATTCCTCTGCTCCAGAATGTCTTTTCTTCTAGGTTTTCTTCTCCACCTTGTAAAACTATCTGTTATACAGCTTTTAGTGCGCAGTGCATGCCTGAGCTGAAGCCATTCAGCTGCTTTACTGGAACACCACACAGGTACCTCTACCGCAAGCTCCCTGACACTCAGGAACTGCAATTACTAGAGACAAAACCATTATTTACTGGGTTAGACATGTCCACTTTTAAAGTACTTTCAGCAAAATTTTGCTGCTCTTGTTTCTAATGTGCCTCCCCCATCTCCTTTGAGAGACCATTTTATAGCCTTACATTTCCTAATTTTAACCCTCATTCCATCCTGAATAATTATTTCCTGCTTGATGCTCATACCCTTAAAATAGTTGTCTGATTATGTCAGCCTAAGATCCTTCATTGTCACTTAGCTAAGCCAAACCTCTCAGATTCTCCTTCCTTCCTGGTATGAACTGTATTCCTAAATGAGTTTGTTTCTTAGGTTGCCACTGTCTAGGAATGAATCCCACAGAAAGATTTTAATTGCAGGCTATGATAGTGCTGTCCACAAAAAAAAAACATCTGATGCTACTCCTAGCAGTTAAAAATGAGATAGGTGAAAAGTTTGCTTTCTTGTCTCAGACAAAACAAAGCAGGTGTCTAGTTAACATTGTGCGACCCAAATTCATTACTTCCACAAAGATAAGGGACAAAAATGATTGCACTCACTCTACCTGCTGCTCTCTAGAATTCCTGCTCATGTTTATTGTCAAGCACCAGTTGACTGCTGGTCTTTGTTGACCATTTCTTTGGTTTCTCAGTGCCTTTTAAGTCAGAAAAGCTTGTAAAAAATTCACATGTATGTTAGTATGCCAAAACCTTTACAGCAATAAATCAGAAAGCACACAAGGAGTGAGAAGGTAAAGCCTGCGCCCTCATCCCTACAAGCCGCAGAAAAGTCCCACCTTGCAGAAGACACTACAATGACATCAATGACATAACCAGGAGTCCGGCAACTTCCACAGTAACTTGACAACTGAATTTGTCACAGATTTCTCATGCAATCACAGACAAGTCCAAGATGCTTGTTGCAACTGAGTTTTCTAGTTATAAGCAAAAGATAACAGAACTTCCCTCTCTCACAAGGGTGTTGTGAGTATAACTACATTGACGATTACTGGGTGCTTAAAAAAAACACTATTGCAGTTGGCCAATATAAAACCTGAAAATAATGATACAATAAGGGGTAATGCATAACATATTCATTTGGAAAATGTGACCTTTTGTTGTCAATCCTTCTTAAGCTAGAAAGGGCAGATGTGGATTTTTCAATTTACAAGCCTGAAAATTGCAAATTGAAAAGAATTCACTTCTGCCCTCTACTGTGAGATAGCTAAAGTATGAGTGACAAGCAGGCATGCTCTAAATATAACAACTTTAATTTCTTTTGAAAACCATTTGCAAAAATTCCCGTTCTCTTCAATTCTTCTCCATAGTGAATCATTCTGGGGTAAAAGCCAAGTTCTTGGGTAGTGATATGAAGATGAGTAGACCTGTGTTTCCATCAAACACATTCTTCGAATATGGTATTTTGTAACAAAGGAATCATTTAGTGATTTTACAAGTCAATGAGCCAAAACAGAATAATTAATGTCAATGGTAGATGATGAACCCTTATAGCAGTAGTGGGAAATTAATTGTCATTAACACAGTACCGCATTTAATGATTCTGGTTCAAAACAGCTCCTGTAAAGAAACTGCATGATCACATGGAATTATTTGCATTCTCTACATGGCAAGAAACAATTGGTGACAAGACCTTTGTTCCAATGTATTTGATTTGTGACAGAATTAATGCTGTGGAATTGACAGCCAGCTGTTCCGTTCCAAATACTGCTTTGTTTGATTTTAAGACTCACAAGCATTACTGAGTTTCAGGTTATGATTTAACACAGCTGTATCTGAGAGCTCAGGTTTAAATATTGTAGGAAATTGCAAATGGTCCTCCAATAATATTTTGTCTTTTAACAACTAGGATCCTATAGAACGATGCATATTTGCTCATAAATAATGGGAAATACTGTCTTGCCTTGCACTCTACCCTAATTAGTGTGATCTAAACTTAGCTATAAATCACACCTTAGTGTATAAATTGAGCCTTACTCAAGACATACTTAGAAACCATTGAAGCTAGAAGGTCCACACACTCTCCCCACTCCATTGCCTATCCCACATTATGTCTTTGAAAACCATCTCCTTTTTCAGTACTCCTAACAAGTATTCAAGGTAGAGCACGAATGCACCCACAGACACATTATCCTGCAATGAGATTCTACCTGCCTTTGGTCTGAATGAAGATAAAATGGAAACATCCTCCATGCTGCCAACTAGATATGGAAATTCCTATGGGTTTAGATACTGTTTGGTGGCCCGCATATGGTAAGTCAATCTTTATTACAAGGCTATACACAGCACTGTGCAGAGATACCCAAGCAAGCTCTCAAAAGCCACATTAGGTCCTAGAAGCCATACATCTATGGCAGCTCAATACACAGTGTCGATTCAGGTACCGTAAGAAACACCACTATGTTCTTTCCTGTACCATTGCTAGCACACATGGGCACATATTCAGTCAGGTGGACCAAACCTACAGATCAGCTATTGTCAATGTAGCAAATTTCACTCAGCAGAAAAAGACTGTATGGTGAAAGACACATAGTGAGGTAACAGCAAAATCCAGCTTTGGTACTGCTAACATGAGAGAAAACCAGCAAAGACAGGGCTTTGTTTCCAAAGCACAGGGAAAAGGGAGTTTCCCACTCATTCTTGGAAGGTGCAGGTGACAAAACGTATTTGCTCAGTTACAGGCATGAGACAGAGTAAAAGCTCACATGCACGCTAAATGGTACATCACACTACATTTAATAATTGGAAGTGCTGATGTCTCTAACACACATGTTTCTGAAAAAAACAGCAGCTGTTTGACTGTAATTAAATGTAGGACTTTCAATAAACTGAAGAATGAGAAGTTCAAGGGCAGACAGAACAAATCTTCTGTAGGTCATTAGCAAGATCAAGCACAAAACCTTCAGCATTTACGCACCTGGGGTTTGCAGCGAAAAATAACAGATTTTCACAAATGGCAGGTTGTTAAGGTTATTGTTAAGGTCAATTCTTAGAAAAGGACAACCTCACACAAAGCATCGCAGGTAAGTGCTACACAGACCAGATTAATATAGTTACAGTAAAACAGATGCTCACTGCTCCTTCACCCACTTTCCTCTCTTCACACCCAGGCTACCTTACGGGACAGGCAGGTCTCCCAACTTTTGCTGCAGGCAATTCCTAGGATACCCCTACTGATGCAAGACAGCAGACCACAGCTTGGGCCCCCAGGGTGTCCCAGGGCCATGAAAACTGGCCACAAAGCTCGTGTTTTGTTTCCTTCTCTCAGTAAAGCTACATAGGACCCAATGCAAGTCCACAGAGGACACAGATCCCGAATTCAGAGTGCTACCCACCAGGACTTGGATGCAGACAAGCAGCTGCCCCTCACAGCAGCAGGTGAGCCAGGAGCCAAGGGTGACACCACACCAGATAGGGCAGCAGCCTCCTCAATAAGGGCACAGTCCCACAGTGCCAAGCAAGAAGAGCACAGCAGGTCTGTGATGGCAGTCACGGTGATCACCAGAGGCAGGTTGGTAGATCAAGCCAAGAGGTTGAGTCAGCAAGATGAGGTCAGGATCAGCGAGGTGCCTGGCAGGACACAGGCCTGAGCTATGCTATAGGTATGCAGGAGCCAAAGGCAAGGTGTTTGAACTTAAAAACACCTGAAACAAGAAGTTCCACATGAGATTTCTGCCAGCTCTTTTCTCCACAGCTCTTCTGGGCAGTCAGAGCACCAGAGCTGGCCTTGAGCAGTCAGACCTCCAGGCAAGGAGAAGACCCCTGCTGATGTACTTAGGGCCCTCACAGCTCTCACCATTACAAAAGGAATTTCTCAATCATTTTTATCAAAGCAGAATGGCCAGTCTGAATGCCTACCTTCAATTCCACTGCAGTTTGACTCAGTACCCCCCCAGCCCCACAGATTACCTTACAGAGCTCCGTAGCATCCAGTGCATCATGCAGCAGTCACCAAGGCCCACACTTCTTTAGGGTGTGAAAGAATTCCCATTTTCCATTTATCAGCCTCATGAAAGTGCAGGAGTCAGTAGTAATGGCTATGGAGCTCTGATCTCCAGGTAGGTGCACAGTGCTATGGAAGTGCTCATGGCAGCGGTGCCCAAGGCGGACCCTGGGAACTCCCCTTCATCTGCTTCTAATTTTGCAATCTCATTGACCCCACACACTTTTGCATCCTGCAAGTGTCCTGACACACCGAGACCCAGAGCATTCTCATTTTAAATTCTTAATCTTTCCAGAGAACAAATACCTTCATGATACATTCTTGTTGCATTCAACTCGCTAATCTCTCTACTTGTCAAAGGCACTCAGAATGGAGCAATAGCATCAAAAACATCCATCCATTTGTCATGAACCTGGGATCAGCATAAACACCCACTCATAGCAAGAGGCCAAATCAGTGTCTACAGAAAACAGACCTGTGCACTCACACAACACACCTTCTGCTTCTAATCTTTCTCTCAGAATACAACAGGGAATTTGGCATAAGAGATGCCCTTTGTATATTCTATGCATTTGGGGTGAAGGGGGAAACTGGCCTATTCTCCTGTCTCTATTCATCTCCTCCTGTTCTTCGAAGTCTATAGAGGCAATTAATATTTCTTCAGTGGGAACTGTAGCAGTGTCTTATTTTTATGCTATCAATCATTGCAATGTCTATGTGGAACAGCTAATGTAACATAATTAGGTCATGAAAAGTATGAAGACTGTCAGTCAGGGAAGTCTCTAAATGTTTTGAGAGGAGCCTGGCCCCAAAAAAGTAAAAAGAAAACAGTAAAGAAGGAAAAGAGAGGAGGAAATACTAAAGATTTTCAAATATTTGTCCTAACTGCTTCCTAAAGACCTTGCAAAAGGCCAGGAGAGGGGAAGCAGCAAATAACATGCAGGAAAAGCCTTGCTAATGAAATTGGCTCTTTCTGAGGCTACTTTCAACAGCAAACATGGGTAGTGGTCTGGGATTCATGTGACAGAAGCTTTGCTATCACTACTAATCTCCCAGATGGTCTTGAGCAAGTCCCTTCCTTGCCTACTCTTTCATTTCAAAATGAAAGCTTTCAAAGAAAAAAGGCTTTGGGACCAAAGACTTGTTCACTCCTGTTCATGTACTGCAGGCTCAGTGGTAGCCCCAACAAGTTACCAGGACATATTTACTTAGAACACGTGATAGTGGAGGAAATGAAAATCAAAACCATTATGACCACCAACATCTCTGTTCAGCTGTAAAAGGAATACCCGTTATTCCTCATCTCCCACTGTCTCCATGAAGAGCTCAAGAGAACAGCTGCCTGCCAAAGGGCAGGCCACCTCTACCTTTCCTCGCCAAACTCAATTACTCACCTCCCTTGTGGGAGATGTCACCTCAGTAATGCTTCAGGAAGCCTCGGCCATTCCTGGTATAAAAGTGCTGAACAGTGCAGAGCTGCTGCTAATGCAAAATTGAGAGCAGTGTCTACACTACAGTCACTGCTGTGGTGACAGCATCACATAGACAACACCTAAGGCATCTCTGCTTGGAGGGACACATCCAGCCTAAGAAAGCAGCCATAGCACCATAGGAGATGGTGTAGCTTTAGTTTAAGACTAGCATCTATGCATTTGTTGTCAATAAAGGAAAAAAATTGACTGTGAAACCATAGGGATTTAGGGCTTGTTTGAGGATTATTTATTTTTTTTTTATTCTTTTTTTCCCCCACTTCCTGCATTCAAGAATAGCCTAAGAAATATTCTTTAAAATTGTTTCAAGACTGATTAAACCCAACAAGAGACTTCAAGTAAAGAAAATCCTCCTAAACTCTTGGAGTTTATCAAAGTCTGTCTACATTGCATTTGAAATCTATAATTCTGCACGATCTACGGCATAAGTGCCTCCCTCCTCTCTCACAGCAACAAAATCACATTTGGGAGGATGCTGTCTAGATATTTCTAGCATAAGCAATAATAGCAAAACCATTAGGCAACTCCAACTTTAGCACATACTGCAAACAGAGTACGTACCACAATTATTAACAAATAATACTGAATAGCCACTGCCACCAGTGCTGGTAGAAATGGGTGTTCCACTTAAGGCCAAGTTTACTCCAAGAAGAGCCTACATACCTCTAACCATGCCTGCTGAGACATTCTTCTGCTTTCCTGCACTCTTGAAAATTTGCTGTCTTCCCCATCACTTTTGACCAAAAGAGGCATTTGAGAATCTCCAAGTTCAGCCCTGGAGGATGCAAGGCGAACCTTCAGGCTTCCTTGTCAGACGACCTCCACTGCTTCAATCAAGGTAAACATCTCCAGAGGGGTTATTTCTGCTTAGTCAAGATGTGAAACTATTCTTGTTCTTTTTTTCTTAAGTGATCCCACTGAATTACATAGCCCCGTATGAAAAAGTTGCTTCAGCTGACCCTTAAGCCACAAGTAGGACAATATCAAATTTAAGTGTTGCTAACATTACTTCTTAGTCTTAGATAAATTCTATGGCACTTTCGGGTATATTATCAGCCCCAACAATAATTTGCTAGAGGTGAATTGAACTCACTTAACTGAGTGCCTCAGTTCACGTATCAGACACTAAAGTCTTTGAGACAAATAAAGTCCCACTACATAAATATTGTATATCCAGGAATACACACCAGGCAATACCTCCCACAGGTCCTTAGCTCAGTACCAGTGGGTATGAAAAAACAGTTTCTCACCATTTATAGACACCTATTCTTGCATCAGGCATAGACACAACTGTTGGCTTGAACTTCTCTTTCTCCAACAAGCCAGCTCCTTAAGACCCAACTCTCCTTCCTACAGACTTGAGAAGCTGACTTGTCTGTGTCATCATCCCTTTCTGTGACAAATAAATGCTTTTAGAATGACCTTTTTGTTCAACACATTTAGTAGAAAAATGCAAGTAATGGAAAAAGTTCTACTGATTTCCATGTCGCTATCACTTCTCTCATAATAAAAGTCTGTAGGATATGAAAATCCATATATTTTCATTTCTTACTACAGTAGTAAGGAAAAGAAAATGTTCTTTAAATCTAAAATGGTATAAGAGTGACCCAAAAAAAGGTAAAAGATTTTGTGGGGTTTTTACCTCTTATTTGACTGACTTGCTTCTAGTAGCTTCCGATCAGAGCTTTTATAAGTTTTCAATGAAAGCAAGAATAAAGATGAAGGCTAAGAAAGTCTCATCAGCTGAAGTTTGCAGTCACACGTAGGCATATTCATATTTCCAACTTCAGAAATCAACAATAACAGATACTAAAATTTACCTGATCAGGAAAATATGATTAAACTGAGCAACACTAGCATGTCGAAAAATATTTTTCAAGTGAACCAATTTCATGTCGGGATCAATTCAGGATTAAGAGAGCAAGTGAAGTGGCTACATAAAGCTTGATATTAGATCAAAGGTAACGATGCTCACTCTCTGCTTCCAAAACCATTTGAGAATATATTTGCATTGCTACCAACAAGACAACCTAACATTTATTTGTCATTAATTTCACCAAGTCATGAAAGAAATTATTGTATTAACTGTAACACATATTATTTAGTAGGAGCCCTTGTGCGTTTCTCTCACAATAATTCATGCTTAAATTTATGGGAGGCATAAAATTCCTGTGGTAGAGTGCCTGCAGGAGAACTAATGTATCTTGTATGACAGTTACTGACAGCAAAGAGAACTCTTAACTTGCAATATGTCCTAGTTAATTGGTATCTTTGGTCTCAAAGAAGACACATTAAATAAATGGGTTTTAATAATTTCTCTTTGTTTGAAGTCAACAGTGAAATTTACAGTGACCTCATTTGGACTTTATCATCAGCTTTTTATAACAGGTTCCTTCAATCCCCACTTGGTAGATTGGACCTTGAGGAGAGATTAACTCACAAAGTACCACCTTCAAGCTTCAAGAGAATGGGGTCATTCCAAAATCAAATTTCAGCAGGTACCGAGTGTGGGCTGAAGGTGGGGTCTTTTCTACATCTGCATACAGGAACATGAAGCTATAGCAAGAATGAACAATTTGACAATAAGAATATTGCCTTAGCAAAGGAACGTGTAAGAACAAACAAATGAAAAAACACTGCTATGACTCATTATACTATCAATACAGGCGAAAAAGAGGTGGGGGAAAGAGGAAAAGAGAATAATATTTTTCTCCACTGGATTTTTGCAAGTCTTTTTACTCAGAAATGTAAACACTCATGAATGGTGATCTGCCCACATGCATTCAACTCTGCTCCCTGCAGCCAAAGACACCCCCTTATACATAAGCACATACAAAAGTCTTTGCAGAATCTGGACTTGGGGTACTCAGTTTCAATAAGGGCAACAATGTTTCCCATATATATGTAGCATCTCCCTTGATATTTTAAAGAAGAATTAAGACATAGAACATGAAAGAGGGCAGAAACCAAGTGAAGGACAGTGGCTGAAAACTGGAGGTGCAGTGCAACCTTAGCTTAGAATATGCATTTCATATCTATAGCCACAACTTTTGTTTCTGCAGAAGTTGAGGAACAGGGTGTTCAGGCATTGGAGTCAGGAATAAAGTGGAACTTGGAGCAAGCCTTGGAAAAAATGAACGTCCAAACAGGGAGAAGAGGCATGTCACCCTGCAGGAGGGAATGGCACGAAAAAGCATTTGTCTGGAGGAAAGATGGGCAAAGTCTACAAACCCAGCCCTGGAAAATGCTGCCTCACTGCCTCCAACCCAGCAAAGCACATCCACAGAAGAGTCCTTTTAGGTGTATTAACATTTTAGAGGAGTAAAAAAGTCACTTAGTGGTGATTTGGGGGTTGGACTAGATGATCTCCAGGGGTCCCTTCCAACCCCTACCATCTTGTGATTTCATCAGGAATGTCACACACCTTACAAGCCTCAAACGCAGTGACAAACCTCAGCACCCTACAGCAGCCACAGGGCAGGATAACTGAGCACAGAGCTGAGAATAAAAGCAAAGGGAGCCCAGAGAGATGCCCAAGACCTTGTTTGTGTTCTCAGTGCTTAGCTATGAGATCTAGAAAAACCAAACCACCCCAGCCAGCAACTAGTTGGACAATATAGGTATAAAGCAGTTCTTTGAGAGCTATGAGCTACCAAGGAAGAGGACTTTCTTCTGCTATAATTGCTCCTGTGCATATGCACAGCAATGCCATTGAGGGACGGGGTAAGAGCAACAGCCCCAACTGACAAGGTTACACCAGGAAATACTGAAGAAAAAAGAGGCCAAGCCTTAAAAGAGTACCTCTACACCTTTCCTCATCTAGTTCAACACAAGAAAAAAAAAAAGAGTGTGAAATAAAGAAGCCCTACATCATAAGCTCAAATCCCATCCTGGACAAGGAACAGACAGGACAAGGACTTGTAGCCTCCTTCCCTCCAGGTAGGTCCTTGAGGACTGGTGCATTCTTCCCTTGCTGCGGGGCACAGAGCTCTCACAGCTCAGGGGAGAGCAGGCAGATGACATCTCACATGGAAAATTTTAAAGCTGGCAACAGAAGATGAAAGAGATGTTGACCTAATAAAGCCTCTCCCTCTGACCTGGGTCTCACAGGGACTCAGGTGGATGGTAAAGACCACACAGTGTATCTAAAAAAGGACAAAATTTAAAACAACGTAGTCTGGTATTTCTGCTAAAGACCAGAAAAGTAAACTGTTCCGAGTACAGAAAGAGCTCTTACTTGTTAAGGAAACATACCACTGTATCACTGTAATATACATTAGTATACACTGCCTGCTATGGAAGAACAAACAATATTTGATTTGGCATAAAATTGGGACAGTGGAGATACAAAACTTGAACCTGCACAAAGCCCCTCTCTCAGTTAAACCACCAAAACACTTTGAATACATCTGAAGCGACAAAGCCACTGTAAGGTGATGCTGTAAAACCACACATCTGTGGTGCTTCTCAAAAGGTTGCAAATAGCTGCCACTTTAGTGGATTTGTTTTGTTACAAACCATACTATATTAAAAGGTTATATAATACAATGGTACCCAAGGTTTGCAATTAAATGGCTAACTCTTGCAGACTTTGGGTTAATCTTTAACTGAGCTGAAAACGGTAATATCCCCAGGCCATCTCTGTTCATAAACTGGTAGCCACGTGTTATTCATACTCATCACTTCATGACAGTCACATCTGAGTCACTTTTCCCTTCTACACCATGTATTAGAACTCTTCTTTTCTTTTAACTCATGAATGCTACACAAATAAGTTGTAATTTTCAAGAGCTCCCTCATTACATGTGTAACTTTGATAGTCTTTTGTGCAAATTAAAAGAGAAAAAAAACTTTTCAAAAGGACCAAGTCACATCTCATGGGAATACCTCAGAAATCTATGCAAGTATCCACGGTGCTTTTGTCTTCTATGTTTTGTTCTTGTGAATAAGAATTAGCTCAACCAGATGTTTGCAAGTAAGTGATTAAAATGACATGCAGTATCAACAAATCAAATCAGCAGGTTTTATTCACAAGAACATTCGCAAATGCTTTATTCACTCAACTCCAATCTGAGCTTCTTTGGCTCTACTTCTTTCTTCCAGCAGCCTCTCCTCCTCTTGATAGCTTTTAACAGATTTGTTGAAGTTTCATTCCTGCTGCACGTCTCTGTCACTCTTAGTATTAAATCTGGTTTTGTGTTAATTGCACATTTAACATACCAGCACAGTAACAGCTAGAAGTTAGACTTGGGGTTTTTTTCCATTTTCTACCTTGCTTTATTGAGAAGCGCTCCCAAGGAGTAGGAAGGATTCACATCTTGAAAACAGCAAAGAACAAAACAGTGTGCAAATATGAAACCAGGAAGAATTTCCAATAAAATTCCTTTACACTTTAAGATTCAAGTCTGCATTAAGCACTCCTGACCTTCTGTAGCAGAAGATTGAGAGTTCTATCACCCAGTTTTAATTCTTCTTTTCCCTCAGTGTATTTTTTCCAAACAAACCTAACTTCAGAAATTGGGGGGGAACACAACATTGTAAAAAATCATTAGCCATGAAAAAACAGCAGTGTCTTCATCTCTGTATGAATCGTCGAACAGAAGAAAACCAAGGACACTGATTAGGCTTTCTGTGATGGGAAGCAGGATGAATGTTGTGCAGGTTACAGCTAATGAGGATACAATTTCACAATAGGCTTATTCTTTCCTGTGCCTCTCAGTAATACAGATCAGGTGCTCAACTGAGGGGGAAGGGGTGCCAACTTTCTAGCATAATAATTCAATGAAACAGCCTAGGACACTGACTGTGTAATGCTGCAGTGCAGTACAGACAGTGTCCCAAAATTCACTTTCTTATTTGTGTGACAAACAGCTCTTGTTTCTGTCTCCGAGGGGAAATGACTCGCCAGCTTCTTAGCTCCCTGAAGAGAAGTTTGTGCTGTGCTCTCCCCACCCTCTGTTACTACTTCTTTAGGCTTTAACTGTTGTCCAATCTAAGCCTCCAGGCATAACATAAGGCAGTATTTTTTGTTACTCCTTTGGCTTTTTACATCCCTACGGCTCAAGGGGTTTTTTGTTTATTTCTAAGAAAACCACAACAAACTTATCTCTTCCAAGCCACAGTAGAAAAGAAAGCAAAACTGTAATAGCACTTCTGTAACACTAGTGGGTTTTAGGGGATCAGATATGATGCAGCATTTTGGGGAGAAGAAATGGGAATGATGCCTGAAGCAAGGCTGACAGCCTAGTATTCTATATCAGCGTTTTCTACAAGAGCATACTCCAAAGAGTAGATAACACAGGAAAGAGTGAGGGGAAAAATCTCAGATTGCTTTCTTCCTACTACAGACCCCCAGGGCGTTGATCGAGTATTTTCAACCAGAATCCTGCTTGCAGCCTGTTTGCAGTAACAGCGCATTGTAAGACCACAGGAGCAGCTCATAATGAATTAGAGGCTTCCAAGGTGCTGTATCTCAAATGACATAACATGTCAAGGTCTCCTGAGTACTGTTTATTCTTTAAAAGGCAATTTTATAAAGATTTTGTTCGCAGTTTAAGGTTTGGAAACACTGGAAACTAATGATTTGTAACCAAAATGAAATCCATGTCTCCTATTGATTTTGTTTTAGTTACTTGGAAACAATATTGATTCCCAAGAGATGCATCTAAACACCAAGTCTGAGGCCTAAAGAATTTCCATGCCATTGATTAATAGACACTATCTATCACTTTCACTTTTAATGAGACGTTTTCTCTTCCATGAGCTACTGTATTCTATTGAAAGGTCAAATGTGAATTCTGTACAAGAGAGAAACATCAGCGCACACACACAACCCCAGAACAGCTGATTTCTTTGTTGCTTAATTAAATCATGAACAATTGTTTGCCTTCCGCTTCTCCAGAAGTTATTTTATTAGTGTGCTTTGTTCTTTTGATAGTCAGCTCTGTTGATATTTAACCTATGCTTTGGTTGGATTTTTTTTAAAATTAAGACTGCTTTTGCCCTGTGGTTTTATAGGACACAATAGAAACCTGATTAATGACCAGGTCAGTGCATTACAAATAATAATGATCCTCATTAAAGAAATCCCTATTACTCTTTGAGGCATCTTTCCTCTGGGCCAAATGCCATTTTCCGTGCAATGCTCTTAAACAAAACCAGCAAAACTAGAAGTGACAGTCAATACAAAGCCATTCATAAAGAAAGCTGATTTGCAACGTTATTCGTGAACCCATTGGGAAATATGTATCACTAGGAATTCAGTAAGTGATACAAGTGCTTATTATACATTCAGCTTGGTAAACGATGAGAAAATTTCCTCCAGGCCTCAGAGAGAATAGCTTTAAATAAATCCTTATGGATTAACGATACTTCCAGTAGTACTTGGCAGCACACAGACAGAATACACAAGTTACCACAATGGGAAGATTAAAAAAATAGGGAATTTGCATCCTCAGAAGTTTGAGGTGACAGCGTAGCAGGGCATCCTCAGTCAGTTGCAAACCCACAGATGGGAGCAGCAGAGCCCTAATCCAAAATCACTGAAAGGAGAACCAGGTTGAAATAATAATTCAGGTTGAAACAGCCCTTGGGAGGTGGTCTCTACCCCAAGCATCTGCTGCCTCTTACCCTTCCATGGAGCGCCTCCAAGGAGATCCTGTCTCAAACCCCTCTGTGCCATCCCTTTGGGGGGCTGATTTTAGATCTTCCCTGCACTCCAGTCCCCTGGGCTGCCAATGCCTCTCGGCAGACACTCGCTCTACCCTGTGCCCAGCCAATGGCTATTCCCAGAGCACCCCACAAAAAGCAATGACGTCAGTAAACATCAGTTCTGCTGCACAGCAAAGCACTTGGGCATCTGCTTAATTTTATACACATAAATGCCCTGGTTTAGGACAGCAGGGTAATTTTGTGCTCTGGAGCTGAGCAAATCATGACTGGAATTTGGTGATCTAATGACTGGCACTTACCTATTCAAGGGATTCACCCCAACAATTAATAACTGAAGCTGGTTTTATTTAAAATATGCTTTTTTCTTTATAAATAGAAATTTCAATATGTTACGAAAATATTCATCAATGCCTAATGTTACTGGGCTTCTGGTGAAGCATAGTAAATTATCAAATTAAATGGTAATATTCAAGCACTATATGCTATTGACAGAGTTTATGAAAAAAATGAGGTAAGGGAGTCACTGTCTAAGTATCTGAGCTGGAGTCATAAACCCAACCCGGACATTTTAGCTCTCTCTTCAACAGGTTCCCAGAATATATTCTCCTTACCTTCTCCCCCACCCCACCCCCATCTAGTTCGGTTTAATATGTAATTCTTTCAAAGTAAAACAGCAGCTAGGATTTGCACATTCAGTAATTTCTTTCCTTTCTGTAATCTATTAATAAAAATTAACTTAGAGAATGCAAAAGCTACAGAAAGGTATTTTGATGAGAAATCATCAGTTCAATTCACTAAATGCTGATAACACTGTCCTTAATAAATTAGCATTAGGTAACACTTTAAAGGACAATGGGAAATATATTTTGAGTACATTTTGCTATATTAGTCAGTACATATAATGTTAAATTATTTTAATTTATTTAATGTACCAGTTTTCTGCATAAGTTTAATTCCAGTTTCTATTCAAAAGCCGGATCAAACCATAGTTAAAATGAATCTAGTAAATAAGTTATTCAGGCCTGTAAGCAAAGCCAACTTAAAGTTAAGGAGCCAAGATAATGCCTGTCAGAGCTATGCATCTGTTCACGTGATATAGTAGATACATCATTAAACTCTAAAACTAGGCACCAAATTTTGGATAATGACTTGACTTCATCAAAAATCCATATTTTAATAGTTATCAATCAGAACAAACCTCCCTTCAGAACGATGATCTTTAAAAGTATAAATAGGAAACAAAAATAATACCAATGGCAATACATCAAAGTGTTTGATTGCTCTTTTAGACCACCCGTTTCCACTGATGCTTTCTAGACCTACCTGACAAGCACTGAAATGCAGCAGTATAATCTCCCCAAACCTGCACTCCCCTCCCCACTGGCTATAATGAGTTCTGGATTAGGCCCTACCAACGTTAATGTGCCAAGGGAGCAGCAAGGGAATATTATCCCTTGTGCAGACACGAGGCAGAGGTGGAAGAGGTATGTGCAGTCCACACCAAGGTCCCTGCACGCACGCAGCCCATTTCCTTTCCCAGCAAAGCCAGCACTCGTGCTCACAGGCTGTATGAAGTCTGTCTTCGCAAAACACAGAACCGCAATGAGCTGTTCTGCCTTCCCATACTCCAGGTGCGACAGCAGAATCAGCCAAAGTAGTGCCACACATCACCTATAATAAATGCATCTGTAGTAAGTGGCAGCCAAGAGTAATTCTCTCAATCTATCCACTACAGCACGATGCACAGGATCTGTTTTAATGCTGAAAAATTTGGCACTTCCTTATCATGTCATAAATCAGTACTGAGAGAATAAGCACATACGTTTTCCAAACAGTACATTAAATCAATTGTCACCAAGAAAATAAAAAGTGTGGTAACACAAACAATTGTACCCTGCCTGGAAGACAGAGAATATAAGCAATTTCTTTAATTGCATTTTGACAGTTCTATTCACACTGATATAATCAGGTTGCATCAGCAATTCTATCATGATCACCCTTTAGAAATTTAGGACCCACCTCAAGAAAGGCTTCCCAGCACCAAAGATTTTGGGGTGCATATTCTCAATGTGCAAACAGATAGGTTGAACATTGAATGTTCAAAAACCCAGGCTCTCCCCTTGCAAAAACATGACTATACATTGTTGGGGGGTTTTTTGTCCTGTGCAGTTCTTTTACAGCACTGCAAATGCAGGGAAATAGCTGGAAAGAGAAAATCATTAACTGGAACAGCAGCAGCTAATCCATCTGCAAACACCCACTCCTGCAGCCACAGGGAAGCAGGTCTTCACCATGCCAGCTGAGGCCCAATTAAGAGCTCCTGGTCCCAGGTGTTTGTAGGTGAGCACTTTACTAACAACAGCCCAGACAAATCCAATTACTCCCAAACTCTTAGGATGGGAATGATCACAAATATTTTTAGAACGGTTATTATGGTTTTAGGGTAACTGTTAATCTAAATAAGGTCCCACAGATCAAAACAAATGGTTTACCAGGCACTGGTGTTAAAAAAAAAATAAATGCTTTAATGAAATTCTCCTTGAAAGCAGTTTACCTTTAAAAACTCATTCTTAAAGTTCTCCCTCACTTCTTCCACCTGCCCATATACCCCAGGATTTCTACTGCCACCTCCTATCTTCTCAAGGTCCAGATCCACCAAGATGCTGGACCAGATCCAAAAAGCAAGTTACAAGGTACTCACATAAGTCATCTGGATAAATACCAGCTACCAAAAAAAAAAAAAGAGAAGTTTCCCTGTTATGTACAGACACATTAGAAAAGTTGCCCTTAAAAAACAAAATGCTAATGTCAGACTCGGTGACAGATGAAGTGACTGAGATTAGCCAAACAAAAAACATCATGTGCTAGTAGAAAGGTAATTAAAGCTGAAGTTCCATCTCTGTATTTCAGAAGCCTGCAATTAAGGAAGCCACCTGCATTTCAGGCATACTTATTTAGATGAAAAAATGGAGTAAACAAGGTAACATATAAAGAAATTATATGTTCTTACATACTGTTTCAAGATACAAATATTCAAAATTTATCCTTTCAAAGCACATACTTTAGGAGCAAAAATGTATAGGAAAGAAAACCTGTTTCAGAGCAGCAACTACCCAGTTTCAGGTAAAGGATGCTTTCAAAAGCACTGAAAACATCAGTGGCATGATCCTTAATTTTCCCCACAAATCCAAAAACTCAAACAAAACTGGTAAGACATCTATATTGCTGTTGTGACAGTGTGTAATTGTTTCCATGGGCATATCAACTCAGATTTATACATGACAAGCTGGTTAGTAGAGCAAGCTTAACACACCGACATTTCAGCATTCATATTCTGTCAAGTACCTCGAGTTTTTAGTAGATTTTTCTCCTTTGCACTTTTTAGAGAGAAAAGACGTGGCTTTGAGCCATTTTCCTATTCAGATCACTAGGTTTGTCCCAGTTGGCAGGGCTTTTCTTATCGCCAGAGGTCATCGGGACACTAGGATACCGGAAGGTAAGCACAGATACAGTCTTTCAGGTTTGGATACATATGTGACCCTAATTCCAGTGTTTTAAATTAAGCTAAGTGCTTAAAAGGTTACCAACCTGAGTTTCACTTCGGATTTTCCATTGTTAACCAGACAGCTTCAACATCTAAAAAACCAATCAGATTACATGTGTATAAATGCTCAGCATCATGTTCTGCTACCCAGAATATAGCTTATATTTTAGCAAAAATAAGAAATACAGGAAGGACAAAAAATATTAGATATCTACAAAGGTCTTTGTTAAACAGTCCCCAGCCCTAATGTTACCTGGAATTCTCATTTGTCATTAACCGCAGAGACACAGCCTGGTACCCTACCAACCTCGTCTTTTCGTAGTGGCAGATTAAGAAGTTTCAGTCTCAACAATTTAAAACTTTGGGAGAGTGAAGAAAGGAGAACAGACGCAGTTAATATTCAGTTAGCTTCTCTGTACAGTGGGCATTATTATCAAGAAGAAAAAAAAAAAAGAATGCTGAGAAGACAGTTGTTATTTCCCTTTTTAATAGGGCGATATATTTATGACAGTCTTTTCCTTCATGTCTGGAAAGAGTACTTCATCTGCTACTGAATGGTACAAACAACTCTCATTCGCTTAAAAGATATTTAAAGTTAGACATCCTCTCCTCTCCCCATGTTATTTATTGTATGTACAGCTGTAAATCCCAGAGTTTCCAAAGTAAATCCTTGTAAGACCTTGTTTATGCTTCTGCCTTTCCTTGGAAGCTGGTCATTACAAAACACACACAGACATTAAATGTGAAGTTTATCTCTAAAGTGTTTGCCAAAGTACGTTGGCCAGCCCTACCCTCATATCAGTTTTTTTGTAGAGTGTGCATCATAGCAAACTAAACTTTATACATCTTTACCAGCATTTACACCATATTTCTTTTAGCCTTCAATACGCAAAGCCAAACTACTCTATGGTAATATTCAGGAAGACATACAGAACAGCTGCAGGCCAAAAGCCAAGAACATTTCAATGAATGTAATTACAAATTAAAAGTAATAGGGTAATTTTGATGAGCAGGAGTAAGGACCAACAGTACTGGAGAGTGGAGTTACACCCAGTCACAAGCACAAGGTGTGGATAAAGAGAAAGAGAGGAGAGAGGTGGCTGGAACAGTCCCAGGAACCTTCTTTACCAACAGGGCCATCTTTCTCTGGAGAACACCACAGGGGATGCCAGCGCTTGCAAATTAGGGACAGTTGTTAACTGCCCTCAGAAAATGAGAAGCAGAGAGGGTAAAGGAAAGGCCTTCCCTTTTAGCACACTCAAATTTTTNGGCCACCTCAATTTTTTTTTTTTTTTTTTTTTTTTTTTTACACACTTTTTCAACCTTTGTTCCACTGGAAGAATTTCGGTTTTGCAAGCAACTGGGACACATTTGTTTGTGAGTGCAGCTCCCATCTAAAGAAATAAGCCTTTACAAGGAATATGAGGATATCCACAATGCTGTTTGTCTGCTAAGAGAGAAAAAGCATTAAAGATGCTCTGAAGAAAGGCGTCTGGATATAAGCACTTCCTTGAAGCATTCTGCAGTGCCTATAGCTCTAATGCAAGTCTGAAGAAGTCAGTAGTTTCGCACTGACTTCGATGGGATTTGGGTTTGGTCTTTGATGGGAAAAAAAAAAATATATAGCCATCAGAGTTTTTAAGAGGAGCTCTAGTAATTGCAGCTATTGCTGCATTACAGGACTAGTAAACAAAATCATTACCTGTAATTCATCCATCTCTCCAAGGCAACTTCCCTTGGAGAACTACAGATCTGTGACAGAAAAAGAATGTTATCATCCTTTTTATCCTAGATCCTGGGAGAAGGAAATATGCCAGAAAAAGACAGTAAGACATTGATTTCTGCTGGAAGAACGAAAGAATGACTCATTAGATGGCTCCTCTGAATAAAAAATTCACGTTCACAGTACTGGGGAGAAATCCTACCCTGGGCTTAGGTGTTACACAGGGAGGAAAAAAAGATTTACAGAGATACTTAAACTCATGAGATACATCAGAGAAATATGAAATCCCAGTCAAAGACTTAAGTGAAAAAAGATTTGGGAAAGGATTTCATGTTGTTTAAGGACTTCTGTTTGACTTTTAAATGCTTTCACATTTTTTAATGCCCAAAGAACCCCATGGACTTCTCAAGATAAAGCCTTCAAATTTTCCTTTTCCTGAAAAGCAACATGCTTAAGGTGCTCGGCACTACGATGTAATTTGAACACAGCACCTGTTCGCACCTGCACAAAGCAGAGCTCTAGACAGACACTAAACAGCCATGTATTTCATAGAAATGAAGTATGAGAAAGGAGACATGTAAATATGGCTAGAATAACATCTCATCGTTTTTGTCTTCCTAAACAGTGCTCTGACATGATGGATGTGCTGTTGACACCCCGTGTTATATTGGTTGCCACTTTTAAAGATCATGTTTTAAATCTAAAGTGCAGAAACAGCTACATTGTAGGCACTAATAAATAAAGATCTTTTTGACAGCTATGGAAAGGGGAGAAGTTAGACACATACTGCCAAGTTAAATTAAACAAAAAATGCAGTGTTTATAACAAGCTTTAGCAAAAGCTAAGACAATCAAAAAGTTTCCAGGACATTGTTTCTTTTAATTTTAGTGAAATCGATGAACAATCACTTCTCTCAACATATAACTCCTGGATCTCTAGTCCACTAAGGACATCAATAAAAGTGGTGCTTCACTAACTTTTATATACAGCTGGTATTGAGGACAGTCTGGGTATATTATGGCATTTACCACAGACAGAATAAACCAAAGCTTCAAGATATGCACAGAAGTACCTCACATCCCTCTCTCAACTGCTGTGTACAGTCATCATATTGTCACCACCCTGGGACAGACACAAAGGCATTTTGCAGGTACTGGATTCCAAACACCATAAACACACCCCAATTCACACTGCACTTCTGCATTACGGTAATTTACCATCCATGCTCAAAAGCAAATTGAATGGAGTTTATAAGGTTGGAAGAGGAAGAACGCCTGTAGTACTTCCTAGGGTTATATATTTATACCAAAAATTGGAAGGCATTAGAAAAACTGTTCTGTTGAACAATATTTTGTGATAGCACACATTTGACAGGAAGAACATTCAGATACTTATCTAGCAATAGTTGTGGGTTGTTTAGATGGATGGAAAATAAAAAGAGCATGAGTCAAGACCATAAACCTTCTGATTTATAAAGAGATGTCACTGTATTAGTAAAAAGGCAATTCAGTCAATATCCAGGAAGCTTTGAAGTAAATGTGACTTACAACTAAATAAGAACAGGTTGTGAAATTTTATATACTCTGCCACTGAAGAGTCATACTACAAAGCATCCATTCTTATAAATGATCTGAAATTCACAATAATTTCTGAATGGTTATTTCGGAGATGGATTGCAAATGCATTCTACTAAATACCTGTATCTTTGCTTATTCTTCATGCAGTGAACATACATTTCATTTTTCTTCCTCAGAAACAATAACTCTGTCAGTACCGAGGAACAACGCTGAGTGTTTGCTGCACACAGCTCGGGGAGAGCAGCAGTTGGGCTCATGGGATAGGTATGACAGAAGAATACGGAGACACACAAATAAGGAAAGCAAACACTCTTATCGTAAGCAGAAGCTTTGTAAAGCTTTACAACTCATGAAAGCACAGGGGCACCTTAGCGCATGTAGTTAAGCTATAACAACATGATTTCACGTGATTATCCAGAATCATTGGAACCTTCCTGAATTCCTTGCAGGATGTGAGATTTCCTGATACCTTTCAATTAACCCACCTCTTTAAGTTCATTTCACTGGAGTAAAGGAGAATTGGCGACAAAAACACCTGCTGCCCCTGTCCTCCCCTTTTATCTCTCCACATTCCCTGCCAACAGCAAGGGCAGGCAGAGCTGTACACGCTGCAGGAGCTGCATCAGCCACCACCAGTGTGGCTTCCCAGAGCCTGACCCTGTCTCTGTCTGCCATAATAGTGACATGCTGACAATGAGAAGGAAGGCACATCTCCTGGAGCCCAGAAGCTCCCGGCACCACGGGCTCACACACTACACCAGGACAGCACAGCACCCCTGGGCTGCGCCATGTTTTGCCCCTCACATGGGACTTCAAGCTTCGAGAGGGACCTGCAGCAAACTATGAATGAGCATCACCAGCATGACATGAGCCATAGCTACAACTGGAATTAATTTTTCTGAGATCTCACAGCATTAGACACAGATATTAATACGATTCATGCTCTTGGGGATCTCATCGCATTTCTCCAAGTTAACATATTTGTAGTTTACAGACAGCAACATCAGCTTTTCGATGCATCTCCAAAAAAGTTATACAAATGTGCCTGTTACTGTCTTTTAGCAGTACCAATCCATGACTTTGCAGCAAAAAAAAGGATGTTGAAGACCCAGCCAGACATCAACAGTTATGGAGCTGCTTGTAATTTGTGTTAAACAGAAGTTGCAGCAGTACAACGTGACAGACAGACCCCAGAGGCAGCGCAGGAGGTGCAGGTTCTGCTCCTGCATCTGCTGCTGGCCTGCTGGGTGACCTTGAGCTAGTCCATTCACCTCAGCATCATGTCTATAAAGCTGAGCCAATGCACCTGACCTCCCTCGAGATGAGCTTTGAGCTCTACTCATGAAAAGCTCTGTGCAAGAGCGTGGGGGTATAGCATTATTACTGCACAGATACATTAGCGCAGTTCTATAGGGATCAGTTTACAACAGACAGACAGAGAAAAATAGCTCAAGCTGGCCCTAGTGAAGGGACATTTTCAGAACAGTTACAGAAAAAGTGCCAGATCTCTGAACTCAGGAGTCTGGGCACTGGGCAGGATTTGAAAGGACTCAGAGTAACTACAGCACAAGCTCTATAGGCATGACCATGCTGGTGTCATGAGGTGGACGGGTTTGG
>VYZM01015727.1:1218863-1340517 GCA_013398915.1 Dromas ardeola | reverse complement strand
TCTGTTGTTTTGGATTGTTTGTTGTTTCGTTTTGTTTTTCACGATTTTAACTCCCTCCTCTATCAGGCCTTTTTATTTCTGCCAAACATACCGCACTTCTGTTTTAAGAAAGTTCTTGGACATATGCTCTTGTATGAAAGAAACTTCATCAAAACCAGTAGGTTCTTCAAGACAAAGCATATCTGGGATGGTAAATCAATGATTGATCTTAAGAGTGTATCTTTCACTATTCTGAGCTGGGAAAAGCCAAAGCCTATGACCTGCACAAGAATACATTCTCAAAGGTCAGCGGTCACACAGGGGGTCCCAGCAGCCAACAACACACACATCCAAGAGGTAACAGCCTAACCTTACCCCTGTCTCTTTCCAGGGCTACTATATTGAAAGAGAAGCTGTTTGGGGACACTTTCAAAACAGCCTTTGTGACCCTCTGAAGCATGACCTCATTCTAAATCATCAGTAACCATTTTGGGGATCAAACTAAGATTTTAGGAGTAATTAGAAAACTGAAAAGTTTCCTGAGCACACAGACAATATGCAAGACATTTGAAAACCCAGTAATGTAAAAGGAATGGTAGTAGGGAATGAAAATAAACAGAAACAAAAAGATTTCAGAAGAAAGGATGGCCAAACCATTTTGCCTACAACTCATAGCACGAGGATTGAAATAAAGTGGAAATTAAAGAGAACTGCAATTTTACCACGTTATGGCAAATCACATTTTTGACATTCGTGTCAGATGAAGAAAACCTGTGCAGTCAAATTATCGATGTTTTAAGAGAACGTAAATAAAATTACACACACACCCTTTTTTTTTTTCTCCTTTTTAAGTAAATGCCTTTATTTCCTTAGGATTAGATACTCTCACCAGAGACACTGTGGACAAGGTCCAGACTGCTCAGCTCTCTCATGACCAAACTTCTCAGGTACAACTAATACCTACAGGTATTAGAAATCCTGCAAATACAGCAAGTAACAAAAACAGCAGCAGTCAACAGCCTTCTACTTCAGGCCTTACAAGTGAGTTAAAATCAGCCATACACAAGAAAACCTGTTATTCTCCCACTAGCCGATTACTGCCTGATTAACTTACACACCTGCAATTCCAGCAGCTCCCCTGAGAGCACAGGACTGAAATGCAACCCAGGGCTGTAAATTAAAGTATCAGTTTGTACAAAGGAAAACTGCTCATTTTCAGCTAAAGCCAACACAGCTCCTGCTGATGGCAGGGGGACTTCTTCCTTTCCAAGGCGCTCCAGGATCCTGCATATAACAGCTAAGGGAGTCACAAAGGCTACTACTTTTCTGTGCATTTGGTTTTTTCCACTTTCAACTGATTCGCATGCCCCCCTGCATTACCTGACAGCACACTGACATAGGCACCAATTTGCTGGAAGGTGAGAGCCAAGCCCTACCTTTCCAAGGGGTTTTATAACATTCAGACACTGCTGGTATCTAGTCAGATGGTTTTTCCAGATATTTTTACAATCAGTAATGAAAGGGTCACATTGCTGCTGCTTTTCAAGCGTGTACCTGCACTCAATTCCACAAATAATTGGGGCAAATACAAACCCAACTTTTTTTTTTAATCGTGTTCAGTTCAAAGAGGTGACACAAGCTATTGTTAAAGGTTTTTCAGTCATTGTACTCACACTCCAAATAAAAATTCTTTCAACTTTGAAAAGTTCAACCCGTTACTCTGAAAATTTCGAGATATCTGATACAATAGTACCTGCTCTTCCTTGCTACGTCCTTGAAGACCTTTGCATGGGAGTCCAATTACCAGTCTCTCACATGAACACAAAAAGCAGCTGTAGCTCCCAAAATAGCCGTAATTTAAAGCCTTCTGAAATCAGCCTGCTTGAAGAGATATCTTGCTGGTTTGGTCAGCTGATTAATGAATCCAGAAGCCCCTGAAACACTGGTGTACAGAAACCTCAGTAAAGTTTTTCTACTATAATCAGATGGAGAATAACACTGTGCCTAGTCCTTTATTCTCCCCATTACCCAATGGGGAAAGCAAGCACTGAGGACAGCCAGCCTCACCAAACATTTCTAAGAGGAGCCTGAGAGAGCAGTAATGAGGTCCTACATCCACACAAGGCTTTCACAGCACTCATGCTGGCCCAGGCCAGGGAGCTGCACACATCGAGTCCATTAGCTCCCCCCACCTGCAGGCTGAAGCTGCCCTTGAAACAGTACCGAGGAGCAGAGCACTCCCAGGACTCTTCTTCCCTTGGAGGTACGAGGCTTGAAGAAAGCCTAATCAAATCTTTGCAGATTTCTTAAGTATTGGAAATAATAATTTGAAAGAAGTGTTGCACAGGAAAAAGAAAAGTGTAGCTGGCTGCACAAGTCAGACTCATACAAGTACCTTAGCTGAGGTACAAATCCTATGTAACACACACAACCCCATCCATCGGCTTAGGGCGTCCACAAGCCACAAGCTGCTGGAGGCTGGGAGTCCGACGCAGAATAGGACACCTGGTCCCTCCACTGTCATACTCTGCTGTAAGCAAACACTTGTAAGCACAGGTCAAGGCAGGATACTATACCAGACAGCACTTTGGTCTCACCCAATATATGTGTTCTTATGGCTCTACTCTTCCTTCAGCCATGGAAAAGGTGTTCAAAGCAAGGTTTTGCAAAATAGCTTAGCTTAGCAACACCACGCCACTTTCCTTGAATATGCAAAGAAACTTGCCAATATATGAAGAGCTGCATCCTTGGTCTCACCTCCCATCTCCGACAGCAATCAGAATCCAGGGTGGGAGAGCATTTTGAGAGGAAAACTCACCCACGCCAGCAACCTTCCCTCCATTTGCTGCTGCTAACATACCTGCACCATCAGCCTGGGGGGTCACCCACCCACACAGCCCCGATGGTGCAAAGAGGGGCTTTGCCTGGGAGAAGTGATCTTAAGAAGAGACCTTTACTAAAGCTCCCTGACAATAAATACAGCATGCTTGAAAACAGGACTCCTGTGTGCCGCTAAGTCCATTTTTTTTTTTATTTAAAAGATAAAATAGTTTTCTATTGAGAACTTTTATATTAAAACCTGCTCAGCAGATATGAAATTAATTTGGTGTTATAACCAACCATTTTTACAAACTGTAGGAAGAGACAAGTGTGAAAATTACAGTTATTTATATTCAAACAGCTGACAAGAGTGCAAAACAGCCCAGTAGCACAATAGCAACAGCTCAGAGTGAAACAAATTAGCCTGGCATTTTTAATTAAAAATTCTCTGCTTCCTGGAACGTACCGATTGTCATCTCTTTCTCCATGTCACAGATTAACAGAGTATCCTTTAGCTGCTTTTATGTAACAAACCATTCATATATTAAATATAGAAAATATTAAAATGAGTTGGTTTATCTTTAGAGGCTCTTCCTTGACATATATGCTGTAATTGAAATTTTCAGTGATGTATCCTACAAGAAATTGGAAAAGAAACAAGAAATCCTACAAGAAACTAGAAGCTGCCTTTGGCGGAGGAGGGGGAAGAGGTTGTTACTTTTTTTACTATTTTTAGAGTTTGGATAGTCCAGCTCACTTAGACCTCACTCTAGATTTCAGATAATGTTACATCATTCCCTGGCCAAAGACAATTAATAGTTTTGGTGCTGTGTGATGAGATGCTTGCATGTCGTACAGTGCTGCTAACTTGTGGCATCTTATGTTTTCCTTCAAGCTCAAGCTCCTGAGAGATTCTCAAGTTTCACAGTTTGTTTTAAGAATCCTTTCAGCTTTTGTGGCTTTAGAGAAAGGATTTAACCACTAAGCAGTCCAAGACTGGAAAGCAATCTAAAAAAACTTTAGCATTCCCTTAAAAGCTAAGCCAATGTTAAAGTTTTCTTGGTGCCTGGTGCAGGACTTTGCAGCACCGTCACAAGTCTCAAAAAATACAAGAGTCCGGTGACTTCCTAAGCTTATCACAAGTGTTTACATCTCACTGAAGCTCAATAGGTTTAAGTGCAAACTTCTGCACTTACCTCAATAATAGCTAGGGCAAAGAGAAGATTCTTCCAACTTTTTCTTAAGGAAACATACTTAAGCTCGCATTTTGTCTTCTGTCTGCAAAATGGTGTCAGCCAACAATTTAAAAACCAAAGTAGAGGCCAAGAAGCAGGAGAGAAATGATTGGGTGCTCTCGTCTGGTCTGTGCCTCCAGGGTGGTGGCAGTTTGGATGGAGGCAGCAGCACCAGATCCACTCCCCAGCAGCATCCGAGCATATGGGAGGAGGAAAGAGGAGAGACGACGGTAATTTCTTTCTCCTGTCCTCTTGAATAATGCAAATAATAAATACTAGAAAGTCTCATTCCCTGCAAAATTATAACTGTCAGGAAGTCACCATTCCTCTGCCACAAATTAGGCAATTATTTCTCAGTTTAGGGAAATGCTCACCTGCCATTTCTGTCCACTTTTCTTTAAACACAGGCCTCAGGGGACTTAATAAATTGAAGCAGTTCACAGACATTGCCAAGACACAAAACTTCTTTTTTTTTCAGCATCACATGTTGGATTTGGGGGGCGGGGCAGGGAGAGGGATGGAATTGTGCAGCAGCATAGCTCTGTGCTGGGAAAGCAAAATAGGATTTCTAGGTCTAAATCAACTTGTCCTGAAAAAACGTTGCAAATATGCTGATATTTCTCATACCCTACACAAAAACCACACAACCCACAGAAACTGTGCATTATCTTCCTTCTTCCCTATTTTAACAGGTATCTGAACTTTTTTGGGGATGAGAAGTATAATGCACACATTGGGGGGATAGTACTTGCTATGAGAATGTACAAGTAAAACCATTAGTTAAATTGAGTTTAATTACTTCAATTTAATTAATTTAGAGAAAATTAGCATATGTTGGCTTTTTATACCCCAAATGAACAACAGAGATATTTCTAACCTTCCACGTCATCAGAATTAATTAAAATATCATACATATTATTTCTGAATACAGAATTATGCAGGACTGGAAGGGACGTCAGAATTACTCAGTCCAGGACACACCTGAGGGGCTGTATGACATAAGAAACTTTTGCAAACATTTACTGCAAGCACCTACACCTTCATATGCTCATCAACAAGCACATAATACGGGGTGACAGACAGGGGCGGGAATGTTAAACACAAAAAATTAACATACATAGAAACTATTTTTCGTGGTATTCAGAATGCAAATTCTCTGTGGCAACATTGCACAAAACAGTCCTGGGTGCGTTTAGGCTTATCCTCAGAAAAGTTTGCCAGTCCTTTGATTAAGAAAAGTTGATCAGGTCTATTCTCCAGCACTGACACAGTAGATGTGTTATTGCTGAATGGCTGACCTTTGGCCAACTATGACTGCCTGCTAAAGGATCCAAAGTTGCTTATTAGCTGAGGAATTGGGCACTGGAAGACTTTTCGGGCATTCAGTATACTAGCAAATCTGTCTATGAAATGTTTTGATGTAGCTTCACCATTGCTTGATCCACTTAGTCCCCCATTAATTCATCTGATTTTGATATTACACATAAATAAGTCATCAACAACATTTCTTACTGAGGCTTAATGCACAAAACAGTCGTGTACAAATGAAAGAAAACAGTACAAATATGCATATAACACATACATTGAGCACTAACTCAAACATATCTACACATAATTTAAAGTGAACTATGCTCACTGTTCATGAATGTAGGAGCTTTCTGTAAATCACGCACTTTATTCCAAGGCAAGAAGAGGAGAAGGGGTATAAAAAGGTACTTTTTTGTTCTTTTAAATCTAACTTGATACCATAAATACTAATTATTTTTATTTTTATTACTGAGCAGGATTGTTACTGTCAAAGTTACTTGGGTCCCTAATATTGTATTTCCACATTTTGAAGTATTAAGATTTCCTTTAACAGTAAATGATGAATTTTCTGATATGTAGTACTTGTTTGGGGGATAACTAATGTATCCTGTTGTGAATATTTTTTTTTTGCCCTTAAATGATTACAAGCATGTCAGCCTTAACCCCATCTCACCATAGGGGTTTGTCTAGCAGTGTGAGCAAAAGCATTCAGTGAAATCCTATATTCAGATTTTTTTTTTTCTAGTGGGATTATTTTGATGAGGGTATTTGTTACTGGATTTTGTAACTATATAAACAGGGATTTTGTTGTATTGTCAATACTGCCCTTTTCTACTATAAAAACTGAGGCGGGGGGAGGTTTTTATGGATGACTAGGAAACCAAGCATCAGATGGAAAGGTAACACACCTACAGGTTCAGAACACTAATGAATCCCAAGTGTCCTGCAACACCGTTCTGCTTGTTAGTCTTATCATTAAGCAGTCTTGCTGGAAAGCCTGCATATTTGCTTCCAGTTGCCATCAGCATATGAAAAATATGCCTGTGCGCCTTTCATTATAGTCCAAGACACTGTCTGTCCACCAGCCTCCCCACGCAAGCTGAAGGATGGGGAAGAGACCCGAGGCATTGGCCAGACTGGAGCACAGAGAATGAAAGAAAAAAAAAAAAAAAGATAATCACACTACATCTCACTCCTTGCAAACTAAGTGTTTTAGGAAGCCTGGTGCTAAATCATTTGTAAATGACCCAATTCTGCAGCCCTTGCCCTGTGAGGAGAGGCTGAGGCAGCTGGGCTTGTTCAGCCTAGGAAGAGGCTGCTCCAGGGGGACTAATATCAACCACCCCATTCTTATGTTGAGGTATTTAGAGAGATGGAGCCGGGTTCTTCCAATGCAATGTGCCTTTAGCAATGCCTATGACTGCATCAGTGATTACCTTCATAAGTAGTAATAAACTTCACACATATATCAATTGAAAGCTATGCTTATAAAGAGCACAGATAACCAGACAAGAAAAACCATGCACAGAACATGGCTGAAGAAGTTTACAGGGGACAAAAAGAAAAAACGGACAACATTATTTGACTGCAGGGAATTTACAGGCAGAGAAACAAGATGACTTCATCAGGCTCACAGCAGTGACTAACCAGGCCTGAGCATCACCAAAACTGCTGGCATCCTCCCTGGAGCACTTCAGCCCACCAGGATACTTCCTATTATAAACAGTATAGATGAGGCCACACTACTGGGTTCAGGGAGAGGGGCAGAGAGAACGTGTCCTGCTCTGTGCCACTTGATCTTAGCGCTAGAGAGTGGCCCTCACCTGTTTTATTCACCGTTACAACTGCTTTACTTATTACCACAGGTGCAGGTTCCCCACCAGTGCATCCAGCCTTTAAGTCCTGAGCACTCTTCCTTCTCTACCCTGTTTTGGGTTACATTTTTTTCCTGCAGTGGTTAGATGAAGAATGATTAAAGAGACCTATAAATAAATTCAGTGAGCACGTAAGATCATAACACAACAATATTTGGTTTCCTCCTTACTATGAAGTTGTATTGCTTCCTGCTAATCTTCTGCAAACCTTGCTGCCCGACATCCAGCTAAGTGCAAACCTTAGCTAACTTTTGCTTATAAAGAATTTGCATTTACAAGAACTTTGCTATCATTCATATGGTGAAGTCTGCATCGTGATTTGCATGCAAGACTCAGAGGAACAGCATAACCTAGCTCTTGATGTCATTTTATCTCGTGAATCCAGCCTTCAACCTAACTCATGTTAGATGAAAACAAATCTTAAAATATTCCATCCAGCGCCAGCACAGCATCTTTAAGCAGCACCACCTTTCTATCACACTTTATTTCTCTTTGCATTTAAGGCAGCACTGTCAGTAATCATTCAGCATTTTTCTTTATTTCTGCCCTTTCCTAAAAAACACAAACCCAGCAAATTAAATAGAAATAGAGTTGCCAGGAGTGAAGCAAAATAGTGAGTTTGCCAAATAAACCATTACATATCTAATTAAATGAAAACCACTTAAACAACTAATTCTGATAGAACCTCCATGTTACACATGCTGTATCACATTATAGCAAATTAAAATCTCTATACAGCGCTATTAATGCAGTTACATCTATGTTAAAGGTCAAGGGAGTGACAGATACAGAAATTAGAAACAGTTAAAGTAAAAAACTCGTACAGGGCTCTCCAAAATGCATCCAAAGTCCTCTGGGAGCAAAATATCTTGATGCTTCTAGTGCTTCTTTCAATCCAAATAGTCTGAAAACAGCAACAGAGATTGGTTTTTACGCAGAGATGGGCCCAGACGGCAAGCTTCCAGTTTGAATGTGGGTGTATTCGAATTCATAGCTTTGGCTTATGTTAATAAGCATTTTAACACTTATGCCTCTTCTCAGAGGAGATAAAAAAATAACAGTATGCTGAGCTATTGCACAAGGAACAGGAACAAAGAAGAAAGAGCAGCAAAACTAAAGCAATCTCAAAGAATTTTGGGGACAGGCTCAGCTTAGTTACAGGCAGGGATGATAATTCTTGCTACCCTCATACAGACTGTCTTCTTGTAGATCTTAATGATGCCTTTGCTATTTTGAGAAATCACCACTAAACTGACTCAGATACCAAAAACTAGGAGGGCAGCATCTTCATACGCAGGTTGGGACTTACCTCTCAGAACATCATCAGCTGGGAAAATATATTTTTAAGTTTCGCATTTTGCAACAATAAATTAAAGGCTTGAAGCATTGGGAAGAGTTCCACCACACATGTAGATGTAGTGCTAAGTGACATGGTTTACTGATAATCCAAACTAAAATCAACTGCCAAGTTAACAGCTGGACTTGAGGATCTTAAAGGTCTCTTCCAACCAAAAGCAATCCTATGTTTTTTTGAATTGTCTATCAAGGTAAAGAGGGGAAGAAAAAAAAGGGTTTATATTGACCTCCAAAATCAGATGAGGATTGATGACACCTTTGATTCTAACACGGATTAGAAAAGGCAGTCGTACTCTTACGAATACCCTTAAACTGACTTTCCATGCAGACAAGCAATAGCGGCACAAGTAGTCAGGAACAAAGTGTCACAATTTCATTAATTTGCAATCCTTTAGATCTTCTATACCTTACATCCAAGGCTTCAGTTAACTCTGGGATGGTTTCTATTAATTTATCTTCATTTGAAGCACAACCAAATAATTTTTCATACACTGATACAACTTTGCCTTTGAAAATAATACCTGATTCAGCAAGACATGCAAACAGATGCAAGTACCATCTGCACATTCAAAAAGTGCATTTCTGCTCAGTTCATTTCTCTGACAGAATCCTAGTGCTCAGTCCTGCTCATTACAGACTACTACATCACAGAAAGAAAGAGAAGTGCATCCACAGTGGTGATAAGGATTTTAATGTACATATGATGGAGATATTTAATCCTGTCTCTACTTCTTTAGGAAGCCATGTCCACTATCGAAGTCCACTGACTTCTCAGAGTTCTCATTCAACTTTCAGCCAATTATTTTTTTCCCAGTAGAGATTGAGGCGTGCATGTAATCTGTCTTTGGCAATTTTTTCTAGTTCACTTCCACAGCTTTCCCCTCATCTGAAGAGCACCAGATATGTTTTTTTTTCTTTAGATGACCTCTCCACCCATTGTACTGGAAGCTTGTTGTTAAGGTCTCTGCAACTTGCAGTTTTGTCTCAAGTCACCATCCCAGCAATCCTATCCATGGTCAGCAACTATCTAGAGATCCATTTTACACAGCAATGTATATTTCTTAAGCAACACATGATCCTTAAGTTTCAGCAACAGCAAGTTTCCAACTTGTTTGGATGTTTTATTCTCAATTCATAATTGGTGTTAAGCACCTAACACTGGCAGTACCCTTTAAAATCTCTAGACTATCTATCTTTCCCTCCTCTGCCCCTACCCTCTCCTAATATCCTTTTACCTGCTTCTAGTGGCATTGACTGTACTCATCCAACACATGACAGGAGGGAAAAAATATTTCATGGATCAAAGCATAGACTTAAGAAATTCTACATCACTGACAATCTTCAGTCTAAGAGTTAGGTTAAGGGTTTAACAAAAGGCTACAAATGCAGTACAAGACAAATAGCCATTTCTTATAAGCCTCTTTACCGTGCAAGGTCCCTATTACCATTCTCCAGCAGCAATAAATTTCTGTGAGAATTAAATATCTCTCAAAATACCCCATCGATCAGTATAACACTGTCGGATGCTGCTAAGTACTGCCTCAAGGGAGGATGCTGTACTTTCAAAGTCCTGTTAGCACCAGGAACTGGAAAAACCCTACGTTTCCAAGCAGGAGTGAACTTTCAGAATAGCCACTCTGCCTCAGTACCATATTATTTTACGCTATATTAAAAGCTGTAACAATAGTTGATCATCTTTTCTCTCAGTGCCTTCCCCCCCCCCGCTTCCTATGCTACTCATGACCTTGTGCACTTCACCACTATATTAAACATTATCGGACAATTAATAGCCCAAGAGAGGCTATTACCACTCAAATACCAGAAAATCCAGACGCGATCTCTCTGTATGGCAATGCCTCTCTCATGTTTTAGTATCCTGAATTCGATAACTGACTTACCAGGTCAGAGAGCTCAGGGTTTTGCTCATCATCATCCTAAAAATCCCATCTCTCTTCTCATGGGTCAGAGGGGGGAGCCCAGCCTGGGAATTTCTGCCACCCAAATTTCACTTCAGTTTTTGCCATTTTAGAACTTGAAGTCTTGGCAAACCCTTTCTGAATACAACTGGATTTCTTCAGTTTTTAATTTACTTTTTGAGAACAGCTGTAGTCAGACACTCTCATTTCAAAGACTAGTGCAGATAATTAAAGAAAGGGCTCATTTATTCCTAAGTAGCTTGCAGAAAACTTTCTTCCCAGTATGTGGCCTTCCTCTCCTCCTTCTCCTTTCTTCCATAATCACTATTTGTAATTTATTATATGTGCCTAATTAAACGTGGGATGCAACTGATCTTAAGTCTCAAATTTCAACTTATCTTGGTATTTGTACAAGATGTTCTCAGTTTATAAGTTAATTGACCTAAAGCATGGAGAAGATACTAAATCTTCTGCTGATTAGTACAGCCTAATATAACTGTTGCAGTATTCACTGTTGTATAACAGTAGTTTCATTTCATAGTCATACTTCCAACATATGCCAGTGTAAGGAAACAAAGTGGAATAAAAGCAGCAAGAAGCTTGCCTCCCAGGAAGCCAGGTAAAGCATAAGATTAAAAGAATTAGAACAAAAAAAAATTGCTAGCAAAATCCATTGAGATGAGAAACAGTATATCCGTAGCCAGCTACTTTGTATGTTAAATCTTGTCTGCAGGGTGAAGACACAGCAAGAAAAATAGTATTTTTCCTGTCATATTTCTTTTCCCTGTATCAGTTATTACACACAAAAAAGCTTCATACATAAAGGGCTGTTTTTCCAAAATCCAACATTTGGTTGAAGGGAAAGGAAAAAAACAAATAAAGATATTTAGTAATAGCAAATGATTCAAAACAAGGCTCTCTTTAGAAAACACTGGTCTGTAAGAGGCAAGAAAGGCAGAGGGGCTATTACCCTCAAGCATTCACATCTCAAAGTCACCATTCCTTCTATTTTATTACTTTTCATGCCAGACATGCAACATGAGATTTCTTGGGCATGTTACCTTCAATGCCCAAATTCAGGAGAAGGAGTAGGTTCTGTTCTAAGTAAGCTGTGGGAATGGCACTGGGAAAGCAGGTGCTGGAAGCAGGGCTTCCTCCTCACAGGTGAGCTCCCCATTGGGCTGCAGCCTCAGGATGCCCGTCCCAGAGCTGGCTCCCACCTACAACACAGGGATCGCCACACCCATGGGGCAGCCTCGAGTAAACAACAGAGCTTGCCCACTCCTGGAAGTCACAAGATGTAGGTTCAAGTGCCTGGGGACAGAGCTTCACCCAGAATCCCTGCTCTTGAGAAAGTGCTTTTTTTCAGCAAGTGAAAGAGAGAACATTTCCATCTACCAAACCTGAGCTGTCATGCAATTGCAGCCACGGTATCCCTTGCTGACCACCGCACAGCTGGGTTATAAGGGACACCCCACAGCGTGATGGCAAGGCCCGGGCCCCCCATATTTTGCTTGTGCATCACAGAGAGATGTCTCCAGTTACTGACACCGAGACACCTAACCAATACATTTGCCACTGTAGACATGCACAGTAACACAACACTGGGCTCTGAAGCCACATCTTACAGACAAGTAACAGCAGATGGGCTGTTGAAACACTTGAGCAATTAGGTGCTTTTTTGTAGATTGCTCTGTCAGACTTTGGCACCTATACTTGATCTGAAGGAAAGAGACAAACCTGAGTTTGTCTTTTTTAGGATCTGGCCTCCAGTTCTGGAGGTGAAAAATCAGGACTAAAGAGTGTGTAGTATCTGCAGCACAGGCCTTGAAGCGAATCTCTTGGCAAGCACAAAGAAAGCATTTGTCACCTCACCGAGATGGTCAGTCAGTCTGGTGTCATGACAGACCCTGCAGAATAGAGGCAGCAAAAACCAAGCCAGACAAGAAAGGAAAATAAATAAGTATAGCGATACGCTCTCCAAGTTGATGAGCTGAGCTAGCTGGCTTAGGAAGGACAGTAATTATTCATTGGCTGCTCCTGAACAGATCCTCAGAGAGTACATGTGGTCTGGTGTCTGGTTAGAGAAGGGGGAAAAAAATCCTCCCATCCTGCAGTGTAAATGTCAGGGCTGCATGCTACCTGCCATTTACTCACATACTATTGTTTTATCAGATGCAAGGTTATTTCATCAGGGCCAAAGCGCACTCTTGGCAGTAAATACAGCAGCCCAGAGCTTTTGCTGTACTTGCTGATAAACCCGTGAGAAGCCTGCGCTGGAGACGCGGAGCAGGGACCAGGTCTAACACCACTGGGCCATTACCAATACGGCAACAGTCTGGACTACACAAGGGCTGGGAATATTAAATAAAGGGAAAATAACATCTTAAATACAGTAGCCATAAAGGGTACACCACAGGGAGGCAAATCAAATTTAAAATAGTTTTTCCCCTCAAACTTCAGCCGAAATACTTGAAGTCATTTTGCGAGATAATGCATATTTGGGTTTGCTTTTGAATTCCGTACTGTGAAATGCATGGAGTTTCTAACACCGGATTTAACAATTCAGGCTCCATAACTATAGATGCTGCTACAAACAAATGATAATTTGGGAACTAACACACCCACTTTTGAGTAACATGTGAATATTTTTACATTTGTTTAGGGGTTTTGCGGTTTTTTTTAACTTGATGCTGATGGTCTCACAGGCTGCAATAACGGGTGAGAGACTTGCAAGTGCAAACAAGTAAAAGCTGTAATTGTTTTTACTTTAATAAAATATTACAACATTGACGACTACTCAGAAGCTTTAACTAATACCCAAAGTGGCTGTCTACTTATTTAGCAGAGTCACGAGAATTATTACACTAATTCCCTGAAGTTCCCCCTACCTTACAGTTTTCTTCCGAGTGTTATTCAGGGAGATAATTTTTATTCTTAAAATTCTATCTGATTCAGGAAGGTTCCTGGGAGACAGGAATGGATGTAATATATCCTGCTACAAGAGAAAAATGTATTTAGAAATGCAATTAATCCTGCATCTTTCTGGCTTTATTTTGTTCCTTCTTTCTTATTAAGCCAGGAGGCAACACTGGGTCCATCCAGGCCCACAAGGACCTTGAACTTTTATTCACTTTCTCCCACACCAAAGTCTATCAGCTGAAGTTTAATTAAACTATAGGCAAGCTTTGAGTCTCCATCTAAGGAAATTAAGAAAAATAAATGCACTGCTGTGCATTCGTGTTATAACCTTGTATTATCTTCTGCGTTAGCAGAAGAGAAATCCTATTTGCACTTTGAATTTAGTAGCTTTTAACAGGCAGCTACTGGTTATCAAACATTAACATGAAGTTATTTTGGAGGGGAAGTTTACATAAACCAGAACTATTCAGTACAGATGAAGCTAGCAGAGGAGCTGGTGAACACTTGATTAAATATAATTTCAGCAGAATCTCTTCCCTGTTTGTAGCTGTCAAAAATCATTTCTGATCTCTAGTCTGACTTAATTCTTTTGAACCCACTTGATGTGGAGATGTAAAATGACCATTTTATTCATTACTCTCATGCCCTGAAGGCACAGATTGAGCCAAGCTAGGACAGCAGTGTTGTGCATGGAAATCAGGACACTCTAGGGAGGGAAAAAAAAAAGAAAGAAAAAAAAACAAGTGGTCTATTTTGGTTTCATCTTTCTATCATAATCTGTGAAGACAGACAAGACATCTTTATGATTGAAATCTATTTTTCCTCTATAAAAGTAATGTCACCAGTTTCACCTACCAAGAAAAACCATATGCCTGTTAACAGATCTTGTAAATTCTGGTTCAAAAGAAAAAATTCATCTCAATGCACAAGTAATTGCCCCAACATAACTCCACTAAAATGCCACCACTGCACAGTCCACTGGCAGCTACTCAAAAAAAAAAATCGCATCAAACTTTTTGCCTAGATGCTTTGCCATTTGGATTCTGCTTCTGTCTGTATTGTTTTTCTTCTCATTGTTCCACTTAAAGTCTTCAGTATAAATCTGCAGTAGCTCTAGCATGAAGCCATGGCTAATAAAGCAAGTACAGTTACAGAGGGCATCAGTATTTCCTCCTAAACCTTCTCCTTTCAGGACTGCTCCAAAATTCAGTTGCTGCACAGAAATATATTCCCATATTGATTCCCAAACAAGACAACGTAGCTTGTTGCTATGGTGCTGCAAGAGGAAGGATAAATAAGATCATCATATGTCAGCCTGAGGAAGTATGACCTAAAGTTCTCTCAGATCACAGTGTTTCAACAGATCACGTCTTCACAGCTGCATGTAGGAAATGCAGCAGAATAATGACAAAAAAGCACCTGAATAGAAGGTGGTACATCTGTTCTGTCACTCTAATTTTTAAATGCAATTAATTTAAGCAGCTTTGTATTTTAGTGTAAGATGTTAAAATTCTTAGTAATTAAAAGGTGCATTCAATCAACTATTCCCTTGCTGGCAAGAAGAGATAAACATCTTTTGATTTTTCTTTCCTGAATGTACAGGAGAACACTGATAACAAGTACTATCCTCCAGCCTTGTTACCAGCTCCCAGGATTCTGGTGCTCAGAACCTGCAGTGGGAATCCCAACCTGGATTATCACTGACCCCAATCAAAATGAACAGAGGGTATTAGAAACATCTGAAGAAGAGGAACAGACATGGAAAAGCATGGGGGGGAAAGAAAATGCGCATAGAAAGATGGATTATGCCTTCTTACAGCAGGGATACCTGTTTGGTTTGGTTTTTTTTTTTTTCCAAAAGTGTCAACCAAGAGGTGACCTTGGTTGTCCAGTCACCTGCCAGGCAGTTATCTTTTTGATCCCAAGCACTGATTTTCACAGGCTTTCCTCTGGCTGAGAAGAGCAACCAACCTAGGCAGAACTAGGATGCCCAGCTGATGCGGTGCCAATGGTTTCCTTTGCATATTTTCACTATGTTTGTATGAGGCCTCTAAAATACAGTAAATCAATGGGAGACAGGAGAGATTAATATTAAAAATAGAAACCTCAAGCCTATTTAAAACTAAAAAAAAAAAAAAAAAAAAAAAACAAAAAACCCTTTTTCCTTTCCCTTTACATATAAATGCAAGTCTACTGTTAAGTTTCACAAGCTTTGATTGTTGTCTTCATCAGTCTTTGGGCATAGTCGTCTTGCCTTGTTACACTGGGAAAGACTCCAGAAGTACATTTTGTTTGGCACATTAAAAACTGAGCTATAAAATATGAATTCAATATTAATTTAAATTTAGCTATGAAGCTTCATGGAAACAACGTCAAAAATTGGAACTAAAAAGAAAATGGGGTAAGGAAGATCATCTGTGTTCACTTGATTTTAAAACCATTTCCTACTTCTGCAGAAGAAATGTATCATTCCAGTGATTTCATTTATTAGGGTTACATCTCTATTTGTAGAGTATTTTGCAAAAAGACACAGGAAGCACTCACCTTAAAAAAACATTTTAGATTTCAGTGGTAATAGCACCCCATAGCCTGAATCTACAATAAGTTTATTAATTATACATTGTTCTCAATACATAATTATGTAAAGTGCAACAAATTTGGTCTGATTTAGTTTTCCCTTATGTGGCAAGAGTACATCCATATTTAATAAGGCCATTGTAGCAAAAGTGAAAGTCTAAACCCACTGCACTGTCCACAGTTATGAAGACAGTAAATTAGAGCTTCAGCATGGGTCCTTTGAGGGAAATGCAGCAATTAAAAAACTGTATCTAAAAATTACTTTTTTTTAGTGGGGGAATAAAAAGAGCCTAAACATTACACTCCAACAGTTTTGCTACAAAACCAGTGATATTTTCAAATTCACATCAATGACATTTATTATATATAAGCTTTCAGATAAAACAGTAAAAACATAATATTGTTTTAGACTGCCAGCAATAGGCCATGTATTTTTTAAAGTATTCTATTCAGTGTTTCCAAGAATTCTTCTTAATGGCATTTCAGCTCCCTTATCCCTGGCTTTTTAAGCCACATTCAGATTTCTCCTAAACCTCTTTATTTAAACTCTCAATTTATCAGTTCTATAGCTTTAGTCACTGTTTTAGGTAGAAAATCCTGAAAACAGAAAAGCATGTCAGTCTACAGACAGCACTAAAAGGGCTGATGCAGAAATGACTGTTGCTAATAAACTTGAGAGTATTACTGTAGATTTGCAAAAGCACTTTTCCCCTGGTGTGTGAATGGTTAAAAACAAGTAAGACAAAGCTTCTGGTCAGACTCTTGTGACAGCCAAAGGGGGAAGAAACAAGAGCAAACAGTCAAAGTTATCAGCTAGATTCAGTGCAGGCTGCATAGCTGAAGTGCCATTAATGGAGATGCAGAAGTACAGACCAGAGAAGATCAGTGTTGATGAACCAGGTTAATTTGTGACACCTTAAAGGAGCCCAACCCAGAGATGACGAGGGAATGGTTGAGTAGAAAGAAAGCCCAGCAGCATGGCAAGTTCACGTAGGAAACGTGTGCCAGAAAGCCAAATTACAGATGTGCTGTAAGGCTAGGACAAGCTTAAATCTGAGGCAATGTGGAAAGAGTGAACAGATTGCAACATCACCAAAATCAAGAGAAAGCAAAACCATGCAATAAATTTTAAAACTATGACTTTTTTTCTCCCTGTAACATTCAAATAAAACAATTCAGACTTCTGTCTCCAGAACCTCCCACTGCAGCTTTTGAGAACAATTCCTTACCCACATTAGCCTTGTCAGGCTTTCTTCTGAAGCATTGTTAATGCATAGCTCATGCAACAATAAAATGACGAAATAAACCTATAAAAATACCAAAGACAATAACAAGGTATGCACACTGTCACAGCAGCTAGCAACCTGCCCAGTCAGGGAGTTTGAAAAACTTTCAGCTCTAGCACCAAAACCTTGACTGAATTTTCCTAGGGACATTAAAAGGGATAGTTTCAGAAGCTGAAAACTTCCACAGTTCATCCTCCAAAAGGAACTCAAACTGTTTTCTTAACAGCTTTGCCAGCATCTCACATACGCAGTTTTGAGAAGGTTCATAACGTTTCATACAGTTTTCCATGATATCCAGTTTCCATGGATATCCATTTTGCAAAAGCCCCAGAAGAGGAGCAGAACAGAGAAGGACTCCAATAGCTAATTTCCACCGGGCTCCCTGAGCAAAAGCTGGTGTGGTCTAAGCTCCCACATGTGCTATCCCTGTAAGCCTTTGCTTTTTCCAGATCCCTTCCATCTTTTCCATATCCGCTGTCTTCATGGGAGCAAGTTAAGCAATAACAGACTGATGGTAATGTAAATCCGTGCATTTTATTAAAGTCAGCCTGAGTACGTCAACCCAAACCCAAAAAATAACACAGTCCACTTTTGTTAAATGTTGCTTTGAAGCCATACTCTACACATGCATTTCTCCGTCTCTTCACAAACTAAAAGTTTCTTCGCCTCTTGCAAGAAAAGTAAAATTCTCTATGGATTTGCTTCCCTTAAGATACTCCTCATTTTAAGCACTGCTGATTGCATAAATTTGGCACATGAAATACCAGAGTGCAAAAGCATTTTCAGGGCCCTCAATGTAAAAAACAAATATAATATTTATATCTGAAAAAAAGCCAAAGATGATGCATAAGGAAAACTCAGAAGAAATATGGAAGCATCTGAAATATTAAATTAAAACCATTTATCTGAAGCAGAAGATAAGTTGAAGGAGTTTACGGAAGAAGGGAAAGCCGACAGTGATGAATGTAGCAATTTGGAAATCGAGAAAGAAAGAAAAGCATGAGGAGCAGAAGTTATGGAGGAGGAGAGCAGGGAGGACTAATAAAAGGAGAGACTTTGGAGGGAGGAGAGGAAACTCTGGGTAGCTCTGTAGGCATCAAATTGTTTTCCATAGCAGTAAAAGAGAAATGGGCAACCTCATCCCTCTTCTGAGTTTAGTGACCTCGGTAGAGGCTGCAAAATATTAAGATGAAGCCTCTGCACTAAAACCGTCTCAACCCATTGCATAAATAGCTCACCTCCCTCATGGGATTTTCAGTTCCATTACCTAAAGGCAGATGACACGGTTACAGCTTCGATATTGAGGAAGGCCACAGTCTGGATCATTTAGGAAAATCAGGGGCTTTCCATGCACCTCCAGGTTGTGGTGGAGTTGGAGATTTCTTTCTCCTGCTCCCTTCCACAGCACCATTTGACATACAGTATATAAGACTTTTTGGTCTTTGTACTAAACAATTTCATTTTTGTAATAGACATGGGAGCCATTTAATGATCTACTTGCAGTGGCTCAGGAGACATGTAAGAAGAATGGATGTTTCTGCAAAATTGTCTCAATTCAACATCTGCTATATAGATGCCTGCAATTGCAGCAGACTGGATTCAGCAACCCATGTGTTCCCCAACTATCCCATACCTTCAATCATTTTTCTGCTGCAAAGTAGCAAGAAACAAAAAAAATGTAATAAGAGGGCAAAAAAATTAGACACACAAAGGAAAGAAAGCTACTGAACAAAGTACACACAGCACACATTAAAGAATTTCTTCCTATCTCAAGGTTCATTATCACCACAGGAAGCTTCACAAAATCAGAAATTAATTACTTAACAGTGACAATCACTGGGAGAACAGATGTTAATGTTCATGATCATATTAAGAAACTGGCTAAATAGGTTAAACAACTTCGAAGCCACATGAACATTACCCCACAAAAGTAATTTTAATTCGGCCAAAGTGTTCTTGAGTACTTGTGTTGTATCTTTGGATTGCTGACAGCTATGTCCAGCCTCCAGCCCATCTAATCAATACATGTTTTCCTGCCGATCCACAGATGAGCTGGTTATTTATCCCAGGATTCCTTATTAAATAGCAAAAGCAAGGCACTGCTGGAAGTATTTAACTTTGCAAGAGCCTGAAGGGCACCAAAGTTCTTTACAAATCATTCTATTTGAGTTTCTAGAGCTACAGCTCTGGTTTTTGGATGCCTTTGAGTAGCACATTGTATTTGTTTCTTGATACAAGAGCTTCTCTGTACCACTTATCCTGCACACAAAGGCCACCCACCTTCTTTCATGTTGGCCTGTACGCACCATATGTTCTAGCTGAGCACAAAAATACAACCTTTGCATGCCACCAAACTGGCCAAGGACACCTTCAAAAAACAAATAAAAAAACAACCCAAACAGGTTGCCAATCCAAACCAATGATGCTCTGGTCCCGTGGTTTTGCTGGCTACTGAAGAAATCAGACACTCAGCCTTGGTTGGAAGCACATGAACCGAAGCATCCAATTTTAAGAGAATACCACATTTTTCTTTAGCTCTTTATTCATTAGTGATAAACAATGGAGGGGAGGCGGGTGGTCTTTTGTTGCAGGTTTTTCATTTTTAGTTTCCATACCACCTACATTGTGCACTCTTCCCTTTCAGCAGTTCAATGCTTATCTTTCAGCCCTCTTTTATACACCAATTTTTCACATGGCATTCAATACAAATGGCAATGACCTGAAAAAAAACAACTGGCTGATGGTTAACTTCCATATGTATCACCTCAGAAAAAAATATAATCAATTAAAGACCATATAATGGAACTAGTGCTTATCCAGATAAAATGCAAGTTTGTAAAAAATGAAACCAAAGCAAGAGAGTTAACATACCATTGAGGTTTAGAGAAAAATGGATTACCAAAACACACATGAAATGTAGTAGCGGTACAACAGGTACCTCACACACAGAGCCCAGCAATTCCTGGCTTGTTTCCTGTGTTTGAAGGAAAAACCTTTAACCAGCATTTATAGGAAAGGACGTAGAGGCCCACCAGGACTGTGGGGCATCCTAACGCCTTGCAGAAGCAGGCCATGAGGTCCCCCATTGTCCTGGGTTGCCTCCCGTGCAAAGAGCAGCCATTGTGCAGCACCATGTGCCCTGGCCATGCCAAATCCACTGGGGCCATGGGGATGCAGAGGATCAAAGGAGACCTGCTTCACAGACAGCTGTGTCCTCCCCTGCTGCTCACCAGCCCTTTGCACTAAGCAACAGAGGGATGGGCTTCCATCAAGGGGCACTACTGACAACCATCCTAGTCATAAAGCTCTATTTGTTTGGGTTTTCCCCCACAACAAGACACTTGCAGTTTTGCTACCTGGCTGCTCATTGCCATAAGTGATTAATAGCTCGGACAAGTGAATCCCTACCATCAAACCATCTGTTTAACCAAGGCCCACGGCAGCAGTAACCAAGCAGCATTCCCAGCTGCATTTGGGAAGTGGCACCATGAGATGAACAGCCTCAGTCCAGGTCCCAGCAGAAAAACGGCTCCTTTGCAACTGGCATGAATGAGTTTCCCTGCCAGAAACTTCAGGAAGTTTTAAGATGTAGCACTGAATTTAATCCATCGATTACATTCCTACACAAAATGTGGGCACAATCAGGAGAATTTCAACCCATCCACCTTCCCACAGACAAGCACAGATTGGAGGCACCTCTGTGTTTAAAGTGAAGAAATAAACATAAAATTTAGAAAACATTTTCCTTCCTTTTGTACCAAGGGAATTATTATAAGAACTTCAACTTCAAACACTTTCCTAACACACTGGACACTTAGACCACATGCCTAGACCGCACAATGCTTCCTGCAAACACTGCTGGGGGCGGGGGGGGGTTGGGGAGGAACGTGTTCTTTCTGTTCCAGCCAAGTTAACGCTGCACTGTGAATCCTTGGTGGTGCAAAGACTTGACACAGTGTCAACATGAAGATGCCAATTAGCACGCTTTACCATGATAGCCACTACATCTTCTGAAGCAACTAGGGACTTTTCAATATCTTCTCTGGGAATCAAATTGTTAGTAAACTCTGTGGGTTCATGCTCCTTTAAAGAAAAGCTAGTTATTCTTCCACACCAGAGATGTAAAAGGATTGAATCAGAAATGGGTGAAAACGCTATTTTAACACTGAGGTGGAACAAAAGTTAGGAGTGACCAAAGAGCAAATTATGTTCTTGTTGGGAATTAACTCATTAATGAAGAAATATACATAGCTTGCTGCTGTCAATTTTTTTTTTGAAGGATCCACAATATTCTTCCTGCCAAATACTTGTGATTGAGAGTCACCTACCTATGATTTGCATCTTTATGAGGAGGCAGAATTGCAACATCCATTAAACAAGCCAAGACAATGTCCTCTTTCTAATAGGAGATACACTACTAGGGATGCTGCAAAGAGTGTTCTGAAAGTAGACTGATTTTCACGAGCCCTTTGAGCAACTTCCAGCTCACAAAGGTTTATAAACCTCTAGGTCTAGGATGGAACACAATATCTGGGAAAACATAGGCATCCATTTACATCTTAATGATAGAGGTACAGCATGGCACTGAATGGCTTAAGGGAAAAAAAAAAAAGTAGAAGTTTCTCTCTAGAGAGTTCTCTAGATGATCAAAAATATATTCTGACTTGGGGTCTCCAAGCTGAGACGAACAGAAAGGCAAGCACCCTTCTGTCTGCTTTGAACCTGAGGCAGCTCCACCAGGAGTTCCTCTTCTCAAATGAAGAAATGCAGGGCCTCAGTCCAGCTCATGGGGACTTCTGCAGTCTTTTGCTTTCCTGGAGTGGTGCAAAAATGCATTCCGACACTTTGAACATACATAAAACAGAAAGCACGAGGGTGTGAAGGTGTTTTCATCAAATCAATCAGCATACTGACTTTTCATAGTACCACCCTGTGAACACATCTTCCAGCATTCAGTAGGACGTAGAGAAACACCTTGAGAATCTTACAGGCAGTAAGAACTATCAGCTACTGTTAAGCATCTATAAATTTCTATATTATTTTCCTATAAGGGCTATACTGTTTTGAGCTGAGCGGCTTGAATTTTATTTCATCACTCAGCCTGAGGCCAGGGGAGTGCAGGAGTAGTCTCTCCATTATGTGTCTTGAAGTCATTATAACAACCGTTACCAATTTTTGAGGCAGTTTTATTTAATGGCATCCATCACAGGTCTGCATCACTTCACAGGTATTGTCTCAGCACAGCACTCACACAGGCAGGATAACCGAACCATCAGACTCCAAAGGGCAGTGGTAACTCCTGCCCTGCGGCAGTGATTAGCACCAGAAAGGTCAAGGTTTAAAATGAGGTTTTGCTGTTTCACTTCATATGAGCAATTTTGAACTAATAGCTGTCCCATCTCTTATTAGTGCTGAGTAGTAAGTCATACTCTGAAAGCCCTGCAAGGTGCACCTGACAACAATTTCATTTTTTACTACTAATACCTTCAGGCATTCTCATTGAGCTGGCACAGGAACATTATTTACATTACGGTTAGAAAGTAGATAGACACTGCATCTTGATTGGTTTCGTGTACTGTATTTCTAGGATTTCACAATTTGCACTCAGTCAAGTGGTTGAATACCCATGAGACCCTTATTACTAAATAGAGTGATCTATACAAATGTTACTGTTCTAATCATTTGTACTTCTCAAAGGCATCAGCCATGCAGCCACAGATCAACAGTTTCAAGGTAGATGTGAAAGACTGGTTTCGTGCTCATCAGTTTGTATGTTTGAAACAGTAATATTCTTCCTCACAGTTACAAATGAGATGCTCAATTTACTGCCGATGTTTTTAGAAGTTGACATTTGCAATTCACTACATTCAAATCAAAACGTAAAGGATGGCCCTATGACTTTTAGCAGAACGGTTTCCAGCACTACTGGCAGGAATATCTTTCCACCCTGAATAACCACGGCCACTTGCAACGGTAAGCTCGATTCTGACTTCATCCAAATGTGTGGGAGTTTATGCATGAGCTCCTGATTATGCCTAGATTTTTCACTTCAAGCAGAGAATGTGTGTACCTCCATATCATCAGATAGTAGCAGTCCTTGTAATTATCTTGTCTCCTTCGATTTTTTTTTCCTTAGGCTTTCCAAAGATTATTCTTCCTCTCAGAAATTATTACACCCAGGAAAATGACATTCATTAAATACAGTGAGGCAATGCTAATATCAAGGACGAGAAAGGAAAGGGGGTTGAGATTTTATCCTTTTCATTCAAGAAAGCAGAATGAAATTATTTTTATTGTAATCCTGGAATGGGAAGAGATCAATCTAAAGTTTTAAATTCTATAAATCTCCAAAGCACTATTTTTTTCCACAGACTTTTCAGGTTTATCTAAGATTTTAAATTTCTTCACAGAATGAAAATTTATCCGCATCTTCCAAGGAGAAACACAATTCCTGGGCAAAACAAGTACCTGTGTAATACCTACTCCATGCATTCAAATATCCAGTGAGATAATTCCTACTTCTCCCCTTTTCCATTTGCATTTAAATAGTCTGGTATTTCACCAGGGAGAAAGTTTTGTTTAAAAGAATATAACCTGTATTAGTTATACTTTTGTGCACAGAAAATTAGAATTACTAAAATAATTACACAAAAGCTTTTGAGAGGCCAAGAGACAAAAACAACAAAGGCCAAAGCTGAACTAACACAAAGTTCTCCAACTGTCTAAGATCTACTCAATATTATCTGCAACTTTGGAAGTGATGTTGTTCCTCTATGAGCCCAATAGCTGCATTAAACTGATAACACATGTCTATATATCTTAAGAAAAAGTAATAAACCCTGCTGTGAAACACTATTTCCGTAGTATCTTGGAGGAAAGATAACTTTTTACACAAACTCATTTTTCATTTCCACAGCATTGTCTTCTCTCTCAAACAGGATATAAGATGATTCCACAGACAACTTCAAAAATGAGTGTTTATCCAAGCTCACCCTTTACACAAAAGCTGCTCATCTCAAGAAACGAATAAAAATAAAAATGCATTATATACCACCAGAAAGTGAAAGACAACACTAGAGATCAGCAGAGCTAAATTATTTCAAGTTCTTTTCAAGGCAGCAACATCACCTCTCATCAGTTAAAAGGACAGTCTAGTTGAGAAATAAGATTGTTTACAATAAACCACTTTTATTCTCACTTTTCCTATAGCAAAATAAGTAATTTGAAACATTAAATACAACATAAGACCTTAGGAATGGTGATTTTCCACCTTTTCCTAAGCCAGTTGCCTTTGCACTGCCATTCAGACATCACTTTCTTACTGTATTTTCTCCACCTCCTCTAGAAGCATTTTGAGAAACCGTATATGGGATGTAATGGTGTAAAGATACAGGCATCAGCTTCCATGTGGCAGGAAAAACTTCAGTGCAGACTAGACCTTCCAGCCCTGTTAATGCTGCGAGCATTGAGGGCCACAAGGACAACCATTTACTCTACTTCTACAACTTCCTTCTAATTTAATTTCCCGTTGAAGATGTCTTTGAAAGATTAGTGCTATTGTAATGAGATGATGTGTCATTATAATCCTATTGGAACAGAACAGATCAGAATTTATTGCTGTCAGCAGTGTAATTGCAGAGTTAATGCCACTCTTCTACTGCTGGAGTGGGAGGGAAGCAAGTGAAGGTGCTCAGCCCCACAGCCCATCCAAACCTCTGCTCCAGCACAGCAAGGGACACAGCAAACTTGGTTTGGGCTCCAACACAAGCAATAAATAGGGAATACCTCTCTGGCCCAGCAATACTCATCATCTTCTGCTCAGCACTCGGCATCCCCCCTGAAAGCAGGGTCTGCTGTATGACCTGCACATGGGGCTCACATGCCCTTGGCTTTGCTACAGACCCTTCTTAGTCCAGGCCATGCACCATCACCGTACCTGCATGCTCCCAGCACAACATCAATTTCTCCAACTGCAACTACTCCCTAACCAACCCTGATGCAACTTTAATGCTAGCCAACCAGCAGGTATTCCATCGATTAGAATTTTAATTATAACTTTAGGACTCCTTTCCAGCACAGTGCTACAGACTCTGACCCTAATTTAACACCACCACTTTGAGTCGTACAAGAAACAGCTCCTGCCATGGGGCTACTCAGTCTGAGCTGTAAGAACATGCTTAAGGGCAACTCACCACTCTGCTGAGTTTAAGTTACTCATTAGCCGGTCACCCACTGGCACCGTTCAAGATAAGTCCCTGGCCCCTATTCTGCTTGGCAACCTCATTTCCCACTAACTTATTGCCGCTGACCTGGAATTTCAAAATCTTATGGAACTTTTAACCACTCTGAAGACAGATTTTAGAAACAAGATTAACTTCAGAACAAGACATGACATGACTGGGAAAGATCAGACCTATCCAGCCTAGCAGCCTCCTTCAGATGAATACCCGAATGACTTGGAAAGGGGGCACAGCTCCCCTGGGACAGCTGATGGTGAATACGTAAGCCCTAAGGAGTTTTATAAGGAAATAATGAAGCGTCAATACCTTTCAAGCATTTATTATCCATAAATGCATAGTTTAAATTGCAATTATTTGATTTTATTTTTTTAAGTGATTGGTAAACCCGTGGCAGGAAGCTTCACAAGAATATCCAAACAACATTAAAAACTTACTTTAACCCTCTTCATAAACTGAAAAGAAGGGGAAACCATTACAAACTAATCTTGTTTGGGGCGGGGGGGAGTGTTTGGGGGTTTGCGTGGGGTTTTTTGGTTTGTTCATTTTGTTGAGAGTTTTTTTGGCAGTTTTGGTTTTGTTTAACTAACATAAATAAGTTTATGGGTTTGGCTTGGTTTTTAGAATATGGCAAAAACAAAGACTTCCTCTTTCCCCAGAACTCACACAGCAAGATTGACAACGAAGAAAAGACAAACTACAAATTGGCACAAATTTGTGAAATTTTTCAGTCAGCTTAAATCTGCTTCTTATTTTAGCAGGAGTGAGGGGTGGGCAAAGATCACTGTAACATTTATCTTAACTACAGCTTTGATATCAGTCCTAAAAGTCACTGACATCCTCTGCCTTATGTACTCTCTGTCAAGCCCTTCCATTAATCATCGCCAGACTCTAGAGCTGCAAGACTGAGACATGAGCTCTCCCTGGCAACAGGTCACTACCACTGTGATATCTCCACCAAAACCAGCTCTAGTACCCGTGAATATCTAATGTGTCTTTTAAATTAGTATTTAGCAAGTATAGAAACAGTAGTGCAAACAAAACCAGAGAAAACTATAGAAACAAAGGAAGACTAAGGGGTTGGGTTTTTTCAGGCATCTCCCTCGCTCCCCAGAAAAAAAAAAAACACAAAAAAAACAAGCTCAGAAAACAAGTTTGTGAGCAGCTTTTCCTAGATTCTGTATTGACAAAGCAAGATCATGTTTTCAACACAACTGCAGCAAAAAGGACTGGTGCTAAACAGTTTTCTATGTGATTCCTTATTGTTACCTCTTTCAAGTCAGTTCTTCTGCAGGGACATGTTGCCTCCTGCTTTTGTTGTGCCTGGGACAAATGAACGATCACCTTCCCCTGTCCTTGCTTAGAGGAATCAGCTCGCCTAAAGGAATATGTGATTGTCCCTGTTAGGTATGGATGGCAGGTCAATAGAATCACATGTAGTTTTCACCTGATAGCTTCAGGTAGTGACTGCATCAGACAGGAAAAAATCCCCATTGTACACTACCTGCTACATGTGAAATCATGCAACTAGTAGAAAGTTCCCACGCAACTGCTACAGAGATCATCTTAAAAACTACCTGATGAGCCTGGGCTTCAGTTATCTTAATCTCCACAAATATGATTGTTCATATTTGCCACTATTCATTCCCAGTAAAAATCTATCCAGTCTGTATTTCAATATACCACTGTTATCTTACTCTCTTCTTTGTCTCCAGTTGCTAAAAACAACTCAGAGGCAGACAGGGTAGTGGGAATGGTGTGGCTACATAAGGTTGTATGGTTATTTCTCTGTCCAAGTGGATTTCAAGCCAGGGGGATTCTTTAATTTGTCCCACACTAACCCCAGTAATCAGCCAGCTCAAGTGAATGCACTACTTCGGCTGAAGTGACAGCACCCAGATCCCAAAGGTGCTGATTAAATCACCAGCGCTACGCAAGTGACTGCTGCACATGGAAGCAAAATGTCACTTGAATGACTGCTATGGACTCGATACTGGGAAAAGATGGGATCGTGTGTGCAGCATTGCTCTGCTCAGTGGGCTCTGCCACTGGATGCTGGGTTTGATCCAACACAGTAGGAAAACAGAAGGTGCCCAACAACTCTCTCACCTGGCAAAGGGCCCTGCCATTTTGCTGCCAGTTTGGAGACTGGGGGAGGTCATTTAGGCAGCCTGTACCTGTCAGACTGATGATCAGGGCAATTCCACACAGTAAGTAAGGGAAAGAAGGAAGAGGAGGGATTTGAAAGAAATTTACAGAGGGAAGACAGTGAGGTCCCAGATTAATCACTCAAATTGCTCAGTTCTAAAGAAGGGAGAGACTCATGAGTGCATAAAGACTTGACTCAGACACTCCTTATGCTTTGGAGAACCCTTGGTTAAGTTTCTGCTGTGACTGGTTCAAGCCAGAGATATGAACATAGGTCTCAAACTATCCAGGAAGTGATATAATCCCTAGTTATCACTGTCTGGCAGGGACAGAGCCCTTTTAGAGCTGTGCTATTTTTATAAATAAATGCTTACTGCAGGCAAGATACAACTATAAGTCATGACATATAGCCAGTATATAACATACTAGAAAGTTCAGTGTCCTTCCCACAAAGTTTTAGTTTACTTCCACAAAAAAAAGCTCCAGCCGCAGAGGTTGAGCCTAAACCCCCAGAGAGTCCTGAAGCACAGCCACAATGTCCACTTGAGGGCTGACCCGCTGCTGATGCAGGGTGGGAATTTACCTTACTTCAAAACTCCATCAATTTGATAAGAGCATCCAAACCTTATTTCATTTTTTCCCAAAAAAAAACCTGTCACATTGTTGTGGAAGTTTTACACTTTGTCAAATCAGCACTTTTGGGAAGGAAGAACATTTGCCACAACGCTTCACCCAGCTTGAGCTCAAGTTTTATGGCAGAACTGCAAAAGGACCTCTACCTCTTTACACAGGAAGTCATTCTAAAATAAACTGCAGTGAAATATTTTACATTAATAAGATCATCTTCATCTTTCTTTCAAGTCTTCTCACACACTACTTTGCAAGACACCAATGTCTGTCACTTGACAGTCAGCAGAACTTAAGCCTATGGCTTAAGTTTAAAACTGTTAGATTTAGTTACTTAAGACCCAGGACAGATTAAGATGGGGGAGAGGGGAATAGAAGTCCATTTCACATTTTGTTACTTTATGAAACAGAACTTGCTCATAATACATATAGAAAATTGTTTTCCTCATGACTCTTGCCAGTATGAAATTCTAGTTGCTGTGCATTTACTTTCCATTACCAACCCCATAGGAAGCAGGCTGCAAAAATAGTTTCTCTAAGTCACTGAACCACATTTAAAGGGGAAAAAATTGCTTTGGAATACACCACGCTAGCAGAGATACAAACTTTCGTCTGCAGCTAAAACAAAAAAAACTCAGACTAGGGGCGGAGACAGAAGATCTCCTGGTTACCAGAAAAATACAGACCTAAGGTCGCACAACAGGTATTTTTGTCATCTTCCTGAAGCCTGATTTCACATCTAAAAGACTATTTGTGCATCCTACTTCCATTTCAGTAAGAGCACACAAGATTTTGGTATTCATTTGCTGTGCTTGCAGTGTTGAGTTACATTCTTCTGGTCAGCTCCTATTTTTCACCATTGCACCAAAATGCAAGTCAGGCCAGGCTCATCAAAACCCTCCCCATCTCTTCAGGAATTTTGGAACCCCTGTACAAAGTACAGGGCCATACTTGCACCATGAGGAAGTCAAATTCAATCATTAAAGAGAAGTAATAGAGGGTGCATCCTCTCCTGTTTTATCTATTCTTCATGCCATCAGACACCTTCCTTCACTCCAGGTGAATCAAATACTAATAGTGTTTCTAATTGCTGGTTTGTGTATCAAAAATATAATACTAAGTTGCATACTATCTGGAAGAATATCATTAAATGGAAATTCATTTAGAGTTGCTCTGTATTTATTCCAATAGCATAAGGAATAACCTGTATAAGTCATGCAGAGTTTCCAGTAAAAAAAGAGTAATATCAGTTATATAAAGATTATTTAAAAAAAGCAGGAGGAACCAGACACAGGAAATTCATCATAGCACCTACATATTTCTAATCATGAATATGACTATATATTTTTAGACTTTAGCTTCTCGGGCAAAAGAAGCTATGTAAGCCACCTGAAGTTAGGGAGACATACCAAAAAATTCAAAGAGTGTTTAGTTGCCAAATTGTTGTTAAAGAGGAAAGAGGCAGCTCTTTATAAGAGAACAGAACACAGCACAAGTATGAGAAGTTCGGGCAGTTTTTTCCACCCAAAGAGAAAGGGTAAAAAAGAACAAAATTCCTCACTAGAATTACAAGCAAGTTGAATAAGCATCAGGAATATGGTGTCAGAACGAAGACTAGGAAGGTCTCATCAATAAATTCTTATTTTTAACATTGGATTTAAGTGCCATTTCAAAATTATGTAATGGTAACCCTGAAAAAATATCAATAAACACAGTTAAGCCAGTTATTAAACCAGTCAGTAATGTCACATCAATAGAAGTCCTCATCTCATTGATAGAAGTCCCAACTCAAAGTGGACACTTTATTGTTAAATGAATGGTTCTAGTACTAATTTGTTTTCTTTGTGTCATTATGGATAAATTAGCATGTTTCATATACATTTCCTAATAAATCAGAGCTTAAAGTGGAAGAACTGTACAGTAGGGTAATTCAGAGGAGGCGGCGATTGCCTGAACCCATTTCGGGAAAATAGACTGACAAGCAAGCATACTCACTTTCTTGCTACACGTGAGACAAATGAAGAACTGCATGCACATAGTTCCAGTCTGCTTTCACAGCAGGAACACACAGAGTCCATCCACAGACCAAAACATCATTATTTGTTCGAAAAAGTATATACCAACAATGTTATGGTTTTATTTGAGCATAAGTGAGCATAAGGGTGATACTTACCAACCCAAACATAGCAACATAGTAGCAAATCTTGAAGGATGGTCAAGTTGTTGCCAAAAAGACTTAATCAAAAACATATCAGAGAAAAAAACTAATAAAAATACCTAGAGGAAAAACCAATAAGGAGCTCACATCTTTCACAAAATTCCAAGAGACAGCTAGTTTACAGAGGGACACTATAAAGAGGAAGAGAGTTTCCAAAATCTCTCCAAGATCTTAGGCAGTTGGGTATCTCTGAAGGTACTGCTGAAATAGAGTCATGAGATTCATACTGTGAGATGACATACTATGAAAATATACATACTTGCAAGCTACACTATGCTCAAAACCTGAGCCAATCACATACAGTAGCAATATTCTTCTTTTACAATACATGAAATAGTTTTGTTATTGTATCAGCGAGTTTTGCTTTATTTGTTTACTTTCAAGGATATAGTGAAACCCAGGTGGTTGTTTTTCTCTTATTAGAACACTGAGGCAAATGGTAAGAGCTCTGAATACTGGAGATCAGAAATAAATTACATCTTTCAGCCCATTTTCCAGATCCCCTGTAGGTACAGCTTGACTCAGTTTCTTCTACACAACCCCAAAAGTCTCAGCCGAGTATTGTCCTTAACCAGGCACCACTGACCAAGTTGCAGACTCACCTGGGTGCAGCACACATAACAGCATGGTCTGTCCTACATATAACTTCAACAAGCATGGAAAGACCACCATGAATATAAATTGAACAGCCCTGTTTGGACAAGACACCCCACAAGTATCAACAAAATGGCCCTTGATGCACTTGAGGAGCTTGAATCATTTTCTGCCTTGTAGGCAAAATCCTTCCCTCAAATCTCTTGCCTCGGGTAGAGATGTATGTGCTGCAGACTTCAGATCTACTATATATGTTCATGCATGCAATCTGCATCTTTGATAGTTTACCTTTTTTACAAATACTGCTCCTGGAACAGAAGTCCTCATTAATCAATTATAATAGGAGAAATTATAATTTGGAGAAATAGCATTAATGTATATGGAACCATCTGTGACCAAAACCAGCAAGATTAAGTGTATTGTGTGCTAGGAAGTGATTCCAGTAGTCTTAAGAGATAAGGGCACTGGGAATTGGTGAAACTCCCCAGCATATCTCTCACTTCTAATGGCTTCACTACGCGTGTTGCAGGCTGCTCTTTGCTGCTTTTCTACCAGCTACTCACCACAGAGCCTGCACTGTAGACAGCACTGTGTCACATTACCAAGACATAAGCTTTCCTGCTGCCTACCTGAATCTCCATGTTTACTTCTCACAAGCAAGATGGGCATGCAGAAAAGGTTACATCCACCCCTGTTTTAATATATTCTTGGTTGATAGATGAGTTCTGAGCTTCAGTTTGTGCCAAGACCTTTTCTTATGCAGTCCAGAAAGTGAAAGCAATATAGCCGCAAGACAGGAAATAATGTGTGCAAATGTGACCTGATGCAGATCAGTAGCCATGCAGTTCAAGGCAATTAATTTCTAGCTCTTGCCATATTCAAGTACTAAGTCTGCCTTAGAATTACTTATTTTCATATTAGCAGCAATGGCAACCAACTGTTCAAACGATAGCTTATCAGACATGCATTTTTTACCCTCTAGGTTGATATTGCTTATAAACAGACTGCAAAAGTATTGTGTGAAGGTAAGCCTTCTGCATAAGGATAACATAATCCATTTCATTTTAACCATACCTTCATCTCTACCAACTGTAAAACAAAGTTTGAAATAAATATATGCTATAAAATGAAAAAGAAGAGCAGCCTACCATGAAAAAAGGCGAATTTGACAGGATAAGAGAGAAATATGTATAAATGCCAGCCAAGAGGTCATGCTAACAGCTTTGAGACAAGTTTGAAGTAGTCATTAAAAAGCAAAGAGCTAGGACACAGCTGGTTTCACAGACTTGCATGCAGAGCTACCTGTGTAAAGCTTTAGCAATCCCTCACTTCCTCAGAAACAAAGGACACACATGATGCCTGCACATATATAAAACAGTAGTTCAAGATTCCTGCAACAGACACCAACACTAGTGAAGTTAGCTCCAACGAATAACCTGTGAAACACTGCTGTACCAGCATGACAAACCTTAACATCACTTCGTTCCAGAGGGCTGAGGAAAACAACGCAATAAAAATCACTGTCTGCAGCTGTGGTATACCCAAGGCAGAAACCTTACATTTTCTCTTTTCTTTGCCCTCCGTGAAACTTAGCAAAACAATCAAAACTAGCCATGATGAGACTGAGTATGTCAAATGGGTAAAATATGTCCTGCTAAAAAACATATTGGATGATATGATGATAAAAAAGCACAAAATCTCCAATAGGCTTACAGGTAAAATAGCACTGAACAACCTGGCTCCTAACTTAACAGCCTCTGTTGGAAATATATGACAGCCATAACACTCAGAATGGACAGAATCATACTGAAAAGGAGAAAAAAAGCCAGTGGCTATTTGCAGTCTGCCTGAAAAGCACACAACACAACCTCCAGCTGTTTAAATTCAGCACCACATCCCTTGTGCTGCCTGATGCAATACCTTACGTAACAACAGCACTGCAATACGATGAAAAGCCCCCCAGGCAGGGCATACAGAAGGGATAAAATGTTGCATGAAACAGCACATGCCTCTCGTTGGTGCTGCGGGGACCACAGAGGAGAATAGCCTGTGACAGCAGCTTCGATGCCTGCAACACGCTATAGAGACAGGATGATTTGAACAAGTGCCTTTTCGTCTTAGAGAAAATACCATCCAAAAGCCTTTGGGGATGAGCGGAGGTTGGAGAGAAATAGCAACTCCCTGGGGAGAACACCTTCATGCCCACTCCCTTTTGCAGGAAAAAAAAAACAACAACAAATAACCCACAACACAAAAAAAACCACCCTTATTCTTTTTCTTTTAAAAAGTATATTTTGTGGTAACAAGGACAGCTCATCTCTGTTAAAGGCAGTCAGAACTTGCACGATCAGTGCCGTCTGTCACACATGACCTTTTCAGCTTCCTGAGTTTTTGGTGTTCAGGCGCACTGAGACCAGCAGAGGAAGATGCAGGGAGAGCCCAGCTAAGCCCAGGGCAGTTGATGTCTAGGAGAAACTCCTGCCAATGCTTCCAACAAAAGCCAAAACCAGGAGACAGCCTCACACAGGAAAGCAACACACTGCTGCTCCTTCCCATTCGAGCTGCACTGACAAATGGCAAGGAGAATCAGATGAAACTATTCAGCTCAGGGCTAGGAAACCACATTGAAAAGAAACCTGTTGTGAGGAAGTGGTTCAGGGCTGCAGGTCATCATTAGCAGCACAGACCCCCCAAAAAGACAACAAGCTCCCACTTGTTATGAAATCTGTTGCCCTCATACTCATAGCACCAAGAAGAAACACTGGATGCCCAGCTTTCCAAAGCAGACAGGGCTTCAGGCTTCCAGAGTTACTCTTGAAATTACAACACAAGAGCAGCCATATGGGGTTAGGTCAAATATTCATTCTTCCCATGTCCTAATATTGGTCATAAGCAAAGGCCACAGGGAAGTTAGAACAGGATAAAAATGGATAATGCTTCCCCCAGTTCTTCCTCAACCTTTCAGATCCTAACCCAGGGATTTAGTTATACTCAGTAGTTTTTCTGTATTCACAAGTGGACATGACTGTCTGGTCCAGACCTGAAGGCTGGTAAGAGTTTCATCCTACCTAATGGCTACCACCAACAGGAGCTTCAGATACTCTTTCCAAGAGCAAAACCTCTGCAGAAATAGAGGACAGTTAGAGTTGGGAAACCTCACTGTGCCTTGCCATGGACAGCCAGAAGTAAAGAGAAACTTCCCCTCTGTTTTATGTGCTCAGATGCAGAATTTCTTATTTGAGAAGGTACAGGGCATTTCTTTCCGGGTCACCCAACTCTTCTACACATTCCAGATCACCCCTATGAGATCAGAAAGGGGTAAGGAAAGCAAACACCATCTGCAGAGCTCTGCAAGCAGCATCTGATGGTGACAGACCGTCTCCCTGCACTGCGATGCAGCACCCCTCTCATAGCCAGGCTCTGAGCAGGGCACACTCAGTGATTGAAGACTGCTGCTGACTATCGTCAGAGTTATAACCACTATACCAAGAAGAGATCTCACTGAATGCCTCGCTCATTTTTTTCTGTTGAATCATTTCAGCAGTTTACAAGGAACAATCCAGGGGAGAAGGCAGTTAAACTATAAAGCTAATTTGGCTGAGAACATGAGACGCTTGCTTTATCCTCACAGAATGCAGCAAATACGTGCTTTGTTCAGTTTAATTGATAGCAGGTTCTACACACTGCAGATACAAATGACTTTCACAGACTTGGCTTAGCACCTAGAACAAAGAGACACCCGAAAGTAGACAGTTATGTTATTTGTGAAATAGCATTGCATTCTGTATTTATAATCTGTGTTATGCCCATACATCAATGAGAAGAGTTCATCAATAAGCAGCTTTAACTCCAAGTTTCTGCACCTTTTATTTATTTTCAGTATTTACTTACGTTCACAATGGTCTCATAATAAAATTCCTTAGGATAAAATGTTAGGGTTTAGGGACAAGGCCTGAAATCATTTTTGTATTTGTTTGCCTAACCTATACAATTGGCCTCCACTGTAACAACTGTCATCAGAGAATTTGCTGTCTTGTACCACTTTAAATATAGCAGGAGAGAACTCCACTACTGCACAGCTTTCACTTCTCCAATAAATTAAACATGAAAGACTATCCATGTACCATGCAGAGTTTCACCTGCATCTGCCTCCCACTGCTTGATCTGTAAAACTTCACATCCTAACTATAACTTGCCACCAACAGTAGGGCAAGATGTAAAGGAAATGAGTCAAGAACTTTTCTCAGACTTAAGAACTTCAAGAGGAATTCACACATAGAGAAGAAAACTAGATAACTGCAGCCTAGCTTGCAGAAACATCATTAAGTTCCGTATGACAAAACATTTGGTTGAGAGGAAAAAACCACTATGAATTTCCAACCTTTCTCATAAAATGTGAAACTGACTTCTTACTTTCTGATTATTATGTAGCTACAAAACAGTAGTCATATCATGGGTACAGTTTCACTAAATACAAGAAAAATTGATAGTGACCAGTTTAGTCATCACCCCAGAAAAACAAACAGGCTTAAAAATGAAGCAGAGGAAATTCAGATTATAGACTACAGAATAAAAGTGAACTGAACATCATGCCAAATTAAGAAAAAATAAAACCAAAAGAGAGGCTTTGTAAATGCTCAGAGCACAAAGAGAGTACTGAAAGGGCTGATCCAAAAACTGTGTCACCCAGTCCATTGTGAGGCAGGGAGAGACCAGATGGACCAACAGAAGATGTTCAATCAGACGGTCCCAAACAATTATATAGTCCATGGTTTAAAACACACCAGAAGTGATAGATACTATCTCGCTTCTATCCCCATCTGTCCCTGGCTCACTCAAAGCTTCAGAACCCCTTTCCAAAGGGAAGTACTGCTGTTCCCAGGCATACAGAAAGCACCAGGTAATAAATCCTGCAAGCTTTGAGCTCACCTCCATGAAGTACTTTGAAATATGTCAGAATTCTTGAAACAGAAACTTTACAGATACAACACCAAAAACTTGTGAAGTTATAACAGCATTACAGCCAGAGCCAGTCATGGCTGGAATCCACACGCTCAAGGTAAGCATGCCTCTTACTGGACACCCTGAAGAGACACAGAAAACCAGTCACTTGAATTGGTTGTCAGCAAACATTTCTTTTACAACAAAAAAAAAAGTCATGGCTATGCTGATTCTCCTATAGCTTTTAGTGGCCATATTGTGCTCCACTCCCATCTGCTAGCTATATGTGATATGCAGTGGAAGTACTCTTGCCACTAACCAGCTAACCTGGACTGCCTACACTACTAACAGCCTGAAACTAACACCCATGAACACATCAGGGCTCTAACACATAGACAACATGGCTGGCTCCTTACTGCAGATCACATAACCTGTTTGTCAGCTTCTCCTCAGCAGGCAACCTCCCTTACATAGACTTCAGCTGTGGACATTCAAGTACAGAACATAAAAGGTTACAGTCCTCTGCCCTAAGGAAGGGAGATGCAAAAGAAAAGGCATCAGGATCATCGTCCTGTAAAGCTGTCTGCATCAACTCAAGCTGGGTTAGCCAGAGAGCCATCAGCTTTATCCAAACAGACTGCACATGGACAGGGTGCATAAGAACAGCCACCCATATGGAAACATTTACCTTTTTTCTTATGTCCTCAAGGCCCCAAACCAGTAGAGATCCAAACTGTAATAAATTCCAGTGCAAGAGGGATATTTGTTCGAGGACAGTATTGGCATCGTGAACAGGAATTCTATTTTGCTATTTTGAGGGAGGCCATAATCTTTAAAGATGGGCCTTGTTTGTTGTACAGACATCCAGCAAGGGTTTCTCCTTGATTTTTAAAGGACTTGTGTTTCTCTTTCCCATCTCCTGCATTCTGAATTCTCTTCTCTGCAGCAGTTACTGTTAACAGGCTATTTGCAATGCTACACGATCTATTCCTCCAGCTTTACTGTTCTACTTCCTTGCAGACTGAGCTCCCTGACCTGCAACTGAGCCTTCCACTATGATCAGCTTCATCGGGGTTCCCTCTGCCTCGCTGCCTAATGAGCTTAGAAAAACTTCTGAATATCTTGTCATGGTTTCACTTTAACAGATTATTTTTCCCTAATTGAGATGGGCAGGAGACAGTAGCTCCAGAGCTTCCCTTCCAATACTGAGGCTGAGCTCCCCTTCCCCTCCCCTCTCCTTCCATTTTTACTGGTTCCTTTGACATTTTGGAGTTCAGAGGGCTCCATACACAGGCAAGAAAAATAATTTCTTACGTGGCCAGCTGAAGGCTCCTAAAGAGAACAACAAATTAACAGTAATGGATTACAACTTGTAAACTGGGTTTTACTCATCTGCAGCCATGCTCTGCCCCCAAGGGACAATTTTTATAAATACAATGTTGCTGTTGTTATTCAAATGTTTCCCCTCGAATCTAGACTCTCCCGTCTTTATCAGTGGCAGGTACTCTTGTCAAAGTAAATGTAAATGAACCATCACGACAATCTACGGAGCAAAGAGCAGACTGGAAGGCTCAAGATCACCAAGCTATTTGCATTTCTGTTGTAGACAGAATGCTTGCACTGCAGCTCCAAAGCAGGCCTTATGTAATCTGTAAATTTCCTATTCATCTTCATAAAATTCTAATTTTACACAGCAATAGTGTAAAGTCAGTTAAACACAAGAATGATTTTATAGGTTTCCAGAGAGCTGATGTCATTTGGGAACAGTGTACTCCATTTATGCATTATGTCTGAAAAAAATACAGTCAGATACAAATCACAAAGAAACATAGTGAGTGTTTTATGAGTTCATAAATCTAAGGCTATGGATATGCAGGGACAAAAATTTGAATCTTTTAGCACCATAATTTAGAGACACAAAAGGATTAGTTTTAACTTTACAGTATTTAGAAAATGACCGAAAGATGCTGCAGCAGACGGAAATATGTGATGCACTAAAATAGCACTAATTAAAAATATTTTATTATTGGTGCTCCATTGCACAAATTCAAAGAAAGTAGCCTAAGCATGTAACAGTGCACATCAATAAGAGACGCTGTGAGAACAGACACATATAGCACACAGGCAGTGCCTAACATATGCTCTAGTTTGGCTGATCATTACACATAAGTTTCTTTCTTTTCCTCCCCTCTTTTCTTCTCCACCAAGAAGGATCAGGAAGAACAAATGCACAAGAAAGGGTCCTGATTCGCAGCTGGTGAAATGCACTGTTATATTCTTCATAACTGTACGCTCCTCTGCTGCCTTTCAACACAGGTGCTGCTCAAATGCATAACAGCAAGAGTTTAATCACTATTCATCCACAGCCAGGAAGCATGCAAGTACACAGAGCAGCAAAGCTAATGTGCTTTAAAAAAATTTTAAAGAGGTACAACTCAGACACAATTTTATTTTTTTTTGTTTTACTAAAGTTTTATCAGTGCTCCCCAGCTACATCTGTCTGTTCTGCAGCAAAGCATCTCTGTGTGCCAGCAGCTGAAAGCTACGTCAACCATGCTTCAGTGGGGCAGAAAAGTACCTTCTGTTTAAAGAAGCAGGACATAAGAGTGATCTTAACAGGCAGAATTTAACACTACATTGCCCACCGGCTTCTGGGGTGATATGTATGATTCTGGACTTGTAAACACAGTGAATTATGGCAAAGGCTCAGGTATTAGAGGCACTTGAGACATGGCCACATCACACAATTCCCCACACACATGTGCACCTGCACATCCATACACACTGAGAGAAAGCACCACCAGCTCTTTAGCATCCCTTTAGAGGAGATTCACACTATGACCAGAACACAGGGACACTTCTGGCATAAATATGGTAGATCCCTGGTCAAACAGAGCAAAAACACATACCTAACACAAAGATGTAACAGTCATAGAAAGTTCTCAGTGCATCAAGTAGATCAGGTGCTCTGCTGACTTCAGTTTAAACCCTAACCCAGTTTCAAACTTGAAGACACTAAGAACACAGAAGATATGTTCAAGGCCTCACCAGGCACCAGAACAAGCAATTAACCCTGTACATCTCTCACCTTGGCCTTTACCCCACAGAATCATAGAATCACAGAATCGTAGGGTTGGAAGGGATCTCTGGAGATCATCTAGTCCAACCCCCCCTGCCAGAGTGGGGTCACCTAGAGCAGGTTGCACAGGAACAAGTCCAGGACAGTTTTGAATGTCTCCAGAGATGGAGACTCCACCACCTCTTTCCCAAGCCCATTTTTCTCTTCAGAAATGCTAATACTGCCTCATAAGCTTACTTTAAGGAGAGGCCAAAAATAATGCATAATCACAGAATCCATCAGATTAGAAGCCATCCTTATTCAGCACTGCAGTACTTGGAGTCAGCGACACCCTCTCTACCCAGGCATAGATACAAGTCTTCTGGGCCTGACCCGAGCTCCACCAAAACACATAGAAACATTCTTCCTATAGATCAACAAGCTGAAGCATAAGGTGTTCTCACAAGCAGCTATTATATTCATTTTATAAATAAGCAGAGACACAAATGAGTTCATACTCATCTCAATGGTATCTCAAGTAGCACTTTCAGCCCTGACTCCCAGCTGCTTGCTCTCATCTTCCGGTGCAATAGAGTACAAGCACAAAGTCAGTTTCAAGTAAAGCAAAACAAAGGGTAGACTGTGGTTGTCCTTGGCTGGGACCAGTTAGCAAAGGCCCATTATTTCTGTAATGATCAGGGCTGTGCCACAGCTGGTAATCCTCCCTTTAAATAGAAGAATATCAATGATCTGGATAGTTCCAGCTGTTTCCCTCCTATTTCCCATCTTCCATCTTTCTTCCACACTGACACCCATATCACCACTATTTTTGCTCAGTTTTAAGAAGTCATTCACATTTTCTTTACTACAGCTTTCATTGCAATGCCCAATTGACAATACTTAGACAGTAAGAGTAGCTTTTATAGAAGAAAGCTTTCTATCAGTAGATCACCAAGCTTCAAATGGCAATCTGCATCAGCCTCTGGTTAGAGATGAGGTAAGAGATAGAGGAGAATAAAGTGACTCATGCACCATCCAGCAAACCAATAGCAAGACTAGATATAGAAACCTGGTATTCCCAGTGCCCTGTGTACTATGTTCTCAGGCTGCTCTCCCAGTAAAGTAGCAGCTTGCTCTCTGTTCTCACAAATTAGTCTATCATCATCAGGCAATAAAGAGCTTTCTTTAAAATTCAAACCTGTTCCAGTCGCTGCCGTTGTATGTTCTGGCCCAGGTCTCCATTAACTTTGGAAAAGCAATTCATATAAGTTTAAGAGCTAGTCTAGGATCGAAAACAAAAGTGTAATACGGAGCAAATGCTAAAATAAACTACAGTTGGGATCTCAAGTTTAAAAGAAAAAGCACACATAAAAAAAATAACCTTAAGGTGAAAGAAAACATACCTATATATTAAAAATAACAATATTACAAATACCAATACATACAGTTATAAATGAAATGTATTTTGGCATTTACTTGTGAAGTAAAATATCAAACATTAACAATTGCCCTTACTATTTCAAATGCAATCTCACTGTCAGGAGCAACATGTTACAGAGATTTTGTGCAGCACATTCAAGACTACTGTAGTTAAAATAAATTACATGTTTGGATTCAATTATCAGACCCTGATGAGTCACAACCCTCATTTGGCATTTATTTAGAAAAAAAATCTTGGAAGCCTCTAGCATCACAAAGAAAATTCAAAAGGAGGGTGAATTCAAGCATTTGAAAAAAATGAGAGGTGCATTAATCAGCAGGTTCAACCTCCCAACGGCAGGAAAAAAATTTATTGCTTGTCTCAGGCATCCTTCAATCTGACCTGCAAAGCAAGCAAATTTAAAGTAACATCCAGTACCTTACTGAGATTCACAGGCTGCGAGCCAAAACAGTCTCCATTATTTGCATTTCCCACACACATATAGACAAGTGTCTTAGCCACATCAAGGTCATTCAATACCAAAACCATTAAATTAAGTTTTCCTCTAAAATGAAGCCTCATTATCAAGACTAATTAAAGGATGACAAAACCTTCTGAACAGTTCCAATCCTCGGCAAAGGCTTATTCATGACTAGAACATTCTTTAGAAATGAAGTTGATTAAAATTATTAAAAGCTATTTTAGTCTCTATGTTAAAGCTCTCTTGATTATCAACACTAGAACTCTATAAAATTGCTATGATATGTGATTTTTCTATTTGCACTTTCACCACATGCTTTTTATTGATCTTCTGGACTCACTAGCTCCCTATTTTTGGCATTTATCCATCAGTGTTTAGAAATCACAGTATATGTAAAAAGGCATGAAGTAATGCTGGAGGGAAGGGATGCTATCCAGAGGGACCTGGACAGGCTTGAGAGGTGTGCCTGTGCAAACCTCATGAAGTTCAACCAGGCCAAGTACCAGGTCCTGCACATGGGTTGAAGCAACCCCAAGCACAAATACAGGCTGGGTGGAGAAGGTATTGAGAGTAGCCCTGCTGAGAAGGACTTGGGGGTGTTGGTTGATGAGAAGCTCAACATGAACTGGCAATGCGTGCTCGCCACCCAGAAGGCCAACTGTATCCTGGGGTGCATCAAAAGCAGCACGGCCAGAAGGTCAAGGGAGGAACTTAGGGAAGCACTCAAGGTCTTATGAGTTTCTTCCTTTTCAGAGCAAGAGTGGATTATGCAAGTGAGAAGTTTCTGCTGGTGCCCTTTCAATTAACAAAGAACCTACAAAGTCCCATTTGTCCGAACACCGCAAACAAGAATAACCACCTCCCTCCTAGCTCAGTCATCCTGCTCAGTCTTTGCCACAAGCCCCATGCCCCAGAGAAGCTCCATCTCTACCTCCTCCCAGGGCTGCGCTCACCACTCTGAGCTTCCTCATCTTTAGCTTTACTCACACAAGCAGAACTCAGTTCCCCCAGGCTGCTGACATCAGTCCTCCCAGTCTAGTTTAATTAACCTTGCTGTATATGCCCCCTGCAACAGCAACTTCCTGCCATTTCCACCACCACATGTAGGGTGAAATGGCCTCATCCATTCAGGCTGAAGCAGGAAGGGCTATCGTATCTATCTGCTTTAACCAGGTCTTTGAGAGGTGACTACCATTAATGCCTTCTTCCTGCAGACCAGGTGTTGTTATTGCCAGCAGGACTATTGCTTATTGCTTCTCAACAGGGAACAGGTGAAAGATTCACATAGCTCATGAGTGTTTCCATACTACATGCACAGGGAAGCTGAAAGTGGCTGAAAATCTTGCAAGACAACCAATAATAAGAGATTTCATGCTGCATTTCTCAGACCCATGCCAAGAGGATGTATGTGGTCTGTTTTCCATAATTAGATGCTCCCATTGCCTGATCAGGAACTGAGGTATAAATCAATTTAATACTTGGAAATTACAGTTTTAATGGGAAATTGCATCAGAGTAAAAGCAATGGCGTTCTTAAGTACTAAACTTGCCAGCGAGCAGGGAAAATGCTGGAGAAAGGAAACTAATCCAGAGCAGCAGGCACAAGGATATTAAAGAACAGCGTGCCCAGACCTTTATAAGGTACATATACTGTGGTGACTATTTGGAAAAAGGTGCAAAGCTTCTAAAAAAAGATTTTATTTTTTTCCACTCATTCTCCCTGAGGCGATGTCGTTCCAAGAATGAAACGATACTACTTAGGGCTCTGAAGAATGTGGGAAAACTTATCTAACTCTGGACCACCTTCTAGCATGTGGAAATTAAATTGATAAATTCGCCACCCAGAATACTTTTCGTACAACGCACAGTGCTGGAACAGGCTCCTTTACCTCATCTTTTTCTTTTCTTCTGCTCTGCTGGGTCTCTCCCAACCTCACATAAGCCTTTCTCTCTGCCTGTCCTTAGGCTTCAATTCTTTTGATGAACTTCTGTCTCTTTGCCTAATGCTTCCCCCTTTGGGGAAAAACATTCCATAGAGGTAAAATATAAAGAAAAAAGAAATAAGAAAGGATAGTAAAGGGTTGTCACTGTAAAATGTATTTGCCCCATTCTCCATGCTCTACATCAAAAAGTTACTCAAAATCCAAGTCATCAATCATTTCTCCATTATTGCAACACATTATAATCCATTGCATGCTTTGGCAATTTTAAGATTAAAGTTACTGTCAAGACATTTTATAGCTTTTAATTTTTTTTATTTTTTACTTGTGTTTTAATATCTTCTCACTAGGCTTGAAAAGCAAATGTCTTTCCCTATTGATTCGGTTCCTTCCCTTTGGCAAACACTGATTATTCCCCACCCCCCCAAGTTACAAATAAACCAAAAATTAACATGTCTGTTCTCTTCTATGACAACAGTTTCTCAGTATCAATTGTGGCCCCCTCTCTTTTTGCAAAAAACTTTATCATTCGTGACTAAGCACCCTACAAAAAAAGCTACAAAGACTGAACCAACCAACCATCTGAGAGTGTACCATTAAAAACACTAGCTAGTGTTTGCTTCAGTTAAAAATCTGATTCCTAAAGGACAAAGAAGTCTTTTTAAAAAACGAAGTGAGCTCTCAAAAAGTGGCAATATTACCTAGGAGAGCAGCACACCGTCTGGTTTGCCAAGCCTTACTTGAGACTGTTCCATGATCTTAAACATTAAGACTGATCTTAATCATATTCTTATACTTAAGCATACAGAAGTATCATACTAATCTCTTGAATGTTGTATGCAGAACAGGAGAGATGCATTGAACAGAAGTGTGTACATATTCACATACATACATAGTTATGCTAGGGTCAAGTCCCTACCTCTCAAGTCATTGCAGCCGCCCAGTGCTGTCATCATCTGAATAAACCCCAGGATGTTATAACAAAACAATCCTACGATGCTTGTCCTTGCTGTGGTTGCCCACCAGAAAAAACAGAAGACTTTGGACAAGAAGAAAGGGTCAAGCTAAAACTCCTAGAGTTCCTCTTCTATCATCCACTAGTGTGCCACTATTAATTTCTACCTTTGCTAAACAACTTGTCTTCTGGTTAGAGGGATCTGCAGTACTTTGTTGCTGTGGAGATATAGCTCTAAAAGCGAGGAAAGTGATGAAATTGTCCAGCTATTTCTGAAGACTGAAAAGATGGCAGAAATTCCTTACAAAAAAAAGGTGTTGTTCTGTCATCAATTGTCATCAGTCTTTTGAACACCCGAGGAATCCAAGCAGATAAGACTTGGAGGAAAAGGAGTAAGAAAAGAAAGGGGACATTAAGGACAAGCAAGAAAGGGTCTCTCCAAGGTATCTCAAGAGGTAAAGGATGGTCTTTACCAGACACAGAACAATGATTTCCCTTAAAAGAGGCTGGGAGACTTGAAAAGAATAATTATATCCTGAACATCTGAAGAGATCTCCATGGAATTCCGTGGGGGAGGATCACAGCTAACAGAGCAGGTGTGAACTCACCACAAGCAACCATCAGAGATGGTCTCCTTTGGAAGCATTTGTACAGGCAGGTGGCAACTGTTGAAAACAAACGAGCACACTGGGGTTTACACAGGTACACAGAGAGGCTAAGTCAAGCGCAGGGCAACATGGCATAGGAAAGGAGCTGGAAGACTGCCAGGAAGAAGCGGGGGGGGGGGAAGAGAAAAGAGAGTTAAGAATAAGAAAACAAACTAACAAACTTTTTAGAGAGGGAGCTCCTCTTGTTCCAAGGCAGATTGCTTACTGTGACCTAAGGCACCAGATAACTGCTTAGAAATAAGTTGTGTGCAGACGTGGGGCAGTTCTGATGGCGATGCCAATATGACACACTCCTACTCAATCTGAGGTGCTAAAGCTCTACCACTTTACATCAAATAATTGGATATTCACTGGGACAACGAGACAGCATAAGCATTGCTGCACAGTGTGCTGTATTAGCAAGTTGGAGAAAGCCTGAACTTTATATGCAAGCCGGGCTGGCATGGACTCTCACGGACTAAGGTGCAAGTTAGGTTCCTAACTATGCAGCAATATCAAGACCTCAGTACTTCTGGCCCTGCCAGAAGGAAAGCAGAAACTAAGAGTGAAAGTAATTTCTTCACCTAAGGAAATACTGCTACCTCCACAGTTAGGTAGGAGTGGGCAAGGATTTTAAAGCACTAAATTCTGGAGCTGAGTGCCTAACGCAGCACTTTGATGCCCAAGTCTCTTCACAGTTCTAGGTATTTAGACGAGACCAACTCCATGTACTTCCAAGTCAAAGTTAAAGTGCACAGAGATCACAGGATGAGTCCATCAGTCACTTAAATACAGGGATGAATTTTATCTGCTACAACCTCAAACAGCAGGCCAGAATACTGTTAGAAACACCATGAACACAGGCTCACTCTATCTACTGTCTCCCTCAAACTGCCTGTGGCTTGGTTCAAAATGGGAAACAGATCACATCCATCTGTAACTCTCTGTAACTGTGTAAAAAGTACTGTTCTCACCTGGTTAAGCACAACACAATGATAATTCAGTTTAAAAAAAGTGTTTTCACTGGTCACTGCAAGAAACAGTTTCTTTATCTTGAATAAATATGGTGCCAGACCGCCAAAGCATGTCTGTCAGGGAGCACAGAATCCTTTCAGAAGACATTAGGCAGGCACTCCAAGATGTTTATACAGCACTCCACATTGTCGAGGTAAGAGACTCAAAGCCAATACTAATGCTTTTCATATGATGAACAGAAAAAAACCCCAAAATACAAACTGCTAGAGGGAACAAAAACAGTGCCAGCACCACTGGTCACTAGCTTGCCTGCTGTTAAGAAAGACATACTCACACATTTTGTGCTGTCCTTTACCTCTCCCTGGGATTTCAGAGCATTTCACTCCCTGGGGCAGCTAGGATTTTGAGGTGTTTTACATCAGTATTTTCAGATTTTATTTTTCATTTCTTAGCTGCTCTTTCACCATAACCAATATGCTTTTCATCACCCACAGCAGCTCAGCTAGCAAGTTCTCCACATAAGTAACTGCTGACAAGTATCACTGCAAAGCCAAGGAAGAAAAGAAGTGGTATATGGAAAATGGGATTGAAGTATGAAGTATTACACAAATATACTAACAGCTAGTGAAAAAAAGCCAACTAAACACTAGTTTGTGGCATTCACTTTAGACACGGAGGATAAACTGTGTTCTATTAATGCCCCAATATTTCAGCAAATCAAAGATCTTCCTCATAAGACAATATGGCAGGTTTTACACAGACTGTCAGTCCACAGGACAGTGTTCCACTTCTTTTAGAAAAAGTCTTCTCCCTTTCCGACTAATTTTCAAATTCACAACAAGCATGTCCTTAAGCCTGAGTGGTTACACTGTGAGCAGAAGGGCTGAAATGAAAGGACTGTGCAAGGAATCAGGACACTCAAGCAGAAGTTTGGAAAGATCAGCAGAGCAACCATGGTGAAGAGTAACAGCAAAGCCTGAGATGAGCTGGGTCTCAGGGCAGACTCTGATCTTGAGTCCCCTTACACATACCTTCCCCAGGAAATGTGTGCTTTGGAATTGCTCTGCATTGACTGCAAAGACCACATCCTCTTCCTCTAAATTACACCAGGTTGGTTTGGAGCTTTGTGTGAAAGCACAGTCATTGTGCATGAGTCTCTCTTTCAGCCTCTCCGACACAATCACACATAAACCTATTTGTTGATGGCAATCCACTTGGACAGAGGTCTTCAAGGTTACTAAACCCCTCAAGTTTCATGAAAGAGACAAGCCAGTAGAGGAAAAAAGATGTTATGGTGAATAGAGAGGACAAGACATTGGTGTGAGCTCAGCCCTTATTAATCATCAAGAAACCTTCATGGGAAAGACTCATTTCGAATGCCCTAATTGCACAAAAAGCATCTCTCAAACTTTGCAGTTATTAGACGTGAGAAATTCCATCTCTTTTTCACATGTTTTTATACTGCTATGAATCCTCCAGAGCTCACTCCTGGTTATAAACTCAGTTAAAGCTCTTCCCATGACCAAAATGTTCTCTCCCCAGCTCAGCTCCTCTTTTTGTGAATTCTCTGATGTCTTATAAACCTTTACCTCACTACTGTAGCTTTAGAATAATTTAGTTAAAAAGGCAATCAACCATGAGACACAAAGCCATAGGAAACGAGTTTTCATTAGTTCTGCTAGTCACAAAAGTACTTGTTTATTATTACAGAAGCAGCTGGAATATATTTGGTTTCTGCACAATGTCTCTCAAATTTTACTCTCAAAACCAAGAACAGCTGGGACATAAGATTACTGACAGTTGCCCGTAACATTATTAAAAAAAAGGATAGCATCACAAGATAAAGCCCTAATCTGTCGAGGAAGAACACACTAGGGTAAGGCAAGAAACCTGCCAAAAAGCAGGCTGTATTTTTGCAATCTTTACTGGTGATCTAGAGAAAGAAATAAAGACATGTTAATGAAAGTGGGCAGGTGATGAGAGCCAGGGGCATGCTGTCAACAACAGAAAAATCCAGAGGAATCTAACAGCAGAACAAGGAAAATGCTGTGAGAAAGTGTCCCAAGTTACCACTCATCTTAAAAGTGAGCTTCCTTTAGCCTGGCTCTCCACAATATGGATGTTAAATGGTTGAGGTTTGCATGCAAAACTACCTTTCCACACTCTGCTATCCATATCTGAAGCAGTCTGTTCTACAGTACAGCAAAATACAATGAGATAAAAAAAGCTTTCCAACCCCCTTCCATAAGCCTGATGCATCAGCAATTTAACCAGAGCAGAGGGCAACCAGTAGCAAAAACTTCATTACCAGACAGTAAAAAAATTGGGTCTGCAAGAACAAGCAAAGTCAATATAGAAAATAGGTCATCAAGGGCCAGAGATAGCCTGCATGACTGAATAGTCTCTTTAGAGAGGAGGATTATCCACTCTGAACCCACCAGTCAGGACTTGCTTAGTGCCCTGCTCCAACACAGATCTCTACAGAGCACTGAACAAGTCATCTCAGCACTAAGTCTTGCATTAGATACAAACACCTAACTTTCTTCCCAGCCAACTAAAGTGAAGGAGCTGAGTACTTCAGAAGTTGTCTCTGTAGTCAGACTCTCATCTGTGAAAGGGTCCAGTGATAAGGAGAGACTGCAGTAAGGACCAAGACATTCAGATTGACAGCAATAGGTGGCCGGGGCTCACTGTACACTTGGGACTCCGAGGTTTGGTGGAAGGGCTTTCCTAGCTTCTCTAGCAACACAGACACAAAGCAAGCAGTGGGAGAACCTCTGGAGCAGATAAACTATAAGAAAAGCAGGAGACACTTCTTAATGCTGATGCACATAAGCAACCTTCCAAGGAAAAGCAATTTTGCTGTTTCACTGGGGAAGATGTCTGAATTGAGACATTCACATCTGACACATTCCATCTTCAGGGCAATGATGCTTCTACCAGTGGAAACTGGCCATATAAGAGACAAGGGATTATTACAGCTGAGATATCTTTGGATCCCTGGGAAAAAAGATATGTCACAACCTGAGGTGGCTACAAAAGGCTAACTGAGAAAAACCAAGTCTAAAGGTAACCACTTAGCAATGATGAAATCTGTCAGGTAATATCATTGCTGTCACATGCAGTAATAACCAACATGATCTAAATATCGTGAGGACAAACTAGCTGACCATTACTCAGTCAAACCCAAACTTCAGCAAGGACACCACTGGCAAGGAAATCACAGAATCATAGAATATCTCAAGTTGGGAGGGACCCATAAAGATCAAAGTCCAACTCCCTGCTCCTCACAGGACTACCTAAAACTAAACCATATGATTGAGAGCATGGTCCAGATGCTCCCTAAACTGACAGGCTTGGTGCTGTGACCACTTCCCTGGGGAAACCGTTCCAGTGACCAACCACACATTCAGTGAAGACCCCTTTCCTCATGTCCAGTCTGACAGAGCTTCATTCCATTTCCTTGTGTCCTGTCGCTGGTCACCAGAGAGGAGATCAGCACCTGCCCCCACCTGCCTTGAGGAAGATGCAGATGGCCGTGAGAGCATCCCTCAAGCCTTCTCTTCTCCAAGCTGAACAAGCCAAGTGACCTCAGATGCTCCTCAGAAGTCTTGCCCTCAAGACCCTTCATCTTGGTCACCCTCCTCTGGACACACTCTAATAGTTTGATCTCCTCCTTATATTGAGGTGCCCCAAACTGCACATAGTACTTGAGGTGGGGCCACACCAGTGCAGTGCAGAGTGGGGCAATCGCCTCGCTCAACTGCCTAGCTATGCTGTATTTTATGTACTTGCTTCTGCATCTTACTTCTGACAGCAATGACTCATTTTGCTTTTATTGAGCAAGTCAGCTGTGCCCAGCTTTACCTGTCTACAAAGTCATGAGCCAGAGAGCTCCACAGCACAGCTCTCACCTTAGAGGTGTTGGGGAGACGAGAGATCACAGAGCAAAGAAAGTGGCATCAGTGGGCAGAGGAATATTACAGCTGAGCCCATGTGAAGGCAATGGGAATGTGGAGGAAAGCATATTATAGCTTGCTAGAGCTTCACCTTCTCTCCCCAGCTACAGAAAATGGGCAGAAACACTGATGATGCGTTTGGTGGGATTTGAGGAGGTCGTTTAAGGGAAGTGAGGCCACCATATTATATTCCATCTTGGAAGAATTGCCTGAACTTAAAAAACAGCCTAGGAGAAAATGTTTATTCTTATTACAACTGGGAAGTACAAGCTACTATTAATCTTCATCCAACAGAAACTAATAGCCACAGTGCTTAAGTAGGAGGGCTGTTCTTCATGCTGTTTTCTTCTCTGAACAATAACAGTGTTTTTCTCTGCCAAAATAGTAGACTGAAGTATGATTTTTTACAGTCCTATCCTACAGGAAAAAAAGCAGTAGGGAAAGATAATGCCTTGGACGATCAACATCTACAGCTCTCCTAAAAACCTGGACAGCCTTGTGTCTATAGAGTCCCAACATTCCATACCTACAAATGAACTTTCTATTCCTATATCGCATGAAACAGAGGAAGCTATTGCTTCCCTTTTACAGATGAGAAATGAAGCAGTGACTTATTCCTAGAGGAAATGGTGAGATCTCATACCTGAAATGCATTTTGCTGCAGGGCAGTCTGGCAGGTCTATGAAGGTCAGAGAAAAAAAATAAAGCCATCACTTTGAAAAATCCACTGAGCTCAAAACAGTGGCATGGAATAACTCAGCGAGCCTGGGGGGAGTGGGCAGAATAAGGCAGACCTGAAAAGAGAACTAGGAGGGACAGCAGTTGGGACTGGGAGCAGCTAAAACTTACAGATCAGATTTTTTGACTTTTGCAGAACAGCAGCACTGGTTTTGCACAGAACTTAAGGCATTTCCTGCTCAGTCTTCAATAATCTACAGAAGAGAGGATGGGCCAAATATTCCTACCACTGAGTCATTCCTTCCACTACTAGTCACAGCCCTTGTGTCACGAGGAATTCAAGCATCAGAAATTAAGGCTAGAAGCCTCCCTTGCCCATTTAGTTCGTCTTAAAACAGAAAAAGGATTCTAGACAGTAGAGATTCTTTTACTGTCAATAAACCTTATACCTTCCATTTGGACAATAATAAATACCTCCAGTTATGACTAGCCTGAGGTACTCTATGAAGGTCAGAGAAGATCTTCATCCTTACTGAACAGAAAATATGATACCTATATAGCCCCTCTAATAAAGTTAAAGCACAATAAATACAAGGGATCTGCTTGATGAATGCAGAGTTTGCAGGTGGTATGAGCAGGAGGAACCACGTAGGCCAAACCAACAGGCCCTGAAGATAACCGAGTGGCCTAAAGTCACCAAAGCCTCCTGGCTGCAGGCTGGGCTGTAACTGAGTCTGCCTCCCTCGCTGTTGGTAAAGCTGTCTATCCACAGCACTCACAGCTTCCAGATCCAAGTTACATAGAGCAAAGCAGAGTTACCAAATAAAAAATGGTCTTTCAAAGCATGTTGTCCCTGGTTTGTTTCAGTGCTTTTCTGCCTTCTCCTCCTTCCCCTGCTTCAGAGAAGGCCAACAAGATTGCAGTTAAATTCTGTGTCTTAGACAAAGAGGAAACTTAATTGCAGTCTTCAGGAGACTGAGTTTCTATTGAATGAGATAATGAAGCATAACCAATTGCATTTCAGTGCCAGGGCTCAGAAGGCAATTTGCTAAGAAGCAGAGGTGTGGAGCAATCTCCTCAGCAGAGTGATTCACTGAAACACAGCAACTGGCAGAGACAATCAGCCCCAGATAGAGTTTCATGGATGACAGTAAAAGGAGCTTGTAAAAGGCTCCAGCTCAGGCAAAGTGGGAAAGACATATGACCACTGGCCAGCTAATTAATAAAAATTATTACTAGAATTAGCAATATACATGTATAGGACCTTCCCTATGAATGGTGAAGCAAAAATATTTACTGTTAACATAAAACCACTGAATTAGTCATGCAGTCTGTAAGTACCCCCCTGCCGTCAGCAGTGCCTGGATTCAACAAAACAAGATGCTGCTCAGGACAGAAATGTATAACTCTAGCCCTGAATACTGAATAAATGGATTCTTAAAATGTTTACTAAATCACTACACAATAACTAGTGCTATATCACAGGAAGCCTCGTTTTCTCCTGCTAGAAAAGATCAGCTGAACAGCTTTATTTTTCAATGCATTTTCGGAATGTGCTTCTATGAGCTTAAATGATGGTGTTGAGTCATAAACTCTGGGATTCATCTATTCAGCCCGTGCTCAGGTATCTGGAATGCAAAAGGCTGAGAAAGAGAGATATGAGCTTTCGGTTCTTTACCAACTCATTATGTCCTATATTCCACCAAGTATTTCCCTTCTCCAAAAGGAACTTGCAGAATAACTTAAGTAATCTATAGAGATACCTCTATCTTATGGATTGCTGCACAAACACCCGACATACTGGAAAAACCAAACTGAGCTCCGCAAAGATATCTGATCTCCCACAGGAAACCAATTATTTTGTCATTGATGAAGGAAATACAGTTCTTCGTTCAACAGAGTCAGCTCCAAGTTGCAAGAATTCAGTGGCTCTATCACTCCAGATCACATGCCCACTTAAATACCAGATGAGCCAAGTGTTTGGGAACAAAAATCTAGAGCAGAACCAGCACTGACAAACTTCTAGGAGCTTGTAAAGAACCTGTCAACCTACCACCAAAAAGAGATGGCTGTCACTTCAAGAATACCCACCACATTTAGGTTTATCTGACACACACACACACGCCCCCCCAAGAAAAAAAAGTGTTCCTTGGCTGAAAGTGGAATGGACTACAGGGGAAAGAATTCACATTCTTCTGGACAACTGTAGATAGCACTGGGTCACATATCCCTCTCAAAACAGCAGAGTAGGAAGAGGAGCAGAAAGGAAGATATAACTACATTTTCTGTCCTTCACTGTACTGATTTTTTTCAGACACTCATACAAGACAGAATTTGACAGAGCAAAGTCTCATCCAGGAACTCCTCAGACTGACATGACCTGGAGAAGATTTAAATTAGGGAAGAAATTGTACAGCCTTGGTCTCAGCTGTGAGACCTCAAACATAACGTCCATCATCCAGTAAAGACATAAAATGGAATCTCAGTTAGTGAATGTCAGGAAGAAAGGGCTTGGGATTTGCAGCAAAAGCCAATTAAACAGTTCCCATCTCAATTCTGTGAGCATCTGAGATTGCAGTGAGAGGACAGTGTCTAACCACATACCCCTAAGACAAAATGCATGAAACAAAGTATTCAAATACTTTAACTTCACGGTTTTAACAGGAAGGGGGACTCAAATCAACACTCCTAGATAATGGAACTCTGGATTAAGATGTACAGAAGTTCACAGTTCATTCCAAAACAATTAACCAGCTAAATCAAGACCTTAAACCAAGAACTACGTATGTCAATACTCCTGGGTTTTGGGGAGTTTCTGTTACAGATCTTGGCTGTTTTAGCTGTACAGATATAGTACAGAGTAGCTACACAGACCAAATGATGGATAAAGACCACACAGTGCTGTCATTAGCAAGTTCCCAAGCAATTCAGTTCCTCTACTCTTTTTAGACAGTGCTCTTCACAAGACAGAACAGAGTTCCTGGACAACATTATTTTATGTATCACAAAGCGTTAGGGTTTCTTTTTAATGAATTGGGAAAGCAGAACTGACTGTTACTAATACTTTGCATACTACAAGGGGTAACTAACATCACAGACTGTACAACGCCATGTTCTTGCGGTAACATTTGTGGAGGATAGAAATGTGCCAAATTCCAGTGTCATGGGTGAAAAATGACATTAACAAGGATTGAGGGTTTATATCTTCGCACCCATGCCTCATCCACAAACAAACAGTACAAATACTTAACATGCTGCTGCCTTGGCACAAAAGCCTACCTTTGCCCTGCAAGTGGCCATGGGCCAAAGTCAGCTTTCAAAGGCCCTCCAGCACTGGCATAAGCATGCTTCCACTGAAATCAATGGGAATTTCCTCACTGAGCTAATGAGAGGAGACCCTGGCCAACACCAGCCTCATCTGTACTGAGTATAATCCATCATTCTAACAAAATAGAAAATTCTTTCATACACAAAACAAATGAATATTCAGCACAACTATACACGATACCAAGTCCAGTAGCATTATCAGCTATATAACAGTCATGAGCAGAGAAAACTGCATTCTTGCAGGTCTATGCTGAATCTGAACAGGCAAATGGCACATTATTTATTCCCAGTCTCTGAGCTACTCAGTCCCTTAACGGATGCTTTAAGTTTTTTCTTTTCTCAAAGATATCAGCTCTTGTTTATTTGTCACCCCCATCTGCTAAAACACTAGACTGCTTCCCCCAGCTTTGAGAATGTTGCAACTTCTAATATCCCTTCTCAAAGCCTATTTTCTAACTGGATGGCTTGCTCCCCAGCATATTCATTTTAGAGGGAACCAAAGCATGATTTAATCTGTCAGGTTCCTTAAGATATATTAAGGAATCTCTGCATTGCCAGAGGGTCAAAAGTCTTAAACTGTTGATTCCTGATAGTATTTGCAATAGGCAGAAGACTGGAGTACGTTTGCTTTGTTCCATGTGTTCTGTCCCTAGGCATCCTCTTTTGGCCACTGTCAGAGAGAAACTGCTGGAAAATAAGACCTATGTGGAAGTATTTATGTTCTGCAATGGATCTGAAATGAAAGTCAACATTGTTCACTTATATTACTGATCTCTTGCAATGACCAGGTGCACCTTCTATTTTGCCCTTCCAATCTGTTCTTAGATGCTATATTTTCAATGCAAAGTAATCAAGACAAAATTGTCTCATATTAATATAAACCTAAATGATAATTTAACATTACACAAGGCAAGCATCAGAAAATAGCATTAAAGCTGTAATGTTGCCCAGACCAATTACTTGTTTCTCCTTTCAGTGAAATTAATATAGCAGTTCATCAACAGTATTCAAGACCAAAAAAAGTTTTATCAGCACGATTATTCCCTTTCTCCATTTTCAAACTTTCTTTACCTAAGCAGGTAGTGAAAAGCAAAGTCAAATCTGTCCAAAGATCTCTAGGAAATCTTCTCTATAAGAGATGCCATGCAGTACTTGTCAACTCTCACCATTTCACAGCCAATACCTGCTTCAGCAAGAAGTTCTCAGTCATGCAACATCATTTCATCCTGGCTGAGTTCCCTTCGCTGTCCTTATCTCCAAATGCTGAACCTGCCTCACCTTTTCAGAATCTATTTATATCAACTGCCAGCAAGGTAGCAGAGATTGTCATCTCCTACCTGAGTGGGACACAGCTCTGCAGAGACGGAGAGGACATGATTTTAGCAACATGAAAGGAAAATAGCTTTCTTCTTCCAAAAGAACAAGCAACAAGAAAGCCTTCATATTAATGGGTAAACCAAAGCAAGGAATAGTTGTTTATGCAAGGGAATGATATACCCAGGGAATACTTTCGCTAACAGCACTGCAAGGAAGCTTTAAAATGGTGAGTGTGTTGCAGTGAGCCTGTATATATACAGCATGGGCCCAGGCGACACCAAGCCTTTTTATTCCTCTTATCAGTGAAAATTAATGGATGGATGAGCAATACATAGACTTAAAACACCTAGTTAAGGAAAAAAAAAAAGGAAAAAAAGAGAGGGATAAAGCTCAGCTAAGGGGATTGTTTTCCCCCAGCATGCTAAAGCTATGTTAACACTTCCAATAACCGGAATGCACAGGAGACTGCAGTACCCACACAATTTCTCCTCTCAAATTTGTGCCAGGCCAGCTTAGTTTCCCGTCAGAGTGCCCTGACTCAGTTTCCCTTCTGATACTGCCTATTTGAGGAAAATCAAGAAAGTCTCTGAACAGACAGACCAAAGCTCTAGCAGCTGTAGCCTGACCTTTGCTCTGAACAGCGTGAACCCCACCAGTACCTCTCCCCACATGGCAGCTTTGGCCCTCCCATCCCACAATGCTCCCATCACTTCCCACCCTTGGGCTCCTGACACAGAAGTGAGCTGTTATCCACTTGGTTTTACCCAAACAATGGCCCTACCCCTTCCTAGGTCCCCCACCTGAGCTACACCCCTTGCTGAAGTACTCCAGCAAAATCACAGCAGGATCCCTTGCTACCTACTTGCACACTCATTGGTGCTCAGCTGCTCCAGGCAGGAGCCATGGCAAGGACTGCACCCCAGATGGGTGCACTGGTGGGGCCCATGTGCAGAGCAACCCTGACATACAGAGCAGGCTTTCCTCCTCTCCCTTTCACACACAAGAGCTTGCCAGTGCTTACAGATGAAGTGTCCCCATGCCAGTCTTGTACAACATCCTAGTCACCATGCAAATTAAACAGCATTGACAAAAAAGTATAAATGCAAAGCCAATTCCAACCGTTGCTCCAGTCAGCAGCTATGCCAGCTTTCGCTGAGGATGTCCTGATGCCAGCCTAGTTGCACTGTCTGCTTCACCACCGCGGTTGGTTAAACCTATGCATCACTACCAAAATTACAGTCATATGGACTGGTTACAGCAGCAACCCACAAATTAATGTGGCCACAAGCTCCTCCTAAAATGATCTTGGTCCATTTTGCACATTTGATTCTTGAGAAAGGATATTTTATCCCTTTCTTGTACCACCCAAATCCATTAGATTTGAGTCCCTGTTTCACAAAGCTGTTTTGCCTTAGAAATTTGCCTTTCCTATCCCTACCTAAGCAAAGTGATGAAGGCCCCTTTGTTATTATTTATGTGCTTTAAATACAGTTGAACACATGCTAAGTAATTGGTCAAACACAATAAGAAAACACATCTGATCAAAGCCTCAGTATCAGTAATCAGAAAATAGGAGTAAAAATTAACTGCCACAAAGCATCCAGCAGATTACAGCCTCATTGCTTCAATATGACATACATATTTTTCAACCTCACCCACTACTCCTTTGCTCATGAAGCACATTGCACTGCACAACTTCCCCCAGCAGCCAGCGTGATGGTAACATTTTCTTTTCAGAAATATATTATCCATTTACAAAACTGCTGCTTGATACACAGGGTTAAAAGAAAACTTAAAATATATTTATAGAACATATTTTGGCCTGTGGTGTACATGGAATTGAGATAAGTCATCTATTATGCTTAGTGATGACATCTTAGTGACGTCCTTATCTTAGCGACAACCTTCAAGAAAAATTAAAAACCAGTTCAATGTAGGACTATAAATACCAAAAATCTAATTCTGCTTTACAACAGCTTTGCCTGCATATAAACCAAATCTCATGATATGAAACTGTCCCATAGGCAGCAAAGAACATACATGCTTCTTGTGCCACACTAGGAGCATCCTTAACAGATGCTCCCATCTGATGGCTTATGGATGGCTTATTCCCATAGCAGGAATGCTCCTATGGGAAGAGCAGCAGGTCAAATCCTCTCAGGGGATGGAACCAAAAAATCCCCATTGGGACTTTTCAAAATCAGAGCAGGCAAAGAGCACAAATACCTAACGGATACTGTGTTAGCAAGTGAAACACCCTATACTAGCCAGCAAGATTGTCCTCTCTAAATCATCCATCTGCAAGGCATTCTTTGTCCCACTCAAGGCACACAATGCAATTTTGAAGCAGCTGGTGGAGAATCAACTTTTGGCCAAGCTATGCTCTTGGTGAAAACACATGGATGAGACAGACCCAGACCTTGGGCAGCAAGTAACAGGCAGACGTGTGGTAGACAAAACAGTGTTTTGCTAATGCAAGAGTCACTGATGAACTCTAAATCAGGAAAAGAAACTGCTCCTGACAATTTCACTATATGGCATGGACCAGGAAAGCCACTCCGCGCCTGTGCACACCCCTCCTCACCTTGCAGATCCAGCACCATCAACAGCAGGAGCTCAGCTCTCTTCCAGCACATTGCAGTTCCATTGCTCTACATCTGAGCAAGGTATTCAAGAATATTTAAACTGCTCTTGGATCCAGGGCAGACATGATGCCAGAAATCTCTATCAGGAAATAGTTTTGAAGTGTGGCCTGCTCAGTCATTACAGGATTTCAAATTTTTTTTGCTATTTAAACTGAACAGTAGAAGTTTAATCTTGAAATTCAAAACCAGGCAGCTTTATAACCCAAGAAGAAAGGTAGAAAAGACCTCACTAAGGGCACCATTCCTTAGGGATTCATTCAATACATGTACTAATATTTTTCCCTCTCCTTCCCTACTGTCCAAAAACTTTGCTGCCCAGTTTTAGTAGGATTTATTGTTACATTGATTTTCTATTCCTTTGTGTTTTTCTTCATGGTCTGCAGTGTTAATAACAGTAACAACAATAAGCAGACGATCTGCCTATTCCACTCATATCCTACTAAAATCCACCAGAATTTATGAATTGGTGAGCTGTAATTGGCTACAAAAACATGGGGAGAAAACAGTGATATGTAATGTTAATTTTTCTTGTCCTAGGATACAGCAACCGCACTGCAAGTAAGCAAACAATTCTAGGGAAATGTCTCCTGCACTAACAAGAAAGATTCACTACCTTGTTACTAACAATCCCAAAGCATAACTCATGCTCATGTTCACATATCTGCCAGGAATATTCAGTTATTCTTTAATAACAAAAAGTCAGTCAGCTGCTCCTGCTTTTCTCCCTAATTATGAAAAATGTGGCCCTTCTAATTTTGAATTATAATAAAAGTTCTAATTTTGAATTATAATAAAAGTTCTAATTTTGAATTATAATAAAAGCACTGCCCGGGGCTCTTCAAGTTCGTCTCTCTCTACACATGAATTGTCCTTCAACAAATGCAAGGTAGCTAATGCATCAACTTGTGAAAAGTCTTCACCGGTAAGTACCTAGAGAACACATCTGCGTGTGTCCTTGAGGCACACCATAACATTGCATTTCTATGAGAAATCCGTTTGAACCTCCACTGATGAGATCGTATAATGCATTTTACTACATATTCTGCCCTAGTCGCTCCCCCTTAATATCAACAGGAAACACTCACCACAGATATTCTACTAACATTTCATATATTCTACTATCATTTCACACATTCTAAAGCATTTAACTTTTCCATACCATGCTGCAGTACATTAGGGGAGCATCCAAACACTGCAGTCAGTTTTATCACAGCCTGCTGTTGGAAAAGTTCTCTTTACACCAAGTGACTTATAAAGTGCAGAGTTTCACACTGCTACTGCTTTGCACTGGGTAGAACTTCACATTTGGCATTTATCTATACCACCACAAACAACAGCACTGGCCTGAAACATTGACGAGTTTTACATCTACGACTGAACATCGTGGTCTTTTCTGCATCAAAAGCTAAAAGTTTTACACACATTTACTTCAAGGGGAATAAAGCTTACTCCAAATTCAAACTAATTACACTTGACAGCACTTTCATTCAGGGAACCTGAAGGCTTCTTAGAAATCTTGGGCCTGATACTGAAGTCATCTGCATAAAGAACCAGTACTGCCACAAAGGACAGTTCAAAGCAGGGAACGCAGCCTTGAAGTGAACATCCAGCAGGCCACCACGTCCACCAGTGAAAAGCAGCTGTACGGAGGACAGAGGGGATGAAGATGAAACAGAGACATGCATGGCATGCAACTGCCAACACAAAAAAAGAAAAATAATGAAGAACGTTCTATTTGTATTTAATTGCACAGAGAAGTAATTCCACTATATACAAAGGATAAAGTATCTGTTCTTGTAAGACCTACTGTGCCAGTGTAATAAGCCACAAGTGCGCAAAACCTCTTGTTACACGGCTGTTCCATCATCCTGTACTGCTTTGTGCAGTGGTGGGAAAACTATTCCAGGGGAAAGCTCATCCCAAACCGATAAGCCAGAGCCCAGGAAAATATCCAGGGGATGTCCACTTGATACAGCATAGGTCCAAGAGGGCCAAAACAGAGACAGTCACATTCATGCATTGCTGAATCCAAGTTCTCTAGATTCTTGCCAAAAGACATTTGTTCAGCCTCTTGCCAGAATTTGTTAGTGCAGCTTCAGCACGGTACCTGACACAACCATATGACTTTTGGTTGGCACAAAGCCCAGAGGAGCTCCCAGCCACCACAGGTTTCTCCCTCACAGTACATTTATCAGCACAGTTTGCACGTCATAAAAACAATTTCTAAATTCACATTGCTTTAACTTCACCTCATATTTCAGTGACCCAGCAGATATGCTCTAAGTTGGAGAAGTGAGTCATCTTCCTCTGCTTTATTCCTTCCACAAGGATTTTTCCCCCTCTGCAACACAGCTGTAATATTCACCCCAGTAGTCACATGAAGCTGCTCACTTCACCTACAGAAAAGTCTCCAGGCAGAGTGACAGGGAGAACATGTTGTTTAGTCTCAATGCTATAATCTAAGGAAAGAGTCACCTGAAGATCCATCCCCTTCTGCAAACAGGTACTTATTTCTACAGGGCCTCAAATGCAAGTGTTTTAACTGGGATGACCCTGATTCTTTTGCCAAATCAGTCTATGACAGTACAGCTTCAGGCACTCAGAGAGATCTGGATTTTTGCTTGTGTTTGATTTTGGCTCATTTCTGACATGAGTTCATGCTCCCAGAAGCAGGTAATTTCACAAGCCCTTCTACCAGATAGTAAGTAAATACATTATGGTTCTGCATGAAGGAACTGCAATATATACTGAAAATCAATGCCTGCATAATTCTGAGGGCAAGAACTTCAGAATGTAATTTTACTTCAATACCTTATGTATTTACATGCTCTCACCGAGTTCCAATAAAAGCCTAACAGCATTCAGTTTGAATGCAGCTCTGCTACAGGTATGTACATTTGACAAAAAGTGTACTATTAAAGTAGCTTTCATCTATTCACTACATGGCCTATCCCTATTTTCTATTTAGGGAACAAAGACTGGAGTCATAATCATAGGAAATTATGGTCAGATTTGGAAATACAACAAACTGTCGGATATCAGGCAAAAAGCCTGTGGCTGGCCCAGGAAAGCAGTACCTCTGAAAAGCCACTGTAGGCTCCCCTTTCTGTGTTATCTAGAAACAGTAGCCAGTTCCCATGATGGTGGTGGCCTGTTGGACCACAGCAAGGACCCCTGAAAGGGGACCCCCAAGATAAACAGCAATAGGTCTTTTTCTTCTCAACTGCATGGAAATCCAAGTCAAGCAAGTGCTGAAGGGCAGAAAAGAGCTGCAGGGTCCTGAGCAATGCTCAGTGCACGACACAGGAGCACACAGATCTTGCTGCGCAGCAGCTCTGCAAGACCAAAACCCAGGGACAGCACTAGAGAGTCAAGCAGCAGCCAGCCGGAAGAGCCCTCCATGCCCCTACAAACATCCTACTGGGTGTGAGGTATATTACAATCCACTCTGCTATTATATAGTAAAACCATATGTTTCAAAACTCTGAATGCAGTTTCTCTGTCTAGGGTTATATGCAAGCAGCTGAGGTCAGTCATTTTTCCCAGGAAGCATTTGCTCCATATATCTTTTATTTTAAATCAGATTCAAAAGCTTTGTCTTCCGCTTCAAAGACACAATACAAGCAGCATAAGATGATGTACACATCTTATGCAGCTTACAAGAGACTATGTACCTGTCAGCCATCATTCACAGTGGATGTTAGTTTAGATGCAGTATTGAAAATATCTCAGTGAAGGCTGAAAGAATGAAAAGCAATCTCTGCAGTCACATATTGCCCGCAAATCAATGTGCCAGTCAGACTTAAGGAGAATGACTTGCATCCCCATAACGAAAGGCAGTCTAATTTCAATATTCAGACTTCAAAATTAAGCCCACCTGATGAAATATCACCAGCAGGGCTACTAACCAGGAAATCTGAGTTTTGTGTTGTTTTCTTTGGGGTCTGGGGGATTTGTTTTTTTGTTTTGCTTTTAAGTCTAAAGTAAAATGAGGCCTGGAATTTTCTGATCCGTTTTACTGTGATGAGCTGAAAACTGATGCAAAGTCTCAGATGTTTTCACTGCAACTGATATAAGAGCCATAGCACACTACTGGGTTACAACCCAATTTTTGCACAATAACATGTAATATCTGGAATGTGCCGTGCTTATTCCAGAGAATATTGCACAGAATTTATCCATAGAACTCTGAAATAAAAGAACTTTTGTTAAAAAAATAACAGGTCAATATTGTTTAAAAGCCTTGGTTAAAAATACATAATTTTCTTTAAAATAACAAAGTTTGACCACCTTTCACATTCTTCTAACAGAAAACAACTGCTGCCAACTCATAAGTTTTGCACATCAGCCTTTGAAATCTCCCAGTTTGGCATCCTCTGAATACCAGACAATTTTAAATATCTCATCAACTAGGAAATACAGGTGGCAAAAGAGATTTGATTGAGAACAGATTGAACTGTAACTCTGAACAGTTTCTCCTGTGAAAGAGAGAGAAGAACAAATTGCAATACAGTTCACATGAGTGAAGCTGTATAATTGCAAAATGCAACCTCTCTCCATGGATGAGAAGGAACTTTCCCTATCAATATTTATAAGCTTGGTATTTCAGAATCTCATTAGAACATGTCTGATATCTCACAGGTTGTGTAGAAAATAAAAAATAATGGCATATTTGCCACAGCTTCTGACAAATGCCAGCTTCTTTTTAAAAAAACACCATCCTGCATCCGCTACCCTGTGCTCCCTGAATGTTCCATCTGATGTTCTGCTTTAGGGAGTGTTTGCTGCTGTGTGTAGCAGAGCATGTCAGAGTAAAGTTTATGCTTGGAATAAGTCAAGCCTGCCTAACATATGTTGTCCTCCAACCTAGTAGAAATAAATATTTTAGTTACTTCCCCTCTTCTACAGTCAGGCTGATGTTTTTCTTCTGCATCTACCACAGTCTTTTCCTTTGGGCCTCTTTCTCATTTACACAGTTTGATAAAAGAAACAGACTCTTCCAAATAGCTTTGCTTTAGATGAAGAGCTTAGTTAGCATTTCCTCCCCTTTAGTGCAAGATCTCCAAGGCCACCAAGGAGACCTTGGGAAAAAAAAAATGCCATTGAAACAAGCATCCAAACATTTGTGCAACTGGAAAAAGATAAATACATTCTTCAAATCTATAGTAGCTTCATAGGCAGACAACAGATTCATGCATGGGAAACGTACACAAGTGTACGCATGCCTTTGCACATACAAACCAACAGTGCAGGATCAAAACACCCTACCTCCCCTACTTGCATTAATTCAAGTGCAAATGAGCCAATAACATGCACAAACAACGTTCTTGCACAAGCAATTGGTCTTTACCCTCTATTATTCTCTTTATAACAAAACCATTTTTAAAGCCCATTTTGAGCCATAAGATTGACACAAACAGAGACTAGATGACAGCCACTAAAATTCTGAAAATCCTCCATTATTAAAGTATATATATCAACAGAAACAGCACCTGATGATACATATCTGTATGTTATCACTCTTCCTTAAGGAGATCAGAATAAAAGCGAGGGTTGCACATCATTCAACATGAGGATATGGCCCAGTGTGTTAAAACCTCAGCAGGCACTGTAATGAGAATAAGGGAGCTCTTTAATAAAAAAGTCTTTGCAACAAGAACTTCCCTGTTGAACAACCACACTGCTAAAACATAAATCTCAAAGCAGCTTTACATTTTCAAGTTTATTCTAAAATCTGATCCTGGCTCTGCTAAACACGAAGAACTCCCAAGATTACTTGGCATAAAACATACTCCTCTTCCAATAAATATATTATTTTGACCCGTATATTATACATGCTAATGTTCTTCTGGTATGTCAGTGTCCTCAGCAAATGTGAATAAAAGAAACAGCAGCCTATATAAAGGCTGAGTATTATGTATCCCCACTTCTTCACAGCAGAAATCAGGCACATTCCCAAGCTGGGAACAGGCAGGAAACACCGAGCTTCCCAATGCCAAGAGCTCTGTATTCATGTTCAGTGCCACAGAAACAAGATCTCCAAGGCAAAATTGTCTCTCCTCCAAAGGAAAAAAAAAAAAAAAGAGATCCTGGAAATTCCATTTTAATTTCAGCCTATAAGGGAGCATCTTTTCTAACCTCTCAAGCATTTTTAACTTCTCAGATCAGTTTTAAACATTTTCTGCACCAAGTTAAAAAAATACAATACCTTCGTATTTCTTACCCATAGGCAGTAAGACTAAAAGTTAAACAGGTTCACAATTAAACTGCAGGAGTTGACAACACCACTTTAAAATAACTTGCCCCATAATAACAAGACACCTTTGTGGAGCACACCACTTGGGTACTCTGAATCACCAGGACAGAAATGCTGCAGGGGACATTTGGCTACTTACAGCAAGAATTCTCATAAACGTAGGTGCACAAAAGTTTGAGTGCAAGTCAGATGCATCACTGGGTGGATGATCATTGTTTTTCTGGGTTGCTTAAAGTTTGGTTAAGTATACTTTGGTGTGAGTTATAATAGCATTGGTTTTTAGTGATCAAAGTAAACCTTGAAACCTATATGTAAATAACGTTGAATTCATACAGAGACTTCCCCAGAACACCACTGCTGTTCATTACTCTGTACAACACAGATGTTTTAGTTTTCTGTTTAATGTTTTTTTGGGAGCGCAAGGGGAGGATAGGCTGCAGGAAGGTAATACAAGGGGCACACTAGCTGGAGATACTAGGTATATTTCTGATGACACTCTGATACAAACTGAAGTGCCAACTGCTGAGGATCTCTGCAAAGACTACACCCACAACCAGTCAGTGGTAGCCCACCTGTGACAGTTGCCAGCGCTGCCACAGGAGTAAGTAATAATACTTATCTTCCCCACAAGGGTGTTGTGAGGATTAATTATAGCTAATGTTTGTACAATAGTGTGAACAAGTATAGTGCGATGTAAATGCAAAGTATTATCATCTCAGTGTCATATTGAGGGAGTTTGAGTCTCCACGGAGAGGCCCATTTTGAGAGCACAGTCGTGCCATGCTAGCGTTGCACATTATGTACTTTCTGCTTTAATGTCTGTTGCTTTATGCACATTGTCATTTCAGTTGCAGATTTAATTGTTTGTGGTTAATAAGAGTTATGTACACATTTAATGCTTCACATATTGCTAGCTTTATGAGCTAATTCATCTCCTTGGTCACATTAACCCCAAAACAGTTATCAAGCATTGGAACAGGCTGCCCAGGAAAGTGGTTGAGTCACCATCCCTGGAGGTATTTAAAAGACATGTAGATGTGGGGCTTAGGGACATGGTTTAGGGGTAGCTTGGCAGTGCTAGGTTTACAGTTGGGCTCAATGGTCTTAAAGGTCTTTTCCAACCTAGATGATTCTATGATTACCCTGAAAACTTATACTGGGATTCATGAGACTACTCCTTCACTGCGAGGCCTGAAAACAGATCAAAAAAGCCTCTATCAGGAGGTTTCAATTTTATACTGTATATATGACAATTTGGCAAAAGCAAGCCCATAACCTGTACCTGGAAATAACTATTGTGATTATCGATGCAAAACAGAGGTTTATCAATACTTGTGCATTTGCATAAAAATCAATAACTGAGGGGGGACTGAGGCCATCCTATTGCTGCTCAGCATATTTACTGAAGTATGAGAGTGTCTTCATGAGGAACAGAGAACTCTTTGAGGCAGGACAACACATTAACTAAGCAAATTCTCTTTCCCCTTGGCCAACAGGGAACACAGGAGGTCTGCACTGGTGCATAGGCATGGAGAACAGCACAAAGAGGGTGTGAGGGGCTCCATACAGAGCAACCCCCAGGCAAACCGCTCCACTAACATATGTGGCGAGCAGACCCAGTGACAACCAACCCACACCAGGTCACAAGCTGTCAAAATCAAACACTACCTACAGCAAGGATATAGATGGAATCAGAGAAAAACATTGTACCCTCTTGTAGCTGGCCAAAAGCACTAAGAAGGGACCCTGGAGCAGGTCGCAGGTTCACTTCAAGGCATGACCAGGACAAAGATTTCAGCGCAAGAAGAGCGGCACAATGGTCTTTGATTAGCCTAGAACATGCCATTTGTGTCAAATGGATTAGTCCTAAATGGAGACAATGACATTTATTCCCCAGAAACTATTTCAAATATATGGCTTCTATTTTTTATATGTTTGGGGGGTTTTGTTGGTTGGTTTTTTTGTTTACCAGAAATAGTTCTTCAAAAATAAAAATTGAGCACTCAACCTGTCAGCACCTCAGTGAATATGACGGCTTTTCATGATGTGGTACAGTTAATGGATTTTAAACAAGGACTCTGCTTTTTAACAGCATAAATACTGACATACCTATTTGATGATCTCTGTTCCATTGGATCTTCAGGATATTTAAGTACACTTGATATTCAACTACCACTGAAGAAAACAGAAGTTAAGGATGAAATTCCTCTAAGATCACTACCAAGCACAGAGGACTACTCCAGTGTATTTGTAATGCATTGCCAGAAATATTTCACATCTGCCCGATACAAAAACAGGAGCATACAACAGTAACATATTCTTTTCCTTTGACACAAGTGCTTACATTTAAAATTCCTAAAAGGCATGACAGAAATCTAAAGCAATTTAAGAAAAAGAAAATGAAAAGTAAATATGAAAATAAACTGCCATTTTAGCATGATCCTTCCTAATTAGGAGTAAACAATGAAATGTTATGTAAAGAGGACTATATTCTTCTTTTATTAGTTCCACAGAAATTGAGCTACAATGGGAACATTTCAGTAACGTACCAGCTCCTCTGTCCTCTCTTGAGTTGCTCCAGGCAATAATTAATGCTACTGTAGGGATTCAGTCACTCTTCTTCACTAGTGAAGTCTCATCAGCCATCCTCATTTGGAGCCTCAGGAGGAATCTCAATACAAATCAGCAATCCACAAGAATCAGACATCAAAATCCCACCGCATTAAGTGAAACGTGGCTATATTGTAAGGAATAGGTTGCTTTTCTACATTTACGTCCAGAAAAAGATTAGAGCAACACTAATTGCAATCAAAAGCTTCCTAGCACTTTTAATATTATACCTGTCTCACAACAAACACTTTCAGAAAGAAAAAACAAATATATACATAAAAAAAGATTCCCCACAGTTACAGTCAGGAAATTTAAAAGACAGAGAGTTTACTCAGTCAGGAAAACAGCATATTAAAATGTTGTTAAGCTAGTACATTATTTAATATTTATTATTGACAAAAATATCCCTCAGGAGACATGTGTTTTAGGAACATACATCTACATTAAGAGACATTTACCTGTTTTACTATGCTGAGTCTCTGAATCTAGTTCAAATGACTCTCCATTATCACCAAGTCAAGAAGAATTTAGAAAAATACTTATACCACCATGGTTCCTTCATAAAATAGCACTGTCATGTTAAAAACTATGCATTTTCACCATTATCCATTCCAACACCCAACAGCAGGATGTTTGCACCCTCCCATACATCACAAGGGTCTGAGGGACAATGTAAGCTAAAACAGTGCCAAAAATACACACATTACTTGCCATCTCCCCCCACAGGCTGTTAAGGAAGGGGTAGTGAAGTCCCTGAGGCTTGGAGAAGTGACTAATCAAAGAAAGCGCTTTTTAAATGGCTTAAAGATACTTTTTTCTTTCAGAAGTTTTCCAGACAATTACTGAGGTCAGCAATGACCAAGGAATAATTAAACACCTGCGGTGCTGTGAAAGCTGAATTTGGAGGCACAGCAAGGAAGAGAAGATGTGCAGTTCAGGCACTAACCTACTGGGAGCTTCAGATTTAAACCCTTGTCTCACTAAGGACTGATGCTGTCAGGCAGAGCAGACTGAGTTCCTCTGTGCAGCACTGGCCCGCTCCTGGGGACATCAGCAGCACCACCTTCGTAGAGCACTAAGCAGATAAATACATTAGACACCGTGAAGAAATTCAATACTGTGTCAACAGGGCAGAGACCATGTGCAAGGATGGATGCTGGAACAAGTCAGGAGGTGGTGTTTCATAAGGCAGCCTTTCATCCTGAAGGCTAGAACTCAAAAGAGAGCTGAAGTCACAGTTCACAGCATTTACCTCTTTTAACCTTTTTATTATGCACGCACTGAGTCACCTCCAGACAGGCTTCTCAGCATGTGAGGTCTGCAGCAGAGAGGAGTTTGGCCCAAAGGTTTAGGGAGGTACAGGACAATGAAAAAGGTAGTTCATTGCAAGTTGTATTTCTGCTCTAAAACAAGTATGCACAGTCCTTGGGTGCTGGGAAGGAAAGTAGGTACTGGACTTGCAGGTGCTTAATAAGAGGCACAGAACGAAGCCCTTACAGCATAGCTCACAGACACCAGGCTCCCCCATGGCTTCTGGGTGCCCATGTTTCTTAAAGCCCAGTAATAGTTGTAATTTCCAAACCAAAAGATTGCCAGGCAATATCCACCTGTCTTGAACAATGTCTGTGAAAAGAAACTCTGTTGAGGTGGTCGTATTTGAAGAACTGACAATATTTTATCTCTAATTTTGCTTCCCAAAATTCAGGTAGAAAAGTCAGGGCACCAGGCACACAAATCCTGCTATTACCATTCAAAAACACACTAATAAGATTGCTGTGTAAAAGGAGGCTTTGGGCAAACTCTAAGTCCAGTAAACATCATATTTATTTTTTGCTCAGCAGCAAAATAACTGCCTTAGAGAAGGTTCTGAATGCAGATTAAACAGAGGGAGTTGCATGCAGGTCTTGCAGCCAAGTAGCTGTTGTGACATGAACTGTAGCAGGGACTCAGAGGAAGCAACCCACCACAAACCCCGTTCCACCTCTGCAACACAGCCATGGCTGGGAAGAAAGAGCTTACCATCAAATAAATACAAGCAGCTGAGACCAGTAACTTCCTTTGTTGTTTAAGTGCATAATCTCCACAAATGCGGCCTTTTTATTCTTAGCACCCACAAAGGACAGGGGTGCATTAAGTACTAACAAAGCTGCCCTCAACTGGCAATGTCAAGGCAAAAGCTTGGAGAAAATTGCCATATGTTAACTGTATAAATGAACAGCTTTTCAGGGAAGAAACTACCTTAGCCTCTGTCTAGGCTGGAAATTCAGAGATTATTCAGAGATTTTTCAGAGATTTATCGCAACTCAAGAGGCTGCCCCATGTAGCCATACATCCTGCTTATTGGTCCATGCCATCAAATATCTAGGAGGTGCTATGTAGCTACAAGGATGTGTATCCCCCCCTTCCCGGTGGTCACCAGTAGCAAGATAAAATGTTACTAAGAGCAAGACAGGTTAAACCAAGTCCTCTGCAATTTGCCTTCTTTATAGGAGTGAATTCTTACATAAAAGGAGGACCAAGGGGGCAAGCAGAGGTGCTCTTTCCTCACAGACCATGGGAGTCCTGTATGATACACAGCCCTCAAACCCAATATTCCTTCACTTACTCAGTGAAAAAACACCAAAGGCACCATGGCAGATGTCTCTTCAGCAAGTGAAGTTATTAGATCAAACAACAGAAGCCAACAATCCTCATGCTCAAGAAAAGTATGTGCAAACCAATTTATTGTGTAGGAAAAAAAAGAGAGGCTATGTTCATTTTTAGCAAAGAAAAATCACATCAGGCCAAAATCATAATACCCTAAAGGATTTACTATCCTCTGACCAAGTTGCTTCAGCTGCAGAGGCTTTCAAGGGGCTACTCCAATAGCCTGGAGTACAACAGCCTTACAGTCACATGCATCCCTCCCCACATGCCCGGGGCCAGCAAGGGGGAGAGCTCCCAGCAGAGCCTTTACGTCACCCAGGACTAATCTTAGGCTGGAAAAATCTCCAAGCAGAAAACAGAAATCAACTTTCCAGCTGTTTTTGCATCCATAAGTGAATACAAAGTACGAGCTGTGAGGTGACAACAGCAGGGTGCAGCCCAGCTTCACACCCTGCTCCTCTGTGTATGGACCATGGCCCACAGGGTGCAGTCCCAAAATCTATTTGCCCACGAAGACCAGCGATACCAGAGCAGGGTATATTAACGAAACAAGAGCTTTGTGTTGTTCATGTCGCATGCTACAGCTAACAAGGCAAGGAAAACAATCAAGCATGTCAGCATGAGATCTCCCTCCGTGCACAGGCAGGGAAGGAAGGTTTGCTGTGCAGTTTTTCCCCTGCACTTTATCTAGGGGCTTTCTATACAACTCTGAAAATACCTTTTTGCTTGGTTTTGGGTTTTTGGGGGTTTGTTTTGTTTTTAAATCCCTGCAGTAGGTAAAAGCTGAACTGTTAAAAAAGTATAACACAAGCAGTGCATAAAAATTAAGGTATTGAAAACATTTTAGAGACAAAAGCATCTAATGAGTGCATTTATGGAAAGAACTAGTATTTATTGAACCCTCTGAAAACTTGATGAAGTTATTTTGCATGAAACCAAATAGGACATCATCAATTCAAACGGGTGGGAGAAAAAAACAGAGGTGCAAGATTGCAAGTCTTCTGATTATTTAATTTATTTCTAAATAATTAAGAATTAATTTTTGACAGTCAGGACTCAGTCCTAACCTATGCTGAACGCTCTCCATTTCCATTTACTATTACAAAGAAAAACTTGCAATTCAGAGTTAAGCCCTACATAATATATTTCCTGCTAGACCATTTTACCTATCAAGCTGTGCTTGCACTATTAGTCTTTCCACACTGTATCTACCTCAATCCTCACAGTGCCTTTTGATAAGGTTCTTCCTTTTCCACCATGCAAAATTTCACCTGACCAACAACCTTTGCAGTTAACCTTAGAAGTTACTTCCTTGCAGTGATGGAGAAACACACAAATTGGACACAGGAGAATACACTATAGGTCCCCAAACATGCAAAGGTATAAGAGTATGTACTTTATTAGAGCACCCACCCCCAAAACAGCCACTGAAAATGAAGGGACTCCCAAGTACCCCAAGATCTGGAGGATGTGCATAGTGACCAGGAACTAGGTACCTCCATTTAATATGATACGAAAAATCTAGGAATCTATATATTCTTTCAAGTACCACATATGAAGTAACACTGCAAATCTGCTTTTCAAGTTTGATTAACAGAAAGTTTTCTAAAGTAAAGTCTTCAGGAAAGAATCTTTTGCAGCAATTTTCTATCATCTTTTTCATGCATATACATTTCTAGCTTACGTGATCAGAGATTTTGAGGAAAAAAAAAATAAAGTAGGGAATTTCTAGAGAGAATTACTGTGATGGTAACCTGGCAAGTTGATAACTCCTGCCCCTGCATACCATGTTTTTCCAACATAATCTTTGTTTCTACAATATTACTGGCCAATGACCAGCAACAAACTCAGAAGCATGTGAATGCATTCAAATTATTAACAGTTCAGTTATCCCTAAACTGGACTTTTCTCTATGCACGTCATCCTGCGCTCTGATTATATCAGCATTTGTTCTCAATCACCACAGCAGTCATTAGAATATTAATAATTTCTGATACTTATCACATCTATTGCCAGCCACAAACATAGAGGAAAACAGGTATCTTGTATGACACTTTGGAAATCAGTGGCTGGTGAGACAACATTTGCGATGTCTGAGCACAAAGCTTTCCTGTACAGAACTTCCCATTTTCTATCATTCCAAATATGACTATATAACAGAAGGTGCAAACTGCAACCTGTTTTAGTTAACAGTTACAGGGGTTTACACTGGGCGTACCATATTTGGAATGTCTATCCTTCAAAAAAAGCACTTTAGCAGGATAGTGTTATTGATATCATGGAAAGAAAGACTACGCATCCCTAAGGATTACTGCAAGCAAGTCTAATAATATTACATCAAATATATGTCCAATGTAGAAAAAAGTCTAAGGTAGCTAGTAACAAGCCACATGAAACTGCTAAATTTTTCTGTAAGGTCAAATCAACACGTTACTTCTGTAATTAGCAGTTCTTTTTATGGAATTCAGCATCTTATCTCTAAAGTTATCCACTAGTTTAACTTTTAATGTTATTGTTCCAGTTCTTTGGAAAGCTGGGGAGATTGTACATGAATATTTCAAGAGTACTGTCCAGGCCTAGCCGAGACAACAGTGTTATGTGAAGTCAAGTCAACACTGCTTTGCATCATACAGTCCTGCTTACCAGGAGTTGACCCAGCAACATAAGTCAAGTTAAGGCTGTATTTCAGGACTGTCCCTATCACTTGGAAAGGACAAATTGTCCTTGGGATTCAGAGAGAATAATTCCAGAAGCAAGATCTTCTCCCACTAGCAAGATCTGCAGGGTGAGGATAACCCAAACAAGGGCACAACTTCCTTACTCCACATAAACAGCCTGAAAATAAACATCTATTGAGCCACTCGGAGGGCAGAGGTACATGGAAGAGGATGGTTTAAACAGACAGCATGTATGCCACTACAGCTGTCACCTACTCAGGATGAAGCCTTTCACTGCAGAAGCAGCTAAGCACTGGCACAATGTGCCAAAACATTTGGGTATACTTGGTGCAACAGACAGTACCTGAACCGATGAGTTAAGAGGCCTGCCTTTGGGACTGGTTATACTCCAGCAGATGATTGGAAAACTCAAAATGCATATAACAAGAAAAAACTCCTTGCACGCACTCCACTACTGTCAGTCACAGAGATTCTCATTCGACACAGTGCCATCCAAACTGCAAAAAGGTTGAAGCCATTCTGAAGATACATATTGAACTCAAACTGCCTTTTGCTCAAAGATCTTTTCTGGAGGAGAACCTGACAATCATTAAGCTTCCTAATGCCTCTATGAGGCAAGCCCATTGCTACCAGGGAATACAGCAGCAAAGCTATGAAGCCCTGAAAATCTCTGGGTCAAACTAAAAACTGCCTCCTAGAAATTAACACCAAGCAACTCACTTGCAGACTGATCATCACTTTTTGCCATGTAACACAGAGGGACAAATTTAGCCCTGATTTTAAGTGAAAAGATAGCCATAAGAGAGCATGTGAAGCTTAAAAAAGGGATTCCATCAGTTCTTCACAACAAATAAGCCGAAAACACCACTATAGTTTTGCTTGATTTAATTCTTACAAAAATGTCTTATCTCCCTCTATGGCTTGTACACTGGTGTCTTTAAATCTTTTTCACTCTCCTAGATTGTAAGGTCCCCACTGCTTCCCAGACAGGTATGCAGAGGCTTGTCTTGAATGTTCTGTAAAAGAACTGGATATTAGAAAGATAATAATTACACTGTTCTGTGAAAGCTGTTATTTTCACATACATTGCGGAAGCATTCAGAGGTGTGAACCTCTGAACAAGCAAATTCTCCTTCTACTAGAGACCACAGAACAGACAATTCTTGCCAGAAAAGCACTCTGTGCTGACAGCAAAAGCAGAAGAGAGAGGCATAGAAACAGAAGCAAGGAGCAGAAATTGCCCCAAGGTCATGTGGGTGTTCATATTAATGAAAGGTTTTCACCTCGATCTTACAATTTCCACTTAGGTGGTAGCCTGTAAGCTGAAGTGTTGGATTCTGCTGAGTATCCTACTGCCATCCTTTACAGTTCCTGAGGATTGCCCATGTTATTTCTTGGTGTTAGGAACATTTACTTCAAACACTGAAAAACCTTTCCTAAGAAACCTTGAAAAAGTCCCACGCAAGCAAACCTTCCACAGAGAGGTCTCAAAGTTGACATATGTAAAACAATGGAACCACGTACAGCCCGCTGTTCTGCGGCAGCTCCCACTGCTGACCCAATAAATACACAAGTGTGTGGGAAAAGCTACAGCATGCAATGTATCGCCTTGGTCTAAACACAGGAGTTCATTCTGCTAAGAGTGTCATGTTATGCAGCCTTGATGGTTCAGATCTCAGTACTACAGGTAGAGGCTAATGCAAACTAGTTAATGAAAATAGGGCTGTTCTTACAAGCCTGCTGGATGCGAGTTAGGATGACTAAGGCTGGACCATGCTGTGAACTTTGAACCTGACTCTTAAACTGTGTTGTGTGCAGCCTGAAAGCCTGCGATGTCTCAGTAACTGCCAGAACAAGTAATTGAGTTTTCATATTCTGAACTAACCCTGTCTGAGGATTTTAATACTCTGCAATTACACAATCCCACCTCTTCTCCCCAGACCCTAGGGATTTGACATGATTTAAATCAAATTATAGGAAATACTCTGCCCAGAACAACACTAAGCCCCACATAAACTGATAGGAATCATAATTCAGACCTTGCCACATACACGTTCACAGTGAGTCACAAGATTTCCCCCCCACCATACCCACTGCCAGAGCATGAGATACTGTTTAATTTAACATGCAGCACAAAGCCTCAAATCAGTATGTCACCAGTTTCTGATGTCCCCAGGAAAATTCTGCTCTGCTATAAGAAAGTAAAATGAACAAAATATCTAAGGCTGGGAAGGTGGACAATACCTAAGGAGAAAAATATTCAAGTCTGTACGCAACATACGCAGACCTGGGCAAACGCTTTGTTTTCTCTTGTGTCAGACAAAGGCTGATGATACATGAGCCCTGTCCAGTGGAATCCAGAGGAATTTTGACACTCCAAGAGGAGTGCAATCCTACCTGAAGGCCTGTATGTCAGAAGGGAAGCACCCTCTATGAGTGCCTCAGCATGATTGCATTTCCATTTCATTAGAAATGTCTGTGTCTGCCTTTCACTGAGCATCTCACCAGTTAAAACGCCTAGTTTCCCAATACAACTTTTTATACTGTTTGTACTGGGACTGCTCAAAATTGGGTTAGGTTTGTTGAAGTGTTTGTTTTTTGAAGTTAGGCAAATTAAAGAAATATTGGAGTCCTACCTTGAGTTACAGGCAGTGAAGCAGCATAACTTATGTCAGTAATACCAAGTTATATCCAAGTCTTAACTGTGAGTCATGGAGTTATAAAGAATGGCTGTCTACTGAAAAATCTTCATATATTCCATAGGATTATCTTCTTGACACTGAATGAATTCCTGGCTCAAAGAGGCTCTTTGCCATCAGCTCTGAAGGGCCCAGGTTATATGTCTACCCTGACAAGTAGCACAGCACAGTGGGAGCAGATAGACAGAGTAAAACAGGTAATGCTAGAGACCTAATATTTGCATTATGCATCTTTCTGGCATTCCCGTTTGGACCAAATCTAGCTGGTCCCACAGGCCAACATGCCCATTGGTCATTGGAGCATATTAGATGCAATCCTAGATTGTATCCTGCAGTTCAATTTCATCCAAAAGAAATCCAGGTTATATACTCCAAGACTGCCCCATGGTGCAAATAAAGGTACTCTAAGCAAGAACAGCTGGGAGATAGATGTCAAAAACACACTGTTAATCCAAGCTAAAATGCTCGTGTAGAGAGAACATTTGCTCTCCCTGCTGCAAAACATGTAGCCTACCTGAACTTTGGATACCAATTCTTGCAAGAGGCAAGAAAAGTACAGAGCTAATGGGGTTCCTGAGCCTCCAAGTTCTCCTGGGAGGCACAGGTTTTGACTCTCCTCACAAATTTCTGCTGGGTTACAGTAACTCTCAGATCCTAGCAGAGGAGATCCCGCTTCAGCTGAGTGACTGTCATGGAAATTGTGCAAGTGGAGACCTCACCAGGTTTGATTGTAGGAGGTGCTGAATCACAGCCATCTCTCAGATGATTCACAAATGCAGAACAAATTATTCAACACAAACAGGATGCAGTTAGCATTTTGAGATTGAGATATATCTTCCAGCAATACAGTTATGTTAGCAATGTCTTTACAAAGCAAAAAGATCATTCCACAAGGTGCTGAAGTACACAAGACCCTCAAGCAAAGGCTAAAATTAAATCTCAATCCAACATGGAAAATTTTACACATTCTTCCTATAGGGAACAGGATCTACAGTGGTCTAAAGCTTGGATATAATCCAGAAAATCTTCCCAGAGGGAAGGCTTTTCTCTTTATTGTTCTCCTTGCTGTGAAGCATTTCCCCTGGGAGCTGCTCTGTACAAAGCTCTAAGTCAGCTTTCAATTTAAAAGGGCTACCAGTGACAGAATCTTAGTGCAGTCAGAGCTTAGTGTCTGTGCGCAGACAGCCCTCTCACAGGCTAAAGCCACTCCAGTTAAATTATTGGCAATTGTGCAGAGGTTGTTCCTCTTTCCATGCCACTAATGTTAAAAGCCCATGGGTCTTCTATGGTCTATTCTGAAAGATATGCATCTGCTTTTAGAAATCCTTGAACTGTCCACATTTAGACAGAAAGACTGGGCCCTACAAGTTTATTCTTTCATGGCTAAATATTTCCATAAAAGTATAAAAATAATGACAAATTTCTTCTGTTAGCAGATTTAATTATGAGTTTTACATTAATAAAGCCTCAGGCTTTTACTGATAAGTGGTATTTCCTAGCATGCATTTGAATTAGAGCGCAGAAAGAATAGAAATTAATCTTTGAAGTTAACTACATGGCCAGCAAAAGTTCCTGTTTCCCACAGCATGCTGTAGAGTTTTTGACAAGTTATGAAATACAGCTTTTTATGTCCAACTAGTAGAGTGACATTTGAACTCACTTTAAAGGACCTTGGAGACCAGCTAATCCAGCAAAGCCACCAACAACTGCCGCCTTCTCTAACTAAACACATGCAACTTTGCGTGATATGCAAACAGCCTGCACCTCACATTACCAGAGATGGATGTGGTAGCCCAAGAGCCTTTAATAACCACCTGAGCTCTAGGAAAATCCAGCTGCACAGCTGCCAAAGCACACACTATTCTCAGTTCTCACCTCTAACACCCTTTCCTAAAGGACCCTGGTTAGGACATTCCTGTTTCCAATATAGGTTTACACAAAGATTTCCTAAAAAATTTTTTGTAACTCATTAGGAGAGAGAACAAAATAGGACTCCACTGTGACTAAACACACCCACCCAAAGATGCAAGATGCCAACTTGAAGTTCTCAAGTCCAGATCAGGCTGACCAAGAATTGAACCTGCAGTATGCCAATCAGTGCCTTAACAGTCTACTGTTATTTCCAGCTTTACCCCAAAGCTGTTCCGTACTCTAGAAAACCCACCCAGTTTAAATTTAATTAGAAATGGCATGCTTCCATGAAGCAAACAATGCAAGATCTTCCCGTTAAAAGGTTCTGGACAAGCTTTAGCCTGACATCTACATAGACAAACACTCCTGCCTGTGGCAATCTGTGTGGAAGCCCACAATATGAACAGAAACACAAGTGCAAGATCAAGTCAAAAGATTCCCATTTGTCAGACACTGGAAGGTCCTTGTGCATCATAACCAGTCTGGACAGAGTGATGGCCTGCTCCCTTCCCCTGAGGCTTGTTCTGAGGGATCATGGGAACCTTCATTTGTCAGTCCTTGGTTGACTGATCACCACCTTCAACACAGTGGTTCATCTCCCACCACTCCCACTGGACAGCGGCACAAGGGCCTTCACTTTCATGGCCAGCAAAAGCATAGGTGTTTTATACACCTTCATCCTCATGCCAGCAATAACCTTTACTAGAAACTAAGCATTAGACAGCCTCCATCTGGAGCCTTCTCCCTGCCTGATATTTATCTCCTTGATATATTTATAGGCAAACATATCCCCTCTTGGCCTTCGTTATACTATGCTAAGTAAGCAAGCCAACCTCTTCTAGTCTCTTCTCATAAAGTAAGCTCTCTATTTTCCTTATCACACTAGCAAGCTTTCTTTGCACCAGTTTATTTTTCTTGGACACGGGTCATCAGAACTGCACACAGTATTCCAGAAGAGATCAATTCAGGTCCTTGTTAAATAGCATTTATGCTCTCCACTGGAAGCAGCTCTCACTGATACATTCTAATTCTCTCCACTTCCAACCCCTCAGTCTCCTGCAGGCTCTCCATTCCAATTTTCTTCACTCCTATCACTACTGTCCCCCCAAATGCAAAGCCAGCAGCCGCCACTTCCACACCCAAGGCACAGACCTCTAGAAAGCAAAGTGAAGCTCTCAGGGGAGGCAAGACTCAGACGGCATTCCCTGTCCCGCAATAGCCAGGGACATGGGACAGGACACAGGTGGAGTCCTGTCTCAGCTGGAATTTTGCAGTGTTTGAGAGCGCAGTCTGGCCAAATTTTCCTCAGCTAGGAACCTTGACACAAAAATTGCAACCAGATTTTTGTTTTTACCCCCTGCCCCCAAGCATAGAAATACCAAGACATGCTAAAGGACTGTCCAACCTGTCCCACCTTTCTAGAGTTTCTTATCCAGAAGGAAACTCTCCCACTTCTTTCACAAGAAATCTTCCCTTTAATTTTTTATTGGAATTCCTCATCTCTTTCGATTACAACTGGAACTGATATTATTCACCCCTTTAAATTTTAAGTAGAATGCTGAAGAAGCACTCTAAAATTATTATGTAGCAACAAGCACTCTGCAGGGTTTACTCTGGGCACTGGACAGTCAGAGCATGTTGAATTCAAATCCTATTTACACATTGTTCTATTAGCTGAAAGATTTCACTGAGTAGCAACAGATGTAGTTGCCTGGAAGCCTATTATAATATGCAATGCCTGTTATCCTGAAAATCAGACACAGCAGTTTAAGTTAACTGTGTTTCATATTGTAATACATGCAGCATACCTAATTTGGAAACAATATATATATTTGTTGCATTTGTTTTAACCAGTAGCCTTCACTTAACACAAAATTCAACTCCACAGTTCAGCAGATGCTCCAAAATTTTATGGTTTTACCCCACCTTCATCTTCAAAAGATATTTTGGGTTTGGAAGAAAGGAGTCTAAAATGCTCAGTGCCCTTAAAATCAGACTTTAAAAACAATCAGGGCTTAATGAGATTATGCAATTAAAGATGTTTAAAAACTGCATATATTGTACAAGAATTGCCACATTCTACGGTTATAGTCCTCTGCTATCAATGGGAGCCTTCACTACGCTTCAGTTGTCCCATTAAGAAACATATATTAATTGAACTATACAAAACCTTGGTAAAAATACTTATTTACAAACTCAGGAAACACTGGAAAGCATGCAGAACCATTCTATGCTTCTCCTGAATACCATTTGTCAATACTGTATGGCATCCTGTCACATGAAAAAAAAAAAACAAACCCAGAGCTTCAAGTCAACAGCATGTATTCACAAGTCTGTAATTCAAATTTTTTCTTGTGGGAAGATGCAAGGTCACAGAGGGAATTTCATTATGAATGAGGGGAAAAAAAGGCTTTTAAATCAAGCTCTATTTCATTGAATAAGACCACTCTTTTCAGATACCAAGTCCCAGTTCGGAAAGCACATTTTTTCCCATTGCAGTGAAAAGACAGAATCAAACGTTGATTTAAATTAATGCAGCAGGGCAGTCAGTAACGCTGTGCTAGTTAAACACTGACACCTACAGTCGTGTCTTGGGAAAAAGATTGTCTCTGGAGCTGGATCCAGCAGAGCCACCGACAGCCTTTGGAAAGCATTGCTCCACACTCACACTCCAGTAGGCACGTCCCATAGTTAACGGGTGTGAAACTCGCTGTACAGATTAAGAATTATGCCATGACATCAGACCTGCCAGAATTCTGATTTGTTATTAACAGCAAAAGGATAGACACACGCAGAACACCACTGCTATCAGGAGGCAGGAAACAAAAGAACTCAAAGCCAGGCCCATGGTTTGGTTTTTCAATGTCACTTGAACATTTACAATTTCAACTGAAGTTTGCTGTGCTGGCACCCTGACAAGAGGAGGAAACACCCTGCAGTTCCTACTGCTCACACTGGGTTGGTGTTTTGTTTGTTTTTTTTTTTAATTGTACTATTAATTAGAGCAGTAATTGCAATTGAAATGAAAAAAGTTAATTTGATAACTTATATAGTAATTAAGTCACATACTGACAAAAAATAAAACATCTACAAGTATAACAACATTTCATGCTAAAAAAGAATAACATTTACAGACAGAGTACATACTTAAATTTGATGATTGGCACTAGCTTGGCCTTCAATTTTCCTCAGGTGAGACCAGATGCCTGGATCTGCACAAATCCTTCCTAGCTGCATGTCTCTTGTTCTGTAGCAGTTAGAACAAGCTCTCATTTTTTTTTTTTTTAAATATCCAGAAAAAAATAAAGCGCTAAGAAGTCCAGGGCAACAGCGATTCCCAGGCTCTGTGTGTTCATCCCATGCAGTAGCATCACTCTGCTGTCAGATCCCTGGCTGCTGTGCCCACAGCCCTTGCCTTCTCACTCCAGCACACTGCTGGAAGGATCACACACCTCAGAAACTCACTCCTAAACTGCAGTAGCTGACACTGTTCCGCTTCTCATCCATGGTCTACATGCACTCGAGCCATCTCTTCATCCATGCATTGTAAAACGGATTTATTAGTACATGCCCACTCACATTGAAGGGATCAGCCGCATCAATGATAATTTTAAACCTTCGGAGAGTCACTTCCTTCAAAGTGACCTGAGCTCACTTTATTATGCTCTCTTCAATGTTCCCCTGAAGAGACATCTCAGATACGCAGTAGTGAGGAACAGTTAAGAGATCCCTGCTATATACAGAGATACACTCACAAAACAACAGTTACTAGCAGCGAAAAAAAAATCACCCCATGTACTAGAGTTTTTATTTCCTATCTGAAAAGGACAACACCGTAATCCTTATGTGAAACCTCAAAGAGATTGTAAGATAAGCATGAAGGCCGAAAGAGAAGAAAAATGCATGTATGGATGGATGGAGGGAATCGAGTAAGCTATTGTTACAAGTGGCCTCTTACCATGAAGAGTTTAAACCCTTAACTTCTGCCTAATTGGAGGGCACTCTTCTATTCTCAGGTAATATTCACCTCATTAGGGAAGGCCCTATTAAAAATGCAGCTCTCAGACCCTCAGCTTCATTGTTTTTCTCTTGCCTGAGAGTCAGAGGGGGTTTTATTACCTTAATTTCCTCTTAGTTGTTGGACTGGATTTTCCTGACTACAACAGCCATGAAATCCTCTTTTACCAGCCTCCTTCCATGCATGTAATCCCAGGCTACTCTATAACAATGCTATTGCACATTGCCCTGATGATCACTGACTAGATGCAGCACAACTATTGCTTTCTTGGCAATTTGCACTCTTTTTAGTAGAACAAGTCACAGTCCAGTCAACCAGCAACAAAAATATCTAGGTGTTTCAGTTTAGACCCAGCTCATCCCTTTCTCAGAAATGCTCAAACTTGCAACCTCTCTCAGGGGTCACCATCATTTGTCCAGTTATCCTACTCTTACTACCTGATGATAGATCTGGGTTCATAAACACCTTGCCTGAAAACTCCATCTCACAAGTTAAGTGATTTTCCATTCGTGGTTTTTGCTCTTACAACCAAGGGTCTTGCCAGTTGTCACACGAGATTATTATATCCTGTCCACCCACATAATTTCAACATTGCAATTCAGTTAGCATCCACTGTGCTCTGTGTAGGGTTTTGTCCTGTACACCAGGCACTGCAACATCTTGGCTAGTTTACACAGCAGCTGTCCTTGGATGGTAAGCAATGGATTAGCAGGGATGTCAGGAGGGCTCCCAGGAAAATGGCTGCAGAGTCCTGGGTTCACCAAGCAAGCAGAGTGAAGAAGTGATCTGCAGAAGGTTGTAAAACCACTGAAATACAAAACTCTGTATTGTCCTGTTCTGTCACAAGTACATGAGTAACAATTCCATGACCTTTACTACACGGCTCCTGCTGTTCAGGGGTGCAATCCTAAACCTTGATTCACGGTTCCTCCTGTCTTTTGTCCTGGGGACTGGGCACATCAGGTCCTGAGATCAGTAAGGGACAGACCAGGATGTTTGTGCCATATTTCAGGATTAATTGAAAACAGGAATGCAGAATAGAGTTCAAATTTTAGTCTGCTTTTAAGTCTTTGCCTCACAAAATAATTAAATAATTTTCCTCATATCTTACCCAGAATACCACAGACTGAAAAGATAAGAGCAAAGAGAAACCAAATTATAAAAATGGCATGTCTTAAAAATTTCTTTGGATTACATTATGGTTTCTCACCCCAGCTGCCAGCCTTGATCCTCTTACTCCCCATGTCTCTGTGCGCGAGTACTCTCACACTGAAAGAAACTCTGAAGTGGAGAAGTCATTTCTGCAAAGTCCTCAAGAAGCTGCCGTTCCTTAGTCTCTCAGTCCTTCCACCCTCAAACAGGGGGAGCCAAGCATACCCTTGGATTACACATGCAAATCAAGGATGACACAAATAACTGCCTGTAAAATGCAATTATGGTAGCACTGAAAAGGTTTATGCAAGACTTATGGTTTGCAAGAAAAGGAAATGACTACTTTTAAACTACCAGTGATGGAGTAATTTGGATTTTAAAAAAAATAACCATCTGCTTTGTTTATTTATTTAAATTTTAAGTATTGGAATATTGATTCTTTAAAGATTTGTGCTGGGTTCAGTTTATTAGAGTTATGCAACTCACTAGAACACTAGCTGAAAGGCAAGTTTCTTTTCCGTATTAATACCAAACCATATCTTGTCACAGAGAAAGCTATTTTTCAGTGTTTCCCCTTGAAAACAAAAACTGTCAGCTGAGGCCAATAGATAGGGAGTGCAATCAAAGGATGAGAGGAGGAAAACTCTTAACTGCAAATCCCTGGACTACCCCTATCATCACTCAAAGAAACAAAACATGTATCTGGGTGTTTATATATCACTATAATTTATTCAGGGGACGTGGCAGGTTTTACACTTCTATAGTCATAATTATACAATGCTGTATACTTCAGCAAAAGTACACACAAAATAAGTTTCAAGAGGCCATTATAAAGCTCAAATCTGCTCGCAATTAGGGATCTCGAGCCTGTTATTACATCCCCTCCCATTTTTTCCAATGTATCAAGTCACACAAAAACACTTGTTCCCATTAATGGAAACAAGGAAAAATGATAGGATGCAGTGTTCTACCTTGCGAAAGTTTTGACGTTACCCCCCGTCCTCCAAAAAAGCAGTTTTCCAACTTACCAGTAAGAGACATTTCAGCTTTTATTACAAAGCACTTTCAAGTAGTTTATAGGAGACAAAAGGCCACAGACTACTCGTATTTTACTACATCTCAAGTTTAATTGGCTGTTCAATCAAATACAGTTGCCAAAAATTGAGTGTTTTCAAAAACATCGGTTTTCCATCAGAAATTAAGACAAGATCATGGGAGATTTTAGAAAATGAATCTTCCTGATATTTTCATAAGTTATAATTGTTTTAATTATCTCCAAAAGCCAGAAAATCATGCTAGGTGAAGGACTATTATTTATATTATCTTATGTTATGTTGAATGCCTTGCTATTTAGAGAAAGAAAAATTCTGAGGCTGCTCAGGATGCCCTGCAGGCATAACCACTCTCACTTGAATGTTGGGGCAGGATTTGGATCGGGCAGTGCCTTAATTGATTTTTTTTTTTGTGGGGACATTTGTAGCTTGACCAAAGTTGTCCATATATTTGTCCTTGAAGTCATATTTATATCACAGCTAAATTTTCCCTCCCAATTGTTTTCCAGCTCTGTTTATTGTTTCTTAATTTCCTAACACTAACAAGGCTCCCTCCTGTCCCTGGGTTTTTCACCCGCCCAGGGCTGGGCACCTCCACAGACGTCTCCCATCTCACTTCAAAAAGCAGTCAAAGGAGCAGGAAACACAGATGTCCTTTCACAGATCATACAGATGAGGTGCAACATTACTGGTAAAAATCCTGCTAACAATTAATTCCATTTCATTTGCAAGACTTCTATTACCAAGTATCTCAGCATATGCCAAACAAGTTATTTGCCAAACAAGGTTGGTGCCTCATCCTCAGCTGGAGAGGAGCAATGATTCCCAGCCAACTGGACTAGCCCAAATACCACAGCAATTCCAGAGGTGGTACCTGGACCCCAGAGAAAATGGTCCTGTTGTCTGAACAGAGGAATGCTACTGAAAGTGGAAGCGTGGGGAGAGGGACAGGACACTAAAATAGATTTTGGAAATAGTATGTTGGAAATAAGGACAACTATTTTAGCAACAAAAAAATAAAATAAAAAGTTAACTAGAGGGTGGGATCTAGGATAAGGTACTGGGATACTTCAAGAGCCCAGATTACTCGCACGTGGATTGGACACACTTGTAGAGATTCACCTCTGGTACACATGCAGTAATTTTCATTATTTGGCCCAGCTACATGCATCTTCCATGATTTGTCAGAGAATGATTGATATAGCAGCTGTATTAGTCTCTCCATATTGCTTCCTTTAGCATGCTTTTACACTGTCAGTCAGTGCACACACGAATGCAAGGCACAGGAAAGCTATTATCACTGTGAATGCTTTAGGGGAAACTCATTTGACTTGGTCCCAAAAACAAGTCCTAAGAAGGGCTACCAGGTAGGCTCTTGCTCAGGATATCTGAGAGACACTCTCTGCCTCCACCTAAGTTTAGAAGCACATAAATCCAGCACAAAGATCTAATCAGCAGTGAGGGTACCATCCCAGAAGGCCATATTCCCAATGACTGTGTAGCCAAGCTTGTAACATATGTGGCAAAACACATCTCAGCTACCATATTAACACACCACTATGATCTGCCAGCAGATGGATAACACTTCTATTAAGACTCAACAGGATATTTCACATCCCACTGTTATTCTAATAACATTTATTAAATACAGTGCTCAACAGCCATGAGAAAAAAATAACCCAGCTTTGCCTGCATGCTGTAGGATACCTTTTTATTGTTTTAAATCCAAATGTATCTATAGCTGGTTTTCTGAAACTCCAGAATAGACAAACACTGAGATTACTGGAGCTCTAAAGATACTCAAGCACTTCCCACTCCCCCAGGGAGCTGCCCCAGAGCTCAGCCCCCACAGTTCTCACCAGCTGCGCCCAACTGGCACAAATGCTACAGTTCACTGCACTAAAAGCAACAGTAATCTCCAAAAATTTTGCTGACATTGGAGTCGTAACTGGCCTGGTATTAAAAAAAAAATCAATTATTTTTTAACAGTGCCATAAAAAAAACTATTTTTAATATATTCACAAGAATCATTAATAGCTTCTCTATCTCAATGTTTAATTTAGTTTCAGTAAACCAATGGCACAATAATGGAAACTAATCTGCTAGTCCTTATGTGTATTTAAAAGACAACGGCAGGCACATTTAGCAATAATGCTCCCTATTACTGTTATCACCATGACTGCTACATATAGTCAAAGACCTCTTTGAGGCTGCATCAATTTTTAGAGTTTCCATCAACTACAAGCACAAGAGGCTAATCCTGGGACACAGGCATTCTGCCAGGCAGGATGGCAATGTCTTCCTTGGGTCAAGTCACCACCTCAGAACCCATTTTGCCCCTCCATGTTATATTTCCTCCTTGCTGGCTGCCCTCTGTACACCAGGGGTTTTCCTCTTTACCCACCTGCTGAGAAAGTTCACTGACATTTTCCCTGATTTATCCTCACACTAGTATTTTATATAAATAAAACCCTTTTCAGAACACCTCTCCGAGTGAAGAAAAAGTAATAAAGTTTTACTGTATAGATATATCAAATCCAATTAAACATGATGCAGTGATAATATTTTTTACAAGGATTATTTTCTTAAGTATGATTTTGAGATTTGTTATGAGCAAACATTCTTGCATCCCTAAATTTACCAAGTGTTCCTGGAATATGTAATGGCTCAGACATTCAATTTAGCATCCATTTAAAAGATGAAGTCTCCATCCCTTATATTCGTTCTTTAATTTACTAATGGCAATAAAAAGATTTCTCAGACAATATACACACAAAAAGCTCCACCTTTCTTTCAGTACAGAGGACTGACCACACCAAAAACCCAGACTGAATGACACTTGAATGCTACAGGTTTAAGTTAGTCAGTCAGAAACATGAAGACTCCTATCTCCTCCTCAAGCCCTATCCACTAATATCTGTTATTTTTCTCATTAGTGAAGACTAAAGAATGGTGAAAGTGTTACATACTTCTAAGGTTATTCATCCTTTCCTGATTCTAATGAGATTGAGCCATAATCACATCATAAATGGATGATATGGCAACAGTTCCTAACATAAAGCCAATGCAATACCGTAACCAATTTTTGAGTATTTAATATTCAATACAGCAATAGAAACACAGTTGGCAGAAGAGAGATTGTACTATTTTATTCAAAAATGCCTATATTCCACAATACATATCAATTAATTTCAGTGATAAAATCTATCAACTGCTCTTCCCCATTTCACCATTTTGAGACCTTTAATAAATATTTTTTTCCTTGGATAATATATTGAACATATTGCCATGATCAGGAAGCAAAACTGAAGCTAAGAAGAGAATAAAAAGATTAGAAATCCACTTGCAGACCACATAAGATAACCAAACAAGACACTCATTCCCACTCTCCCCTAGCAGAAATAGAGACGTGTTTATAAGCCGTCAAAACAACTAAAACATTTATCTATTTTTAAAAAATGCAGAATTTCCACTGGTTTTAGAGTCACAGCAATAAACTTGATAAATGCCAACTGCAGTGTTCACTGGCTACCACATCACAAGATTGGAATCACTCTTGAAAGACTTTGTCCTTTATCATTATTGATCAATTCATAACATAAGTATTGTACATGCAGAGACACCCCCCATTTTCTTCATTACTCCTACAACCCTGGTGCTAGAGTAGAGGATAGGAACATAGGAAACTCCTTCGAACCCACAATCATCAGTTCTTTTGTTTGCTTAGGGTTTTTTGAATAATTAAGACTTTTGGTTCAGAAGTGAATGTTCCCTCAACAATGCAATGTTGCATTCCCTCATTTTCTTCTGTCATTACATTTTATAATCAAGAGCCTCAGGTATCCTTTTCAAAACTGAATTTACTACATTACTCAGACTGTCCATCCATCACTAGCCATCACCTATTCGCTATGGATGCTGGCATGCTATCTGTCAAGGTGCTCTGGTGTACACGGGGACAGCTAGTGCACGGGGCAGGTGGCACGAGGGCAGCCTGCTGAGAGGCACAGCCTGAGGAGGCAGTTTCCGATCTGAAGCTCAGTGGCCAACTCCCCAGCATCAAGATGAGGAACCCTGAGAGTACAAGAAAAACAACAGATTCATAAGGTGAATTGTTTAGACATTAGAGTTACCCTTCTGTGAAACATGACACAGACTGAGCTCCCAAGAGGGCACGTAAAATAAATTCTTTTTTTTCCACAAAGGAAATGTTTCCAAAGGAGAATCAAGCTTGCATGCACAGAGGAAGACATATGGTCCATGTACAGCACTATGCCAAGATCCATAGGATTATGAGACCACTCAAAGTTAGGATGGTCAACAGGTTGGAGGGAGAAAAGCAGAGAGTAAACTACTATCTGAAGACACCAAGTCTTATTCCTCCCCATCCAAGTACATGCACCCATGCCAGCAGTCTCACTCTACTGGGATACTGACTTTTCCAGGAAGTCCTAAGCATTGTAGCTTCTCCAGGTGGGACCCCCTTTTTTTTGCTCCCTCCTCTGGGCAGCTTCTACTGCCTCTTTCTTCTCACTTTCTTCCATTAAGAGAAAAACAGCAGCTCTGGGCTTTTCAGATGTACATTATTCACCATTGACTGTGATCCATACACTGAAGAAGTGAGAAATGCAGAAAAACACAGAAACGCAAAACACCCTCAAAATAGATTTGAAGGGATAAGAAAAACTGCTATCATAAATAATGTAGGATCCAGGGGAGTCAGCCTTAGAAACCACGACACTCTGAGCAAGTTTCCAGATGTACAAGGAGGCCAGGCAATTATGTTCAATTCTTGACTGATTTAATTGGTATGCAGAGCAAACCCACAAGACAAACTACAGGCAAAGTTATAATTGCCCTGATTACATAGCTCTACAAGAAGCTTTCAACAAAATAACAGCAGCAGTTCTCCTTTATTTATATCTGACACTAAAGAACATCAGGGACAATCCATTTTTAAAACCTCCTCTAAAGAAGCTATTATCAGAAGCAAAGAATAAAAAGAGGAGGTGGAAAAACAGTGATCTAGTCAGTACCTTGAAAAATATCCTGTCTGCTTTAATGTCTCTATTTTATTTTGTTTATGAAGGCTTAGGTTTAAAAAAAGTGCCCAACGGTTTTAATGACAAAAATAGCAATTTATGATGTAATTTTTGATGCCATAATGTAACAGTGAAGATCATCTTTGTTTTTCAAGAGATAAAAAAATATTTCTCTCACTAAATAGGCTCACAAAGCAGGGTTTGCAGCGCAAACATTACCCTCACACTTGAGCTGAATTTCTTCCACTACTGCTGACATAAATGTCAACTTAATCAATAGGTTATAGTCAACTGTCAAAGTCTTTCCTACACTCGTATTTTATCTTGCTCTTCAATAGTTAGAGAGGAAGGGAAAATGAGCTACCTAAACCAACGTAAAGCCAAACACTGCATAAAACCTTTCTCCTGCAGAGATGAACCTCTCTCCCAGCTGTTCTCGGTGCTGGTGTGCAAAGGACAGGTGCACAGGATAGCTGTTCTTTCACCCCAACACCACATGCTCCAGCAAAGGCAGGAGACAGTGTTATTCCTCGCAGTTCCTCTGCACCAAGGAAACCCTTTCTCTACCACTGACAATGGCCTGTTTCATCTCTGGCTCAAGAGCTCTGCCTGCATGAAAAAATTCATATGTGCATATGGACCAGCACAGGTACAGAAAACAACACTGAAATCTTAAAATTTTCAAAACTATTATCCATCTTTACCAATGTGTCCCCCATTTGCCAAGTACCTTGCACCTCAAATGGAGATGTATTTTGCTAAGAGTCGGTCTTCTCCTAGCACTTTGGGAAGTTACCAGCGCAAGCGCTGACTGCTCCTTTTACTGGTAACATTGGGTACATTCCTACTTCTTTCAGAGATTCGTGATCGTCATTTTGAATTATCTACCTTAATCGCTGACTTCATTGTCTGGCCTATTTAATCAGTCTTCATTAAACACCATCACTTTTACCACTTTAACAGACTGACCAGTGAAATGCAGCCTGGTACACACTGATCATTTGGAAGTAAATAAAAGGCTAAATGAGACCGAGGGATCAATATGCAAATTCTGACCCTAGATCACCAAAGCAGAGCTGCACAGCCTGGCCTCCAAACAGAGGAAGGCACCAGCTGGAACATGGAAGTCTAGGTGGAAATTCTTGCTCCATCCCAGCTTCTGTGTGATTTGGAAAAATACGTTTGGCCCGTGGCCGGTTTTCCCAAAGCGTACCTCAGTATTTACTAGAGCTCTCAGGCAGGTCTCAGTAGGTCGCTTCCTCCCAAAGCCAATAGCAATGAAATACAAAGCCTCCTTAGACATTTGTAAATCCACCTGGGTATTGATCTGCATAACGAAGTATCTGAATATAGCTAGTCCTTAGTTTCTCTGTCTTGACTGTCTCCCATTGAAATGAAATAAAAGCTGAATACATATATTGAGAGACAGACTGAACCACAGGCTCTACTGGCATAAGTCTGGCACACATTTATTTGGCATAAATTTGGTCCAGCAGATTTGTTGCCTCAAAGCTTAAAATAAACGAAAAACAAAGCTGCAAATTCAAAGCTTCACACTTCATCCTTGGAAGCCTGGGGTAGTTCTGGAGAATAGCCGTGAAAGCTACAAATGGTAATAATACATTTTTAATAAAACTGCTGTTTTAAATCATTTGCTTTTAACATCTATTTTGCAAGTCTCAGAGGAAACCAAAAGCCATTTTGTGGCAGCTTCCTCATTTTTATGTATTATGAAGAATCTCAAAGATCACTCCAGCTATATATACATGTCATGAATGGAGTTTGGTATGGAGGACAATAGCTGTAAAATAATGCCTAGGGGAATAAGAAATTTACTGAGGCTTTGATATGACACTGACAGGCAGAGGCTGAGTGCATTATTTCAGCATCAAGGTAAGTTTTCTGTCCCAAGGACAATATTTTACACAGCAATTGCCTGAAAAAAAACAGACTATTTCTTTTATTACACTTGTATGTATTTTTTCCCCACACCCACATATTGAAATTGCTATAAATCCTATTTGCTCCGAGCAACATTACCCATTTCATTTGTTTGGGTGACACGCTTCTGAGGACATGCTATTTTTTTTCCATGCTATTTCCCAATTTTCCAGAAAACTGTGTATATTAGGTTGTTTTAGCCAGTTAAGGGACAGGGGGGGAAATCCGGAGGTCTCGGCACAGCGGTAATGATGCTGACCCCCCAGAGAGATGAAGAGCAGTACAATACACAAAATCAATACAATCCTCAACTGCAGTCACAAATTCTGCATGTGATGTAGGTCCTTTTGCAGCAGCCTGCCAGCAAGCAGACAGGTTGTTATGCAGCACACACACAAGGCACAAGCAGGAATCCTTGTCTTTCAAGAGACACCAAGGGGGGGAAAAAAATAATACATACACTTTCTTTCAGCACACCACCTCAGCAGTGCTGTGATTCCCCACAAAGTCAGGGCATTACACCACTAAAAGCAGTTTACTTTGTGCCCCAGCAGGAAACAATTCAGACACATGCACCGAGCTCCAGCCTGGCCATCGCTGCAAAGCAGCACATTGAACATCTGTGACAGCAAGTGCTTTTAGACAAATTCCCAAATGCAAGAGCTGCTAAGGGAAGCTTGGTCAGCACAGCAGTACTGCCAGGCAAGCAGAGAGCACGCTGGCATATAGTGCCAACTGGACACTAGCAGCACCCTGCACAGTCCAGCTGCACAGTAGGAGGCTGCTGGGCTCAACCTAATTCTCCCCTCATCCTTTCTCAGTCTGGGAGCTGCAGATAGCCTCAGAAAGCTTTCCTCTTGCAGCATTTCCACAAAGGAAGGCTTTTCCTAGCTTTGAGCATTTAGCCAACTATAAAGTCATTTCCCCTGTTTCCCTTGTGGTAATGTTGAAGCATGCAGAAGTGAAGGATACGTAGCAGGTCTAAGAGGCACTTTGAGCTAGAGGTATCTCTGAAAAAGGGCTCACAGGCTATCTGGGAAGCTGCAAAACTACACAGGCAGAGCCAATTGTTGCAGTACAGAGCCAGCTGCAGCACGTTACTGTGCTGGCAAGGAGCAGGAGCAGTAGAGAGTTTATATTTGCCAAGATTTGTTATAGTTCTGAATGTATTGCAACCAGGGAAAACAAGCTCCCTTGACTAGGTTTTGCAAAGTTGCTGCATCTTGAATGTTAGTCCCTAGTTCGTTATTCTGTTAGTTTTCAGACAGACCAATTCCTGTTAGTCCTGGAGAAGGGCAGCTCCTTCAGACAACTCCGAAGAGCCCTTTTGGCCCCCTTTGCCTAGGAAAAGTGCTTTAATACATGTATTACTGTGGCACCTAGAGATTGAGTCAGAGCCTGGCATATGAAATGCCCAGAGAAGAGAAATGAGCATAGAGGGCATATACAGCAAGCCCTCCAAAGAGGACGTTGAGGGCACAGGCTGAGCTACAGTATCATAACCACTACCTTAGCATCTGCATGGTGATTTTGGAACAGAACCAACACAGCGCTTTTCCTCCTGACACAGTGCAGAGTGCTGCACTTCTGTCATTTGTGCATCTTTTCTGTTTTCATCACCTGCATGGTAATGCCTGTCTGTCTAGGCAGAAATAATAGCAACCCTGGTAACTGTCACTGAAACATTCCTGCTTCAATCCAGGATGAAAATTCCACACTGTGTGCTGTTGCTTGCAATGGCACTATAGCAAATAAAACAAACTGGGCCAAGGAAGATTGATTGCTTTGTTTGATCAAATTATAAAAAACAGTAGCTGAAGGGAACACAGGAGATGCAATATTTTGACTTTAATCAAACATCTACTACAGTGCCTCACAAAAAAATCGCTAAAATGTTTGAATCAAATTGGTTTGGACAGAAGCACTGTCAGATGGTTTGAAAGTTAACTGGAAATCATACGCAGAGAGCAATGTTGGGCAGCAGCGTTTTGAACAAGAAAGGCATTTATAAGTGTGTGCTTCAACAGGGATTAACATTAGACTCCATTTTATATAGCATTTCTACTGAAGCATCTGGAAGATCAAATAAGTAGCACATTAAATTTTTAAATAGTAATTGCACAGAACAAAGAGGAGACAGCTGCAATTGAAAGTATGACCACGCAACCACTTGCAATGCAACAAAACCCATAGTATTATTAACCAGTATGAAAACATCACGGCAAGAAAAATAGCGGAAAAACAGTAAAAGCAAAAGACGTGCCTTGCCATTTGGTCAGCAGAGTAGCAGAACCATTACTAAAGACCAACTGTTTTCCAAACAAGTTGCCATTCTCCTCAGCAGAGCAGATAAGATCACAGAGGGCATGACAGCTATTTATGAAGTGTACCATCATTTGGTAAGAGCTGGCCATCTGAAGACTAGACAGATTTCAGTAAAGCCGAAAAGGTTTAAAGAAAGGTCTCTATATTTATTACATCCTGGGAAGTTTTCCTCCTTAATTAGCAAGCAATTTTCTTTGAGCAGCAAGGAAGATAGAGTGCAATAAAAGCTGACACTTGCAAACACTAGCAAGAAACAGATGGTCCTGCTCTCAGTCAGGGAGACAAGGCTATGGATTTGAGTCTCTTGATTTGTTAATACTATCCCCTTTCTTTTGCATTATATTAATCTGGAAATAAGGTTCCCATAATATAATATAGTCTCGACATCACACTCAGGCTGACTTTACTGCTCTCTAATTCAACTTCTGTCAAGTCTATAGCTGAAATACACAAATTTTCCTTTCATTTCTGCCTGCTGTCAATTTACCTCAGGTCTTACATATAGCAGAGGAATCTTCATTAGCAGCCTATGACCTGTTTTGCACAGCCAGCCTCACAGCTGGTTAAGTTACTAGATAAAACACATTAAATTTCAGGTCCTCATCCCTTTCATCAACTATAAGAAAACACTCCACACTACATAATAACATGCCTTACTGTTTTTAGTAGCACCTACAAGGTATCAGATGTACAAATTAAAGAGATTCACACCTCCTGCTCTAATGCAAGGGTCCAAGTGCACCAGGATGCTCTGCAACCTCTCCCTGGCATGGCTTTGCTGCTCAAGGCCTTCTCTGACCTGGCACAGTGGTGACCTGGGATCCAGCTGGTGGGAAGAGCCGCAGTGGGGGAAAGATCCAGGAGAGGTCTTGGCTGGGGCCTCCCGCCCTGGGTTCAGGAGGTATTTGTAAACTCCGGGAGGTCACTGCTCTGCCTGGCTCAGCATCCCCCACGGCTCCCAGCTCACCTGCCCTTGCTGCTCCCTGATATCTACCTTGTTCACCCACCACCAGGGTGGTATTCAAAGTTAGGCTTCACATTAACAGGAGCTAAGTAACCTCTGCTCATTTTTAATTAAAAAGTACATTATTGCTAATACAAACTATTCCCAAACCCTGCTCTATAACCAACACTGGCCCTAGGGCCATCATTAGTAGTTGAACTCAGGCAGGAGGCAGTCAAGGCAATGAATCAAAACAACGAGAGCTATGGTGGGTATTACTGCAGATATTCTGGGCGTGCTGCCTGCCGCACACCTGTCCGACACTCAACCTGACACACTGGTGCCGTACACACAACAAAGCAGCAGCCTAGCGACACTTTAATCCCAAACCCATGAAAGCTGAAAGTTCTGAGGATCTGCTGCTCCTGAAGTACAAGCAACACAACACACAGAACGGCAGGTTCTCAAAGCGAAAAAAGAGTGAAATGTTTAAGTCATCAGCTACTACCCTAATCCTATAAACAAAGCATAACTGGTTTAAGTGAAAAACCCCAATCTTGGGATCAACAGCACCAAGTTCAACTGGCACCGTAGCAACATCCCTCAGAGACAGATATTAAAGTCAATGCTATTTAAAGTCTTTTCAAAATGACCCAGACAACATTCTCAGCAAGTTTACAGACAACACCAAAATTGAGACTAGCACTTGAAAATCTGATTAGCTATTTGCATGATTTTTTTTTCCACCATGCAGGTGGAAACACAAGAACAGGGGCCAGGTGGGTGGGGAAGCTTTACCCTTGGAGGTATTTAAAACTCAACTAAACACAAAACTGAGCAGCCTGATCCAAGCAGGACATCTGTTACCCCCAGAGGTCCCGCCCAACTCAAGTAGTTTTACAACAGCATTAGTTAATATATCAACAGCAGGGCCTGTGCTTTGTATACCCTCTGTGCAATATTAGTACAATGGGTTATGGAAACCTGACCATCCTGAATAACACTGTATTAACTTCAGGTTTCTTTTTTGTTCAAGTATCTAGCTTCTGACACAAACTAAATTAGATTTTACTCAATGCTAAGTTGCATTGAACAGACTGTCTAATAAGTACAGAAGCTTCCTCAAACCACGTTTGCCCCTCCTTGGTGGCAATTGTTACAATGACACACTTTCGCACACAGTAGCCACTTTCAAGGAGAATTATGCAAACTACACAGGTTCTCCTTCAAATTAGGTGCAAACCTTAGGTCAGCTATTTTATAGATTAAAAAGAAAAATAACACCCAATAAAACTCCTGATGGCCAGTGTGAGTAATTACTTTTCTAACTAAAAGCACATTTTCCCCCTGTGTCCTGAAGGCTCTAGAGATTGTCTGTCCATGGTTTTTGTAAGCGGACTAATTCTCAGCCTGCCATTCTTTGCCTACACTAGTTCATTCTGCTGTGATAAATTGTTGCCTGTAGATGCACTGAATCTCCAGAAATAAAACAAAAAAAAGAGGAACCTCTCCTTATGGTAATACTGATAGAAAGGAGCGAAACACAACAACATTCGTTTTAGCCATAGTGCAATGAGTAATAAACAAATAAACAAGTTATACTTGGTTAAATTATTCATGTCTATCATTTAGGAGTCTTCTTGTTCAACAGTAGGTGTTTTCCTCTCTTACCTATTTACAGTGCGCAGGTGGAGCAGAGGTAGAGGGTGATATATTTGCAGCTGTATTTGGATAGCATAGTTTTGCAACCATTCAGTATTCTATTGAGATATGAAGGTTATTGACTCTGCCAGCAAATAGCAATTACAAGTTCAGTAGGATCTGACTGTCCTAAAGCCTTGCTTTCAGCTTATTAATGTGATACCAGCTTTCAAGATAAACACAGAAGGATCTCCTTGATTATAAAGTACATAGTAGCATTATACACCATAAACAGCCCAAGACATACAAAGCATCTTTCTGGTTAGTTGGTATTTTTCTTTCTAAGTAATTGTGGTAGTAATGATTCTATTTAAGCAAATAAGTACTTGAAAAACATTCAGGAAATCTAGTTTACACAACAGACCTTTTCTCCTTAAGGATGAGGTTCTATAGAAATATGAATAAACCTTCCTTTTTGATAGAAAAATACCATGCTTTTCAGGATATTAAAGTTTAAGCGGTTATCAGAAAACTAGGACTCAACTAATTACAATCCTGTGTTCTTTCAACTCAGTATTGAAGTGCATCTTCTTAAAAGAAATGAAAGCTGCTGCCACAAAATATCTCAGAGTTTTGTAGCTCCCCACATTTTAGTGTTGTTTTGCCTTGTGAAGGAGTGTGTGGCATCTGAATTACACTCCCAGGGCCCCTATTCACCATACAAACACTGCGGTGCACTGCAGTAGAGGAACCACAAAGGCCCATTCACTAAGCACGGAACCCTTTGTAAGGCTTCAGCTGAAACATAACCCAATTGTTGTTAAGGCACACTAGACCACTGTCACTACTCAGTATGGAGCCCAGAAGAAAAATAACACCACCACTGCCTCCCATGTTCTTCCCTCTGTGGTTTATTAGTTATCTGTGGTGTTCAGGGCTCTGTATTGTTACAAGCCTGACTCCAGTAGTAATTAATGGGAATTCCCAAGAACACAACAGGAGCCTCTTAAGATTGCCAGCGGGAAGTGCTGAGAGCACAAAAAGTCCATTTCTCCAAAACGCTTTCTCTTTCAGCTGCAGAGATGCACCTCTTCACATACCTTGAAAAGTCTCCTGAACTTATTGAACAAAAATGAAGTCTCTTTGAACCAGCACCCCTGCTTTTTTTCCCTTCTCTGTACCTTTCCCTCAGGTATCATTGCTACCTACAATATGTTTTCCACTGACACACAAAAGCTGTTAACCTTGCCAGCAAATGGCAATTACAGATTCACCAGGAATGTGCTATATTTAAGTTTTGCTGTAAAAAAAGCCTATTTAACACCAGGATCAAGTACACAGAAAGTCCCAGATTCAGATCCCTCCTTGCCTGAGGAAACTCAGGCATACTGCCCAAGGAGGGTCCTCTGGCATCAGGCTACTTAGGACAAAGGAGAGAAAGCAATGCTTGCACTCACACAATCTAAGGCTGATCTACATGTTGAATAGTTGCACAATCACTGACGAGGGAGGAACACAGTACCCAAGGTGTACGAGCAGAGGAAAACAACCTGGATTGCAGTCCTGCCACACACACCCGATTTATTGATATGTCCCAATGTCCCCAAATCCCAAAGCAAAAACTTCATACTCACTCTTTCTTCTCTCAGCAGCCAGATGTTCCCCTCTCCAAATGGCATTTGGTCTAGCAGTCAGAGCACTCACCCAGAAGACAGGTCAAATCCTCCTAAATAAAGGAAGGAAACAATATTAGTCCTCCCATAATACCACTTTCCCCTTTTACAGGGTGATAGAGAGGCTACTCTCCTATGTAGGCCCTAACAAATACCCGTGAGAGCAGTGGCCACAATCAAGACAAGCACAAAGCCACCTCCTTTTAGGAAGCCCAGAGAGACTGCAGCCCCAGTTAAAGACTAGGCCACCTAGCACAAGTGTGATTTATCCCTCTCTGAGCCAAGCAGCAGAATTTCAGGCACCTGTGGCACTTCAGTAACAAAACAAAAAAACAAATACACCTGAAGACATGGGCTCCTCCAAGGTTAATGCTGTTATAAGGATTTTAACTTTGGACTTACAGGTCCCAAAAGTAGTAGCTTGCCCCATATCTGCCTTCTTGAGGCTCTAAGCTCACGTAAATTCAGAAACAAGGGAATAAGCCGTTGCTAAGCACCACTGCCTCCCTTCATTTTTGAAGTATTATTCATTTAGGGCTTGGTATAAATGTGGGTGAAAGCCCAGCCCCTCAAGGAATAACTACCATCAGCCTTGTCCTGTATGCAGTGACCTTGACAACTTTACACCACCAATTTTCAATCATAGATGATGGATTAATCAAGGCTGATTTGGACCAGCTGCACTCTGTCAGTCTTTGCTCTGATCTTCACGCTGCAATAACTTTCCATTTTAACTGATTCTTCCAGGAGTGAGGCTGTTAAGATAGTAAAGTACTCTTTACCTCCCTTCTGCCACAAAAAAAAAAAAAAAAAAAAAAAAAAAAAAAAAAAAAAAAAAAAAAAAAAAAAAAAAAAAAAAAACACACAAAAAAAGGGGCAATTTTCACTAATACTACTAAGGTATTTTTTTACAATAGTGAGAAGACTGACATGACCCAATTTCTGTCAAACGCTTGTGTGTGCACACATCTTCATTAGTTGAGGCCTGAGAAACTGACCTAAAATTTTCAGGTCAGCAGACCAGGCAACAGGAGGAGAGTCTTACACCACAAGTAAACTCACATCCATAGAAGATTATTCATAAGTTTCACAGCTCTTTCAGTGCAACTTAGAGCTTGCTACCTTTCAAGGAAAAAATTTAGTACTGTCCCCAGTTTCTATCATGTACCATAACAGTTGCCATATAAATGCATCTCACTGCTTATCCATCACAAAAAGCACATTCTGTGGAGGCTTGTACATCCCCAAAGCCTAAATCAAAAGCTGGTGTTGGACTGTTTTCCCAGCTGTGTTACCAGCACACACACACAAGCACAAGGACATGCTTGCCTGTTAATACCATTTTTAGATGAACAGTAATTGAGGTTGCTACAGGCATGGTTTCATGCAAAAGCTACTGGACTTGGTGAGGTGGAAGGGCAGTGGAGTGGTGTGCAGCCACCGGCAAACCCAAGATTCAGGACAGATGAAGTTGGCACGCCAGCCACCGGGACGCAGGCTCTGATCACTACCTGCGCTCCCATCCTGAGACAAGGAACTGCAGAGCACTACCCCAATAACCCAGTGAGCTCCACTCCACAATCTCAGATTGTTACTTTATTAACCTTGACAAAAGTTGCGCGCTCTCCCCTTGTCTGGGTAAACAGAAATCCTTCCCTAAGCATCAAGAATGATCTCAGTTTCAGATTTTTGGTTGTAGGGACCCTGCTGTCAGCACAGGGGACAACGGCACCAGATGAAAGAGACTGTCTGCTGTCTCTTCTTGTCCCACAGCAGGCCATCCAGCATTAGATAAACTCCTGTTGCTGCTTGTTGGCATGCTGGTTCTTTTAAGTATGCTTTCATTTCTCCCACTGGGCTTAGCACACAACAGACCATTTTGCTTTACAATTCAGCCTCTCATTCAACTGATTGCTTCTGTACACTCAAAACTACCCGACATCACAAGTATCTCTCTGCTGCCAGAGCCCCAAGTTACTAGGTACAGCAACACTCCCAGTGAACTGTGGGTTAATAGTAATTTCACTGACACAGGTGCTCAGAGAATTAGATCCTGGAATGATCACAGGATTCAGGAGTACTTACCAACCACTAAATTAAACTGTTTATTGGCCTCCTTGCACAGGCTCTAATTTACGCCATTCTCTGCAGGGTAGCATATAAAGGAGTATCAACTCTGAAGCTGGCTGGAATTAAGCACTGGTAAAGCAGCTGCAGCACCACTGATTCCAAGAGAACGGCTCTGTTTCACCCAGTGGACCACCTCAGCAGCTTTCCTGAACTGAACATGGACCTAGCCAACAGATCTCTGAACACATCCCCACCTGTCAACAGTGCTGCTTGACCAGATTCACTGACTTTATTTCAGTTTAAATATTGAAGCACATGAGTACATCAAGAAAGGGCTTGCGCTCTCCATAGCCAACTCTTTCCAACTTTCCTGGTTCCTCCAGAGAAGCTTAAAAATATTATTATAATATTACAGAGGTACTATAATAGCTACTGAAACAACTTCAGTAAAAAATAATCAGCAGTATACAATAAGATAGAATATACTAACGTGGCTCCTTTTAAATGCTACAGTAGAAGAAGCTAGTCTGAAACATGCAATACTGACAATGCCAGAGCTATGAAGGGACATCAGAAGGTTATCAGAAAAAAATACCATTAAATGAAGGCCTCCACTAGGTGAATTTGAACAATGGGGCACCACTGATCAGCTCTAAGGGACAGCTCCTCCCTTTGTGACCCAGACAGGGATCAGAGTGGAAAGAAATGGGGATCTGCATACAACCCAACATCCATTCCCTCTGATGTGAGATGTGATGTGTACAGTCTCTTCTAGCACATTAATGCGCCCACCCTGCTCCTTTCTTGTCTCATTTGACTAGAGGAGAAACAGTTCATTCGTATCATCCAAGTGTTCGTGACAAACTTTTGAACTAACTCATCACAGGAGAAACGCCTGCAGGCCATTTCTCTCTAATATTTATTATTTCAGGCTGACTGCAGGAGTAAGGTATTGATTACATGCAGTTCATGTTTTGAATATTAACTTCCCAACCGTAAAGAGTTTAAATAAGAGTTTAGCTTTTAGGATACAAAATAGCAGTTTCCAGAAGAGAAAAAAAATACCACTTTACCAAGCCACTGTACTATATCCCAGTTTGGCCCTTGGGTCTAGTGCTGAAAGCCAACACCTGAGCAAATGCTAGAATCCCAGCAGCCATATGAATCCAGGCATGTCACTTAATCATGCTGAGCCTCCACCTTCTCACAGGAATAATGCACAGCTACTTCAATGGGGTAATGCAAAGCTGATTTCATTAGCATTCAGAAACTGCTTTCTGCCCATCAGAGGAAAGTATTAGGGAAATGCTAAGAATCTCTGCTGTTGCTAAGAATCTCTCCTAAACTAGTTCTGTTCATAAGTTATGTGCTACCAAGCATGCAAAAATTTCTTAGAACCTTCATAATCAAGAAAGCAAACACATCCTCATTGGCCAAACACAGGCTTGTAATTATGTGGGAACAAAGCAGAAACAGCACATACATGCATTAATATTGACATGATCAAGTGATAACAGCACCATTAATATATCCTCTTGGAAATGACAGTTTGCAACCAGACAAACAGTTGGAAAATCACCAGGGGGGCTCATTAAACATTTTCTTTTGCAAGATAAGATGAATGAAACAAAGAGAAGGCTTAAAGAATGCTGCAGTAAGTCAAGTGAGAAAAGGGACAGTGGTGCTTAAGTGCACTAAATACATTCTAAACTATCCATCCAAATGGACCTCAGGTACCCAGAGCAGACATTTAATGGACTGCTGGACTGCTGTAAATAATCAGCCAATGTTGTATGAGCTAGTTCACTTACTTCAGGCAGAAAAAAATCTCAGTCAGTGCCTCAAACCAGGACAGTCAGTAGAGATAAAAAAAGCATGTGCTCCTCAGTAATCGACATTAGCACCCAGAAATGGTATAGGATCAGGAAGGTGAGCAGCAAAACTAGGCATAGGAACAAAGCAGTCCATAAAACACTTGCCATTACAACACAGGTTATCTGAAGGAAAGCACTAGGGAAACACCTGGGTCTGTGTTGGAGTCCAGCGTCAAGGTAAAATATATTCCACTGTCAATCTGCAACAAAGAAGTTGTTCTTACTCTTACCGTAGCATAGACACATAAATAATTTCTTATCATGCTGCCACGTCCTGAATTAGTTTCTTTCTTTCTTCTTCATTTTATTTTTCATTAGAACAGGTTTATCTTTCCAGTTATCATTTTTCAGCACCACAATTCAGCATTTTAACTCCCATTATTTTTAACTATGTTGGCACTGGGAAATACAGAAACAATACCATGGTTGTTTCTTAATTTCCAGACTCCATGAAAAACTGCCTGACACATACTGACCCAGGTGCAAATGATTTTGCTATACATACTGTCAAGTCAAATGCCTTCAAGTCATTTTGGCTGCTACAGATGGTCAAGAGATTGTATCTATATTAGTACAACTAGAGATAATAAATGTTAGTTCACAAGTTAAAGACCCAGTTCCAGTCTCAAAAATCATATTGCCACAGAATAATTTGAGTTGGAAGGGGTTCTGCTGAGGTCCTCCTCAGAGCAGGGTCAATTAGAGCAAGTTGCTCAGGGACTCATCCAGATGAGGCTTGAACACCTCCAAGGACAAAGATCCCACAACCTCTCTAGGCACCATTGGGTTAAAAAAGATTTTCCTTATAATTAACTGGAATTTCCTATGTTCCAACTTGCACCCGTTGCCTCCTGTCCCATCCCTGTGTACACATAAGAAGAGTTTGGTTCTGTCTCCTCCGTGTTCTCCCATCAGACAGTGGCTGACAGTCTCCCCCGAATCTTCCCTTCCTACAAATATTTTAGCTAGTGAATAGTTATAAGACTTCCAGTGCTTTTTAAATTACATGAACCTATATGAAAGAGGGTGGTCTTCTCATTGTTTTTGTTACTATTATAAACACAAGTGACCATTCTCCTCCAAAAACTACATATTTGGTAGACCTTTCTCTGTGTGACATGCAAGACAGAGCCCTTTTGTTTTAGCAATGATTAGCATTGGATTAGGTTAAACAAATACAAAGCACTTGGATCTTTTTCTAAAACAAATTAAGGATCCAATATACTTTATTAGATCTGGGAAATACAGGATATTTCTCTAGACTAAAAGCTATATTGCTTCTGTTCTGTGATATTGCTACAGCTCAGGTGCGCAGAACTTGTATCAGCAACTTACAATATCTTTAAAGTTCCAACATTCTGTAAAGTAAAGATTTAATTATCTTCTTGTCATTTTACCATTGTTGATATGCTACCCGTATCGCTGTATTAAGTCACAGAACAGAGATGTGACATGGGCAAATACTACTGATGGGGAGTTCTGGCAAAAAAAAATCACCTTAGTTACATTAATAAGCTTTTCCCATAAGGCAAACTCGGCTTAAGCTACTGCAGCCTTAATTTCTAATTTGTTTGGAATTTGTTTTGATTTTCTGTCTCCTGTTAAATATAATTCCCTTCTGGGCTCTGTTTTATGCATTGATTTTTGCAATTGCATCCATATTACATTGGGACCCAAATCCACAGCTCTCTAATTCAGGTTACACAGAAAAGTTTAGACAAATAATCCCAATTTTTTTTTTTTAATTAGAGAAATACTTTGCCTCTTTGAACAAGGATGGGGCTCAGACTAGTTACAGCATCATTTGTTCCCACAGTCAAGGATATACATCAGGAAGGGATGGACTGTTGACTTTTTAAGACTACTAAAAAAAAATTCTCTCTGGACTACACTTTGTATTCGAGAAACTTGCAGTTTAATGAAGTCATCAAACTATTATTTTAAATAGCTGTGCTCCTGAGTAGCCATCAGTGCTGCACTGAGAGAGAATAGTGAATCTCCCAAAAATCTCTTCTGCACAGGCTTCATCTCTAATGCAGCACATGATGACTTTTTCCTCTTAAATAATCACAAGTGGGTCTGACATTTTTATTTCAAGCAGGGTAATTTTTACTGATTTTTATGGCCACTACATTAGTTTTAGCATGTATTCATCTCAAAAATACACGCAGAGAGAAGAAGGATCATTACCACCGCACAGACCTGGTTTCTATTCCTGGCAAATCGTTTAGGGCTTTCTGGAAAATGCAGGTGCAGACAGAAGCAAAGTCTCCTACCCCTGCTCTCAGCTCAGTAACTCCACTGCTGGAGGCTGTACCTGTGTCAGCACAGCACCATACACCACCTGACCTAGTCTATCCCCTCTTACAAGAAGCTCCTCCAGCTACCCTTGTCTTCAACTGGAACTGTAAGAAGGCAACAGCTCTGAGGACTACAATTCAAAATTAACTGCGCTTGAGACCATCCCCATTTGTAAGGAGAAAATAATAACTATTAACTACTTTTTGGTGTTTTGCAGCTGAAGTTAGCCGGAGCTTGTAGAAGTACTTGGTGGGTATGAAATAGAGGATGATACCTAAACATTGAGAACCATTAAAGTGGTAGAGATTTTCTTTTAGTCTGTTTTATATAAAAGCAAATAAGAATTCTGGCTATCGGCTGACAGTTTCTGCTGCTACAGGAAATGCTGCTTCAAAGGCAATGAAACCTTTGTACCTAAACACCCTTCCTTCACTCCCTTCATTCACAGGGTGTGATACAACAGTTTTGATCCTCTTGCATTCAGTTCAAATAAATATTTTCAATCACAAACTTATTTTATATAGACAACCAGAATACTGTCAAAGACAAGAGTCTTCTTCCTGTTTTTCCCTTCCCCTCACAGTTTCTTCCTACAATGAATATGCCACAAGATAGAGATGCCCACGGCACTAATCCACTAATATTAAGAGATTTGGCTTCCTTGCTCTTAGAAAACAGCTTATTAGAGCTAGCTGCATGATAGATTGCTTGCTTTCAAAGTAGCCAAGAAATAGCCCAACAGGTTTTTTGGGCTTGGTTTTGGTGTGGTTTTTCTGGGGCATAAGCGAGGGTTTCCTCTTCCCCACTCTTCAAGCAGAGCACAATCTGTATTCTTTTCTGATATACTGCTTGTTGTTTAAGTTTACTCATCACGTTGATCAAGGAAACTGGAGTAGTTTAAGTACCCTCACTGTGTTCTCATTTTCATTTCAGTGATTGCCTTCTCCCCAACATCTCAGATGGAAGCAAGCAGAGCAGTCACTGTGATGTGCTACTCTACCATTGCACTGACCAATCACACAAGAAAAGACGCTTTGTACATTTTTTAAGAAGATGGAGTTTTCTATTGCTCCACCACAGTGATTATTTTTGTGTCTCATTATTTCAAACCCTTTCTGCTTCATTATAAAAACACCATTTGCTAGAGCTAAGGTAACTATCACAATAGCATGTCAAGGCAGCGTGAATTAATCAATACAACCTCTACAGCTGAGAAGCACAATGTCACTCTCACTGGGAAGGTGTAGGTTTCATTTCAAGCTGCTCTCCACCCTCCTAATTAAGCACTTTATAACTCATCTTCTACAAAAAGCCTCAGCTCCCAGCTATAAAAACAAACATCTCTGTTCAGAAACAGATGTGCATGTAACTGGAGTCAAAACAAAATAGCCCATCTATAGGAGAGAGAAAGAGAGAGAGAAAGAGAGAAAGAGAGAAAGAGAGAAAGAGAGAAAGAAAGAGAGAAAGAGAGAAAGAAAGAAAGAGAGAAAGAGAGAAAGAGAGAAAGAGAGAAAGAGAGAAAGAGAGAAAGAAAGAGAGAAAGAAAGAAAGAAAGAAAGAAAGAAAGAAAGAAAGAAAGAAAGAAAGAAAGAAAGAAAGAAAGAAAGAAAGAAAGAAAGAAAGAAAGAAAAATTGAGTCAAACATGATAGTCCCTATTCCATCTAGAATGGTTAGGCTTGACCCATACACACCTGCTATTTTCTGTACAGTGTTCCCAAGCCTCAGAGTCACTTGTTCGATCGGGCAAGAAGAAAGGAAGCAAGGGCCAAGAGAGGTTTCCTACCCATCCTTTTCACTGCCTAACACCCCATCCCATTGCCAAAGAGCACTTGTTCTGGTACTGGGGTGCTGCGAGAGCACACAGCATGCAGCCTGGCACTCACTAGAACTCAAAAAGACAGATTTTTACTTCCAGGGCCACTATTGAACCAGGAAGCTGTTAAGCGTTAAGGCTCATGTTATTATTTTAGCTTCACTAAGTGACCTGTGTGGGCTCTACATCAAACATTCAGTCCGTTTGCTGTACTTACAAAAATTTGACTTTTGTTCTTAAAATAGGATATTGCGTTCCACCGTGTCTTGTGAGTGAGATAATTTCCACCACCATCCCCCAATCCACCCAGAGCAAACCAGACCAGAGGGAGCCAGCAGAGCCCTGGGTTAATTGCTGTAGGAGCTGCTCCAAACTCCTGTACAGCCCCACCAATACAGTCATCCTTTGTCACCCACAGCCCCTCTATCCATGTAACTTTCAACTCAGCCTCTAGAGGTAAGAAACATCTTACAGCAAGAAAACCAGCCCTGGTCCTTTCCACTTCCAAGCCTTTCCACTTTCAAGATGTAGAAAAGGCCAGGCTCAGGGACTGTAGTCCAATACAAACTCTTTCTAATTGCATGATTAGGAAATGGGAGGAATAGCACCAGTCCTTCAGAGCAGGAGTTCTTTACTTCCTGCAGTCAGCAGTATAGTCACCTTCTCCTTCAGAAGGGACAGACGGGCTAACTAGGAGTTCAAACTGGCACTGTTTGTGCCTCACCATGCTGAAGGGTGGATCTGGCATGCACTTCTGCCTCTGGTGATCATACAGGAAAAAGCAGACAAATGGGAAAACATCATTTCTCCCTTTACTCCCAAACCTTTTATCTATTCTGCAGTCAAGCACTAAAGCAAAGGCTTAACACTGCCAGTGTTTTCTTTAACAAGAGGTCTCCTCCCAGTTGCTTTTGTTCAGCTGTGTCATGTACAGATCTGGTTTGGGGTATTTTAGAAAGCACTGCGGAGCTGACAGAGGTAGAATAAACGCTTTGAATATGGAAATTTTGTGCATTTTTTTAATTTACTTTGTGGGAGTCCTCCTCACAGACCAAGAGTCATATTGTGCCAAGAGCCATATGCATACAACACTGAAGTTTATTCTGTATCATGCTGCTAGTTTTCCAGTGTATTTTAACGCACGGGATTTTATCACCAGTCTTTCAGCAGCAGATATCAAGCAGTCAGAATGAAATGGCTTACAAGATCTCTTACTGGCAAGAGTTTAGATGTGGTCTTGAAGGGAAATGGAGTTAAAATATGACAGGCAATAGACTAACCCATACCTTAACAAAGGATGAATTTTTCAGACAGTTCTTTCTCTCCCAAAACACAGTCAGTTCCTCTGGGGTCTGCTTTGCCTGTATTGTAAGGGTTGTAACAGTGTACTAATCCAGCCCTTGGGGCTGACTCAGAACAAGAGAAGGTATTGAAAGCAAGCTTGGGAAAGAGCAGCACCCTTTTTACTGAGGTGAAGACAGCTAGCTGTTATTTTACTTTCTCCCTTCAGAAAGATATTTGCTTAAAAACAAACACAATCAAGACACTAGTCTAGTGACCACTCTGTCAGATGGAAAGCAACTCAGCTTTAGCAAGCAGTCTCCCAGCACATTAGCCTTTCCACATCAATTTAAGGAAAAGTTTCATTTTCTTCAGTTTCTAAGTCTATCTAAAAGCAGATCCAGTAGCAACTCTTCCACATATCTACTTTACCCTCCAGTGGAGAGAATCAGAAGCAGACAGCTCTCAGAATCAGCTACAGCCAATGTAGAGAACTGCCAGCCTTTGGATGAATGGTACCAAGAATGATACATGGAATAGCCTCATGAATATACTGTTTGGCCAGACTGGTTTCTACCATACTTTTTTATGTTTCAGTACTATAGTGACCACCTTCAAGCCAAGAATTTATGTTCCTTAAGTTGTGCCAGCTGCAGTGAACGCACATAGTCTGCTTTGAGATGCTTTCCGATAGCAACACTGCTACCTCTTCTGCAGCTGTTCTGCAGCCTCTAGTCTTTTTCCTACCAGGACGAAGTTTGACTACCAAATGACCTGAGCTTTTACTTACCCTTATTCAGTGTTCCAACAGTAATAAGCAAGCAAGGGCTGGAGCTAGGATCTTTGGCAGACAGAGTAAAACCCTATTCCTTTCTGAACAGGCTGTTAGAAATGGTTATCTTCCAAGGTAATACTTCAAGGGCTATTCTCAAATGTATTTTATATGAAGACAAAGGAGTTTAGATAAAAAAAAAAATAAAGATCAGGTCTCTTATTTGGTCCAGGATTGACAACTGAGAAAACCATCTAGCTGAAGATTTTGTAGCAGCCAGAGGAAGAAGCAGTCACAGCCCTGCTTGCTTCCACAAAGGTAACTCTAAAGTAAGGATCTGTGTCATCAGATCAGAAACAGTCCCCAGCTCTCAGTTTCCTCCCACAGCTGCCTGTTAAACAGCCATAGGCTCTATATTTTTCTACCCCACCTTAATTTCCTAGTACAGACACCTATGTATCCTTGCCTCTCCAGCATCCTTTTCAGAACAGTTCTGCACAATATTTTGACTCCCTCCCCCTTAAAAATGGATGTTGGCTAATTGTGGAAGTCACCATTTCTTTTGGCACTGTCCAGGTTAGTGTTGCACCTGTTTATCTCAAGTATTGTTGTTGATTTTCCCATTTCTTTTAACATCACTGATAGTATTGCAACTGGGCAATAACCCCTCATACCTGACACTGAGTATTCATCAACCCAGGATGAGCACAACGTGCCAGAGCAATGTAAATGAAGGGAACAGACCCCAGCATGCAAAGCCCCCACGCAAGACTGCTCCACCTTGCAGGATGGACATAACTGCCTCGCCTTTGGTTAGCTGGGTCAGTTCCCCAGTTTCAGCCTAAGAAGAGCCAGAGACCACAGCGACATCTCCTCCCACCACGCTGGGCTGATGGTACATACACACAGCCCTGACAGCTCCTAAGCAAATGTGCTTTGCTCTGCAAATGCGGAAGAGTAGCTTCTTCAGTCGAGGAAAATATGCTGGGCTTACTGCAGAGCTGAAGTAGTGCAGACAGATGCAAATTCTGTGGCTGCCTGCCAGCACGCAGAATGGTGACTGCAAAGGCACAGCGCTGTCCTCCCACGGCCGAGACGGCAGAGTTACACAGCGAAGGCAGAGAGCTGGAGCAGGCTGGTACCAGCACAACCCATTTGGTCTGAGAACAGCTCACAGAGGGACAGTCTCAGCCACAACAGGCCTTCAAGCTGCAGTCTGAGCAACTCTGCCCTAAAAATGTGAGGCATCTACGTAGCGCATTAATACTCAAGGACACACAGGCACATACCAGGCAAGATATCTATCCTGCTCGCAACACGCTTCCTGATGCTAGACAACAGGAGAGCTACTAAGCTGAAATCCAATTTTAATCCCCTTTTTGAGTGAGTTCACGTAAGTTCAAAAGGGAGCTCTCTATCATTGTTATAGATCTCATCTCCTGAGACAAGGTGAGGCAAGTAAATCAACCGAAGTATCATTACTAAACCATAGGAGAAATGGGTGTATTGGGGCTGAGTTGGTTTTCTAACTACAGCTTTGATTCATCTGTTTTTCTCAAGCCTGTCTCATCTGTCAAGCTTTCCGAACCGGTACCATTTCAATGCCTAGCTGAGCCATAAAGTTTCCACTGTTCCTCATTCAGTTTAACGCAGCACTCAAGCCTCTATGCTAAAAACTGTGGCACCACATGGAGAGAATAGATACATTTAAGTTTAATGCTCACTATAGCTAACAGTCATTTATGTTAATAGACACTTTTGTTTCTTGGAATTAATCTTCCTCTGGGATTTTTTTTTAGTGGCATAAATCAGGAGAGATTATTTCCCTTACAATTTAGAATACTCTTCTTTCTCAGATACTAAGAGCGGAGAAAGACAATCACAAGCAATTGAATTACCATATCCTAATGAACTACCATTTGTCAGCTGAGCCAGAGCAACTATTTCCTTGCATGTAGCTGGTAAACATCAGAAGGGCTTGAGGTAGGTGATTAAAGCCAGTACATTTAATTCTGCATTTGCAGTAGGCTGAGAGAGCGCTGTCAACCACTTACAGCCACTTGCCTTCAAATCCCCATCAACTGCAATCTCTTCTCCTTACTGCACATTTTAATTTCAGCCTTTTCCAACTCTCCCAACACTGGCTCTCTCAGACAGTTCCTGCTGAATTTCCCACGGGCCTCTGAGTGCTGGAGAGCTGTTCCTGAACAATACAGATTTCTGGACCACCAGCACAGGGAAGTGAAGAGGCTTGCCTGGTGTCCTAGGAAGCCAGAGGGCAGCTCTATTCTCAGCTCTGCAAGAGGCATTTTGACATTTCTTATGCCTCCTTTTCCTCACATCTGAATTGAGAATAACTTTGCAAAACATCCTGAGATCCTTGGTGAGAGAGTAAGATATATAACGCTCTGGGAGGAGATGCCCAAATGTGACATCTTGAATGACTGCAGGATATATACATTTGAAACCTCAGGTACTAAAAGAAAAAAAAAAAATCATCTTCTCCTATCCAATAAAGGGTTAAGGGTTCAAAAGAAATATTTTTAGCAATGCCGGGTGCAATATTAGCTCAGATACATGAGTTGAATCCATATGGCATATTAACGATTCCCAGCAAGGAAACAATTTCAGGAGCTATTCATTTAAGCAATAGTTTTCATTCTATCCAAATACTGGAAGCAATAAAGGCTCCTACACACCCAGGAAAATAGATAAGGAAATGTCATAGTATGAAAATTGGAGAATAGGAGACAGATGTCAGAGATCCAAGGAATAGAAAGTAGTATTTTTATTTTTCCTATTCCCCCTTTGTGTGCATGAAGGGCCACACACAGACCCTGCTTTGGTTTTCAACACAGTGCCCAAAGATAGGAGCTTGTACTCTCTCCTCCCAGGAGAACAGAAGGTGAAAGAGGAGGGTATTTCCAACAGAGGTGGTAATTCAGAGGACCAAAAGATTACGTGTTTAAAACAGGGAAGGAGTGAATAATGCCCTCACCTGGAAAGCAGCTGGAGTTGCCCCAGCACTAGCCCTTTAGATACTCTGCTACTGTTTTAAAACTCCATAACAAAAATGAGCGAAAGCTTCGTACAAGCGAACTCCCCTATGTGCAGCATGGGAAAAGCAGTCCATGCTTAGCCCCAGTCTGTCACCATACACTTGTAATGCCCTGCAGCAATGTCACATCTATGGGTCCACGTATTTCTTCTTACAGAGGCCTGATCTCACAGGCAGCTGGGGCTTACAGGATGGCACATGCAGCTTTTGGCTGGTCCACACAAGAAATACTTTAGGACTGTGGAGCATAAGTCACAGAACATACATTTCTCCAGACATTGAATTTTTCCTAATGAGATGTGATCGTCTTCTGCTTTTGCTGATGTCTGTGAAGACAATGCACAAGTAGCACTGCATACTTCAGCAAAAAACGCTAAGGATCTGATCTTTCTTTATAGAAATATAATAGAAAACTTTGTGGTTGTTTTTGCATCTTATTAATTGGAGCTGGATCAAACCCAGGATGAAGGACAGCATTCCCCACTGAGACAAAGGGCAACAGTGGCCTGGAGCCCTTTCATCTCATTACCATCAGACCGTCCCACCAGTTACATCAGCACTGCACAGAGACTAAGGTTTCGTCCTGGCTCCTGTCATACGGCATTTGAGTAGACTTAAACACTGCCGGAGCATTTCCAAAAAAGGCTAGGCTGTCACAGGCAGGAATATTCACCTCTCTCTCTCCAGGAGGATGTATGCAGATTGCTGGGGAGTCATAAAGGAAATGCATCCCAGAACTACAGCAAAATCAGTGAAATGCTTTCCTTTGTTCAACTTGCTGTTGAACCATCCTATTTGGCCACATATGGAGGCAGGTACAATGCTGCTGCTCTTTAAGGAGTTTATATCTACCATCTTTCTTCAAAAGGAAGAGTAACAAAACTTCAAATATCCAAAAACTTTGAGGCATGCAGGAAGCCTGCAGAGCATCTGGCACTGCTCTGAATGCAGCACTGTTAGTGCTCTACCGTGTCCTCTACCCTGTCCCATCATATGTTTTGAGCGTACCCACCTGAGCTGAGCTTTGAATACCAGCTACTTCTGGGATCACTTAGATACTTTTCTTGTTCAAGCAACTCTGCAGCAATGCTTCCCTCAACAGTATTTCAGCCTTGCTGCCACCTAATCTGACTAAACAGATCAGCGCTGTTTCCCCAGAGTCTGTAGAAAAGGGGCTTATTCTAAGAGAATGTTAACGACCTCTGATAAGAGCTGAAGCCTCCTCTGTCATCAACCTCAGGAGGGATTAAAAGCACTGAACACCTTGCAGAGAAATCTGTCTACATTCAGCCACCAAGTTCCGGGGTAGGATGTGCGCCTGTCATACACAAGATCCTAATAATTCACTTGCAATGTCTTTTTCATTGAAGGCAGGAAACATTTTATCAGAGCGACAGAAGTCTCTTTTTTTAACATTGCCTGAAAACTGTCAGAAAACCCTACTCACAGCCAATGAAAATACTTTCCTTCAGGAGCTGCAAAGACCTTTCACTTTTCTTTAAGGCTAAAAGAGCTTTCTGCAGTGCCACTTTCGTGTCCTATTTTTCGCCATCTCTGCTCTGCCCACTGCTTCTGGGGGTCGTCCCTGCTTCCTTTTCTCCAGATCTGGGTCCTCTGAACAGCCTTTCTTTTCTAGTAGTTGGGAAAGAAAAAACACACTCCCCTGTTCTTCTCTTTTTCCTTTCTGCACCAGCAGCTCTTCCCTCTCCACCCAGCAAATTGCCAGTGTGGAGCTCTTCCATGTGTCTGGGGGAAGAGCTGCTCTGGGTGGCACTTCCTGTACCTCGGGTAGGTGGGAGAGACAACAGGAGTACCAGAGCTCCCCGCCTTGGGCTGCTTCACACGCCTACCTCCAGCACAGGGCACATCTCCAGGAACATTTCCAGACACCTCAGCAAAAGCAGAGCAGCAGGGCCTGGGCACAGCTCGGAGGGAAAGTCCTGACACCCTGTCTGAAGGGCTGAAAAATAACATCAATGCTAGTGAAATGGTGTTGCTTTTGTGGGAAGTTCAGCTGACATCACCTGTCACCGTGCAGTGAATGGGTAGCTCAAATGTGCATATACTTGTTGCTCTACATACTCTGTAGAAATGCAAACAGTGTATGAAAACCAGGAAGAACAGGCAAGCAAGGGGAATTGAGACTGACCTCCCCTGTGGACCTCATAATGGTATTGGCAACATTATGGCTCTGCTATAGGTCTTGCATGGTCCATCATGCTGGCATTTGACATATGGGCCTAGCCTTTCCAAAGCAAAGGCTACCTATACTGCAATGCTAATTTCTGTAGGCTGCAATTTCCTGTCCTTAGTTGGCAGTTATAGGAATGTTGCCAGTATATTCATGCCAAGAAGTCCAACCATGCAAGCAAAAAGTAAAGAAAAACGACATTGCCAAAGAAAATCTGACCTTTCTGAGACTCTGACATATGAGTACTATAGATGTTGGATGGTTCTGCTCCCAAATACTTCTGAAGTCAGCCATTAAATATTGCACAATAAATCCAGTGTAGACTCACTGCCCCATACTGAAAGTTTTGCCAAACCTTTAGAGATCCTACAAAAAGTTATAGCAGGGAGAAGTGAAGCCACCCATCCTACAGAGAAGCATTTCCATTAATCAGAATTATAGAGCCACCATTGACAAATACAGCAAATCTGTTAGCAGAGAGTTAGGTGACCTTGAGGGGAATATCAACTTCTAAGAAACTTGTACCCATAAGACTCAAAATTAGTGGGGTTAAAGGCCTCATAGGCTTTTGTACCCTTGGTCTCTTTCTTTGAGCCAAGTCATGCATGCTGATGAAGCACTGAGCACTCACTGGAGTGAGTTCCATAAAACTCACTGTCCTGACTATATAATTTGAGTCATTTCTTAGAAATGTTATTTTTTAGTGATTATAATCTTGCAGGAACCCTAGGCATAGTGCTGAAGGGACCTCATGGATTACTGAATCCAGCCTCCTTTTCTTGAAATTCTGCATATAATACCACTCATAAGACTTGCAAATCCAGGCTTTAAACTAGCAAAGTAGCTTGTTCCCAGTGCTCTATCGATATGGCTTTTCAACATAGTGCCCTGATGCTTAACTGGTTCTGCCGCGTTTTTAGCAAGTTTTATATAATACTTACTCTCTTTACAGCTCTACCTGCAAAGTACTTCAAAAGATTCTCTGTTAAGACTACCACAGTAAACCTGCTGACTCCATAACACAAATTCAAAGTAATTCCAGGTCAAACCTTTAATCAGAGAGACCTCTCTAAGCTTCTTCTCACCCTTATTAAAGAGATTTACAAAACCGTGAAGGAGGTTGGAGAGTTAATGATGTGCCATTTAAAAAGGCCCCATTAAGAGTTGGGTATTTTTATCTTTTAGAAAAAAAGCATTTGCAGATTATAACTCTAAGGAGACAATTATAAGAGCATTCTGAGAGTCTTTTCACTTGATCTATGAGGGGGGAAAATGGTACAGCAGAGTATAGGAAAGAAAATACACTGCCTAAGCCTTTTTCTTGAATAGGATCCTAACTAGCCATGTTGCAGCTGCAGTGAAGTGTCTTATGTTCCTTGATTTATTACTATAAGGGCCACATCATCTGCCAAAGTGTGCTTGTAAGAAATTAAATGGCTTCCAAAGGAAACATTAGAATAAGACAGATTCTAGATTTGCATTTTTACCCTGATTAGTGTCTGTGAAGCTCCTTTGAAAACTTTTGTATCAAACACAAATACAGAATTATTGGCAAGTGGAGTTTGAATTTGGGAAGGTTTCAGGAAGGAAGCCCAGTTACCCACAGAAAGGGATGAAGAGACTGTTGACAGGAGTGAGAATGCAGAACAGTACCGAAAGAGAAAGGAAGTGGCAATCTTCCAACATGCTGCGCCTTGGACCAAATTGCTTTCTGTCTAACATGATGAGTTGTTCACAGGCATGAGTTATTCCGTACCCTTTTAGCTTGACCTTGGACACTAAGCTTCAAATCAAATGTAAGTAACAAATTAAGGGCTTGATCCTGCACTCTAACTTCCCTTTCACTTCAAATTGAGGAGGGGGCACGGTATTAAGACCTATATTAATAGCGCGCCATGTTGATCATGGTTGGTATTCTTGATGGACTTCCAACCAGAAAAATCACCAGAGAAGAAAACTCCCACAATTAGCCTAGCTACTGCTGACAGACCATTTGGGATGATAGCAGAAAATGAGGCAGCAATATTTCCATTGATCCCAACAGCATCCCTGAAACTCAGATTCAGCCTTTCAAAACATTCGTTTGCATATGACCATTTCTGCCAACTTGTATCGATTTCTCAATTTCAAAGGGAAAGAAATTCAACCTCACAATATTTGTTCATAGTTGTAAGAGTCTGCTCTGTTGTCCTGCTGTGAGTCAGGAAAACTGAGTACAACTCTAAAGAAGCCCCAATACTTCCATTAGAAAGACCTTGGGAACATACAATATGAGTCTATTACACTTTTTTATTTGTCATTAAAGCATGAAAAGAGGCAAAAAAAAAGTAAAAATACATGGAAAAAGAAAAATATGTAATCATCTAAACAGATTGGCAACAACAGTTATGACACTGTAACACTGGGTATTTTGTCACGAGTACCCAAAAAGTTTACTACTACCACCAGGCCAAACAAGCCTCTTGGTCAGTATCAACTTGACTCACGTTGTATAAAACACCAAAACACTAGTAGTGAGAAAGGACTGACATTTTGCTTGCCTAAAGAGGTAACTTGATTTTCAGATGTGTTAGGAAATTGCTCCTGGCAAATTACTGTTGTCCCAAATAACATGCATTCTGTAGAATAATTGCGAACTTTAGTTTTCAAGGATAGGAATCAAAAAGCACAAATAATTGCCATGCGACACTGGGAACAAAGCAGCTTTGGTAGTTGAGGCCACAGAGGAAAATTCTCCCCTGAGTTTATATAGCCTTCAGAGGGGATGTAAAAAATCCCAGGGAATAATTAGATGCCTGAACAGCTGGAAATATGTGGCTAATCATGAAAAGAGAAGGGTTTTTTGAACTGGGTCTTCCCACTGTATCTGTATTCCTCACAGAGAAGTTTTGCAGAGCTTCTGCAAGGGATTATTTCTGATTTTGAATTTGCAATAGCAGTTGTAACCAATAGAACCTCCCTATAAGCCATGAGTACTTCCATCCACATTCAAGGAGCACGAGTTACACCACCTCAATACCTCAATCCATTTGCTTTAGCACCAACCTATAAAAGGATGACCCATAACTGTTCAGTCTTCTACCTGCTTCCTTTTCTCATTTCACTGCCAAAACAAGCACTTCATCTAAACTACTGCAAATTTCCATGGGGAGACAGGACCACATTACAATGAAGCCCATCAGATTTGGTTTAGAACTATAAAATGTCAGGATCAGCCTGTAAGAATCCTTCCAAATATATGGCGTAGTTCTCTTCCTATATTATTTCTACAATCCCATCCCAATTCCCATGTTCCAAAGCCTTTTCCTCATGCAGAGAAGCCAGGTAACACATGAGAACCCATTGAAAACATTTCTGACAGCTTCTTTGACAGATGTTCAAGACATGATGTTGACACTATATTTTTAACTGCTTAGGTTTAATAATTAAAACTGATTCAGCACTAAGAATCTTCTACCTTTGTTCTGATCAGGAAAAATCATGTTCAACTATGAGATGACTAGTATCATTAAAATTCTATTTCAGAGAACTGCTGTTAAGTGATAATTTTGCTCTTCAAATTAGGAGAGAGGATTAATAATTGAATCCAAAGACCTAGTTATATATTTTGGTGGGTTTGTTTCCTAATAGGAGGAATGACTTGAGCAGAAATCCATTAAAATTTTTAGTATTCCCATGCTAATCTGATTCTAAGCTTTTCCATTAAGTTGCACAGTCATAATGGCATTAAACCACTTAAGCAGCAAAACCAGCACATAATTATCACTTTTAATTCAATCTTTTAGAGTGTGAATATATACTGTACGTCACTGACAATTCACACTCCTAAAGAGATTTTTCTATTCCTTCATAGCAGCTTCACGGCCTCTTGTACTGACATAATTGACCCAAACATGTATAATTTTTTTCTCAAGAAAAATTTCTCAAAATAATGAGATAGCAAAATTAATCCCAGATGAAAGAAGGTATAACAATCAGCTACTGCTTTATTCTTACCCTAAGGAAGATGTTTAGATATGAGTGGGAACCAGGGCACCATTATCCATGTATGAGCATATCAACATTTGAAACGATGAGTGTACTCTCAGAATTATGAGCATGTTAGATATTGCACAAGTTAAAAGAAAAAAAAAAAAGTCCCACACAGAGAGTATAAAGTACATGGGAGCTCAATAGGAATGAGGGGAGAACAGAGAAGACTACGCAGCATGAAGCATCCCCTCCCTTCCCCCTCAACAGACACAACTGCATTTACCACCTGAGACCTCTTTCCCTTGGGAATTAGGACGAGTGACATCTTATCTGTACCTGCTGCTCCAAGCAGCAGTGACAATGGCTTGCTCCCTGCCATCAAAGGACTGCTGGGAGGTGCAGCTGGTCTGAACAGAACCAATATTCACTTTGCACCACTGCCATGCTCAATGCCAGCACTGCAGGGAGCCAGGAGCGACACTGAGCAGGGGTCAGGGATCCCCAACGTGCCTTCCTCCTGGTGCCCCCTCCTATATGATTAAGCCTCTGGCACAGTGTAGATACTACCATAGTGCTAAGGAGCTGTGGCACCTTTGCATTTTTGTATATGTTAAGGGGATCCATAAAGGCCAATAAAAGGCAGAGCGCAGGTGTGCTGTGATTTAGTTGCCGACAGCAGTGCCTCTGCTATAGGCTGCAGCACAGTAGCTGCAGTAACAGAAGGCTGTGCAAGTCAGGAGTCTAAATACAGCCCACTATTTACAAACCAAACTGAAAGAAACCAGACAGCACACTAGGGCTGGGCAAGCCGAGCCCCTGCGAGACAATACTACACCATCAACATCTGTTTGAAAGAGAAAGAGGCTAAAATTTGACGCATCGACTGATCTCAAATGCAGCAACCTCAGACCCTATGCGCTCTCCTCTTTTGCCTGCAGTCTGCTAGTCCCTGCTCACATGCGTACGCTATTAGCACTACTTACATCCCGGCTTCACCAGAAAGCATAAAGCTTCTACATCTGATCACAGTGCCAGCGTGACAGCATCCCCTCCTACACAGAGCAAGCTCTGTCATGGGTCCTCAGCTAGCAGGCAGAGAGGAAGCAGTTCTTCCCCCACCCCAGGACCAGGCATATAATGTTCATGGTACATCTCCTCTCTGCTAAATTGCAGATTTACAGTTGCAGTGCAGGGCTCTGAGTTGCCGCTCTAACATCATTAATAATTCCATTTTGTTGCAAACACATATCTAGCAGATATTTTTATTTTGCCTCTGCACATACAGCTCAGAGTCTCCTATTTCAACATCACTACAGGAAAGCAAATGCCTGCTTGGAGAATCTGATACTTCAAAACCTCCATTTCCTTGGCAAAATGAAGGGATATCAACATCTGGTACAAGAAAGCATCTCATGGAAGCTACTGACATTCAGGCCTGTCAAATGCTTTGCTATTTCCATCCTTCCTCTTCCTCCTCTTCCCTTAGTGGGCTAACGTCAACATAACTTCACAGATCTTTCCATCTTGTAGCAATAACTATTCACTTACCATAACCCCACTTATAATAAATACCATGCCAGAAGCTAGCTTTCGTGTATCTCCAGGTTGCAGGTGACCAAACTGAGTCGATGTCTAAATAAGATTTTCTCAGACACTGGACCAGAGCTCCTGTAAACCAAAACACAAACCTAGTCCTGTGCTCAGGCTCCACAAACTGTCTGAAAATCACGTCAAGGCAGCACCAGAAGAGCAAGCTTCCCCTTCTGGCTTCTCTGTGTGCCGCAGGGCTGTCTTTGTTACTGCTGTTCACAATTGTGCTTCTTACCTATGCATTCTGAGCCTGAAAAAACATAATTTTCTGCAGAGGCGCTTTTTCAAATAACCTCAGGCTGACAAAAGCAAGCTCCCTAAAGATGCAGCAAAATCACTTCATCACTGTTTCACGCATTTTATTGTAAAGGACTATTAAGAACCCATTCTATTCTGATAGAATTCTATTTTCATCTCCACTTTTCTTTTTCCTTGAAAAATAAGATTCCTCTATCTGTGCCTTTTTTTCCCCTGTCTCTTTCTATTTGATCAATGATGATACTTTTTTTCCTGTGCTTCTAAGAGAGTTGACATTAAAATGTCTAGTTCCTATTCTCTTTCTGTTGTATTTGTGCATCGGAGCCATTCACAATGATGTCAGCTCAGCTCTGGGCATTGTCTCTGCTAGTTCAGTTCCAGCTGAATTGCTGGAGCTAGCAGAACATTAGCATTCACTTGATTGATTTAGTATACCCAGACAAAAAGATGGGTCTTGCATTCAGCTACACACATTAAAAACTGAAGAAATTATAAAGCAGTCTGAAGTTGGTGAGTTCTTTTGGAGTCACGTATCTTTTGCTTCTCACGTATCTTCCTGTGCTTGAGGGCACCATTTAAATAATAGCTATTTCAATGCCAAGCCCTTCCTTGACAGTGCTCACGGATGAAAGAGGAGAGAAAAGCAATTTAAAACTATTGTTTAACATAGTTAATCAATTTAACAGATTCTAAAAGATCGTATTATGCATTATCTCCTATAAAATGTGGGCTATACAATTTCATCCTGTAATGCCAGCATTTTGTCCAACACGTGGAGAGAACACTTTTTCAGAGCTGACTACTTCAATCTGAATTTTGAAAAGACCATTAAAAATGCAACAGTGTAACTCTTGTTGGCTTTAAAACTTTCTTCCTTTGTCCAGTGCCTACACCTGTGACAAGGTCCTGGTGTCATATGGGGCTGTGCATACTTGCTCAAGATTCACACGTTGTACGAAGAGTCCACCTCTTTCCAGATTCCAGATTTTGAGTGTGAAACTAAAGTGAAGAAGAGGATGCAGGGCAAAATTTTCAGACGAGCGGGGTAAAGTTTGGCTCCAGAATCCATCCTCCTCCAAAAGAAATGCTGAGCTGAGCAGCTTTCTGAAGTGAATGAAGAAATCTGGCTTTACATACCTGTGAACTAGGATCTCCACCTCATTATTTTATGACTTTGGAACAGGGATTCCCAAACTTCTTCCAACAATAGGATTGAAGACCTCAGCAGACATGTTCGTTCAGTTATGCACTTTATGGGCTGAATGAAACAATGGAAATGCCAGGCGTGTAATGGAACAGTAATAGTTGGTCTCTTCATAAAAGCCCTTTTCCTGCACTGTGTCTGTTGGTGTCAATGGGAGTTTGGCTACTCAAGATGAGACTTTGCAACCTTCAGACCATGCCCACACTTGGCCCCCTCTTCTGATGGAGTCAGATGGACAGGTAGAACTTGTGTGTTTTCCAGTAGCTTCAGCATTATAAATATAGGGCTGATGTGACAACAAAGTTAGCTGTCCCAGTTCAACCTCTGTATTTCTCATCATTTCAACAGTATCTTCTGATTAGGGGTTCTTTCTATATGGCATATAGCTCAACTGGTGTTTTAACTGCCCAGAAACATCTGCAATATCTCACCTTTAGCTTCAGTTATCTGTTCTGAACGTTACTGCACTGCTTGAGCCCAGCCTCTCGGCTGCACACTTATCTAACACAGAGACAGATGAGTCTGTTTCCAAGAGACTGGACAGTCATTTGTGATCATTAACAAGCAGACACTGTAAAAGATGACAACTCATGTGTCAGCTGAAACATTTCGCATTAATTGGAATGAAGTTCCTATCAAATATGTTTTGATAATAGCCAATCTCTCATGGACATTTTGGACCACATAGTGAGAACATAATGTTTCTTTCCTTGGAGGCAAGAACAATCATCAGAAGGCAAATGCAGCTGCAGCCTGTGAGGAAAGACAAACAGAAAACAGCAGGGGATCAGCTGTCTGTTGAGACAAGCAACGCGCCGCGGAGCCCTTCAGCTCTTCCAGCAGTTTAGATCCTGGCACAAGTCTGTAGGTTTCCAAAGCTGCTATTGTTTGAGTGTGGTAGAGATACTACCAAGGATGAGTAGCAAGTAAGGGGTGAAGCTGCAGCTAATGAACATCTCAATGGACAGCAAGTCAGTGCTCAAAGCTGAAATCTGGCCAATATTCTGTGTGCATACATGACTGCATGTTTTAATACAAAACAAACGCACAGCCATTTGCGGTGATCTTAGAGCTGAACCAGTTCTTCTGGTTCATTCCTTCTGTGTGACTGAGCATCTCCCTTGGCTTTCCTCACTTAACTTCCACCTTAGGGCTGGGAAAGGCTCGCCCTTCCTTGGTTATGACATTTGACTGGTTCCTAGCCCATGGCGGAATGACTTCAAACACTTATCTTCTGCAGTTCTTAACTACAGTTTCTCATAGTAATTTGAGATGGAGAGTTTACAGGAGTACATGTGTGCCTAAATGAGCTCTAATACAGCTCTGGAATACTTAACAATGATCTTATGCATTACTATGCCATTTTAGTCCTTTTAACACCAAGCAACAATTTCAAGCAATACAGAAGCCAGAAGAGTCTCTTCAGGTTTATAACATGCTTTACATGCTGCTTAAACTTTCTCTTCACTGATCTGCTGCTGGATAAAAGCAACATTGAAAATATATGAAAGTGACAGTCAAGATCTGTAACTACATTAGTCATTCTGTCAGAGTCTTGGAAAGAACCTCACTGAAGTCAAGCAGGAAAACAATTTGTTGAAGCATCAGCTAAAGCAGTCAGTCGCAACTCATTCAAATCTCTCTAAAGTACATGATCAAGCAACTGCTGAAGCCCTGAAAGCCACAATTGATTCTGCAAATAGGAGATGCATAAAACAAACTTTGAACTCACCTCCAATCTCTGGTATGTGATAACAACCTGAGTGTCCACCTATTTATACCTTGAAAGCAGCCAGGTGGGAAAAGATAGGATGAGTGATATTCCTTGAGTGTAGTAACAGAACTACCCAAACCTACAAACTGACAATATTTTCCTATCACAGTGTGTAACTGGGGTTTAGTTCCACTGAATGGAGCTATTCTGGACATACACTGATCCAATCAAAATCACTATTTTATAACACTTTTACCTGAACTACAGGCAATGGTTCCCCAGGCCCAGAAGAGTCCAGCAATTGATGTTCTTACAGATCTTTTTGCCAAAAATAACATTGTTAAGCTTTGATGTCTACAGAACAGCCAAAAGCCTTAAAAAAAAAAAAAAAAAAAAAAACCAAAAACCTTACCTGAATAACTGAGGCATCTGGGGAACCCAGCCAGATGCCAGAGAATCCAGAGCAGCTCAGCTGTAAATTGACTTAAATAAAACCCACTAAGTTCAGACAATCAAGGCATACCTTACAATATAGGGAAAACCTATATAGAACTTTATCCTAATCACTATGTTGGCCTAAGGGTACACTACAATCAGCTAATAAAGAGATAAAACACGTAAAACCTTTTTTTTTCTTTTTCTCCAAGAGGTTCGTGGAGAAAGGAAGCAAACTATTGTTCAGTGATGCTGCTTCAAATCAGATGTCAATTCTAAGTTCTTGAGAAATGATGTGTAGAGAGTGATTCTGACATATCTCTTTCAATCTGGAGCTCAGGAATAATTATCACTAAAGGAAAGAAAAAGTTATGTTAGTAGAAAAATATTTTGACTTTACTTTTTAAATATTAACTAATCTTGTGTGTTGTGTGCTATACCTGGGCAAAGGAAAACAAGTGAAACGTACTATGCTTCCAGCAGTTTATTGTATTGGTTTGGAAATTTAGGGCAATATATCAAATCAGCGCCAGACTATTGGATCCTGGATGTGGCTTAAGTCTGGTTCTGCCTTTGCTTCGCCATCCTGTCCCAGTTCATAGAATCGTAGAATGGTTTGTGTTGGAAGGGACCTTAAAGATCCTCTAGTTCCAACCCCCTGCCATGGGCAGGGACACCTCCCACCAGACCAGGCTGCTCCAAGCCCCGGCCAGCCTGGCCTCGAACACCTCCAGGGATGGGGCGGCCACAGCTTCTCTGGGCAACCTGGGCCAGTGTCTCACCGCCCTCACAGTAAAGAATTTCTTCCTAATATCTAATCTGAATCTACCCTCTTTGAGTTTAAAACCTCTACTCCTTGTCCTATCACTACACTCCCTGATAAAAGAGTCTCTCTAATTTAAAAGCAGCGAGTTTGTGGTAGAAACTTAAAATGCTTTCCCCATCAGTCATGTAATGTATTTACACAAAGAGGTTCGGATGAACACGGTACACCAGACGCCAGTGAGGGCTCCGGGGCAGAGCCTCCCCCGCCGCGGCCGCCCGCGCTTTTCCCCGCAGCTCCGGCTGTGAGGTCCCCGCCGCGGCTCCCGCCC